>JBAIZL010000004.1:158474731-158954731 GCA_036971475.1 Prosapia bicincta
CGTCTTATTTACTTCCCCTCCTGCACATTTAATCCGTCACGCTATACCTGACGACATACATCTTCCTTGGACAGAAAAAGAATCATACCACACTGAGGCACATATTATATTTAAGAAACTGTGAAAGGAATCGCCTTAAAAGCAAAAGATAAGAAGTCCAGATTTAGTCAGGGTATCTAGGCTTGGTTAAACTTAAAGGACAAGGTGACATAATAAGAAACATAGATTGTATGATTTCTAAACAAGATTATTTATTTAAATCAATTATTGAAAACATTTTCAGGAAAATATAACACAATACAACTTATTAACTACTGTTTTTTAAAACTATTATTTGTGCATCACATTTACATCACTTTCCTCCCAAAAACGTTTTTGACAGAATGGTCATATTTTGTGGTTTTTAGGAGGGGACAAAATAACAAATTTACTACCCTGGATGTCTCAAAGCAACCATCTACGTCCGTTTCCGTGAAGATAACATAAGTAAAAAGACAAATATCCTTGGTTTTTTGTATTGTAAAGCCCATATCTGAGACTTTCTAAACTAACCACTTGGAATATTATAAATCCCATAAAATATTCCAAATTTGAACAACGCAAAATTATTTCGTTCAACTGACGCGTATTAGTTTTTAAAATGGAGGATTTGTCGAAATTATTTATTAACGTTTAAAAAAATTCACATTTTTTAAAAATAAATTCCCATTTTTTTTTTATCAACTTTCAACAAGTTGGCGAATTAGGCTCTCATTAATCACAAAAGCTTAGAGGAAGCAAATATACCATACCAAAGGGATTAGTACGATTAGTTTATGAAATTGTGAAATATATTGAAGCGCTTCTAACAACGATCCCTCTCTCTCTCTTTCATTCATTCACTCGTTTATACAAAATCTCCTCTCTTTTTCATATTTCCAATCAACTTAAGAATCGCAAACTTATGAATCCTTACCTCGAGAATGATAAGGTATCCAAGAAAAAAATAGTTCAAGGAGGTAAAGTTGGAGATAAACCTTCTAAAAAACTTTAATATTATGTCTTGAACATTAACCATACAAATACATAACTTTATCCACACTCAAATTTACCCTTATACACTTACACACACACACACACACACACACACACACACACACACACACACATACACACACAAAGTTAATAAACGAATAATTCTCCCCTCTTATTCCCTGATTTACGGACCGGCATCAGACAAGTTACTTGATTTACTGGAATGGGTTTTATCTGAAACGTCCCGCGCATAAATATGCATCCAACACGGTTGCGCGTAACCAGGCTATATTTTTACTCGCTTATCCAGTTTGCAACACTTATTCATTGATGTTACTAAAACAAATTACCGTCAGAAAACACATTAAGATGTATTTGGGTAATATTTCATTGAAGAGAATGGATAAAATCTTCTAACTCTACGTGACTTATATTTTACGGTAAACGTATCGGAAATGCAATGCAGGACAAGGAGCGATGGTCTACTCTACCAGCAAGAGGAATAAATAATAACTGTTTTAATTCTATTCAGGCGTTAAAAGTATTTTATTCCGGCTATCTTCAACTCTCCTAATAGTCATATATATATATATATATATATATATATATATATATATATATATATATATATATATCAAGATCACAAAGGCGGCCGCCTCCCATACCGTCGTCCAAAAAACACGAATATAGTGCAATAGGTTAGTGATTGTCTACCGGCCATCCGACGAATCCATGATCAATGTCAGAATCCATTATCTAACTAGTGACATCTGGATTGGGTGACTAGCAACAGCCACGGTCTGGCTTGATGGCACGAGGCTGAAAGCCGAAATGGTCACTGGTTACTCTCTGGGACGAAACAGTGCTCCTGCTATGGTTTCGACTTTACCAGAACTACTCGGGTCCAGTAGGACCTTCCAACCTGTAACGCTTTCTTTACTTCAGTACCCCTCACTATTTGGGTTCAAGTAGGGTAACGTTCGGTTGGCATTGCCTAAGAGCCGGATCTCCAAATGTTGAACTGTACGGCGTCTCAGTTTAAGTTGAGGCAAGCCAGGTATCTGGGGGATTGGGACCGGGCTGGGCCTATGAATAGGCTGGGACAGCTCGACGAGAACATCCCATTAGTGATGCATCGCCGATTACTCCACTTAAAAACCTTAATCTAATAAATACGCATTATAAGAAAAAATCGTTGATACGATTTTCTTAATTACTATCAAACAAACAATTGCGTGTTTGTCTCATGTTAATCAGCCGACTTTAAATGATACTGTCCATACCGAAGGGAAGTGACGGTATACGAAGCGTAACTGGTTGTGAGTCAAGGTTATCAATAAATAAATAACTTCACATTAATTCACAAAACAATATAGTTTATTGTCCTACGCGTTTCAATGACCTATTTTAACATCATCAGTGACATTACTACAAATTTACAACTACAACTAAGCTCGTTTACCTACAAAGTTTAGTTACAGTTGTAAATTTTCAGCACTGTAACTTATGATGATGACATAAGTCACTGAAACTCGTGTCAAAATAAAGCATATTAATGAGATGTACACTCACAACATTTTGTTCATTAAAAACACGGTTGATGCGGGAGTCAAAGAAACCTGATTTATTAAAAGTATAGCAACGATTCAACGACTAAATTATATTTTTAAAATATTTAATTTGTTTGTGTTGTTTTGTTAATTTATTAGTATTAAAAATTTATTGTAATGTTTTTGATTTTATGTTATTTTTATTGTGAATTTGTATAATGTAGATGTTACTTTTGTCCATTATATTTTCCTGAATGAGGATGACAATTTAATCATCGAGACCTTGCCAGATTCTTAATAAATCAGGTATCTTTGACTCACGCATCAACCGTGAACCATTTATTATTGAATAAACCATATTGTTCTCAGAATGTGTAGTTATTTACTAATTTACATTTTAAAGTAATTAATTAACTATATCTACAATCACTAATACGCAAAAATTATATTTCGTTTTGAAATCTATGAGAGATGTGTGTGATAAAATGTTTAAAATTTCATTCACTCTTTTACAGATATTTATTCACATAAAGTTAAAATACACGACGTTTGTGTGAATTAATTTCGAATTATGTTGTTATATTGTTTAGATGTTGACGAGAATCCCCCCCCCCCTAATAAACTCTAAAGCAAAGAGCTGTGAAGCTGACACAAGGATCTGCTTCGTGTTAACAAGATTGTATAAGATTGGCTGTCACACAATCTCGTACCTTATTTGCAGGGATAACATGTCTGGCTGTAAAGCTTGTGTTTCCTAACAACTTTATATACATAAGAATGTCTTTATAAGCCAAATTACATTAAAATATAACAAAACTAAACGTAAACTATATAAATAATGTCACGAGTAATGATTTGGATAATCAAAATGCTTTGCAAAAATTTGTCGAAATGCGATGCATGTTGTCTTTGCTTATTTTATTTCAAAATACGTTTAAAAGAAATTTAAAAATATTCCTTATAATTTAAAAAATACGACCATAACTTCAAAACACACACACTTGAAACTATACTAACTCAATGTTTCCACGAGTAATTTTGTATTGCATATTATATACCTATTTCTAACCTAGGAATAAAGTATTTCTGTATTTATGTTGTTTACAAGAGAGTAATACTGTTCATCTTACTTCCGCGACTTCCGTATTAGCTTCCAAAAAATTAAGGCTTTGAATTATTTCTTAAATAAATTAATATGAAACGCTTAAAAGCAATTGAAGAAACAGTACCGTAACTATACCGTATGCGCCAAAATAAACAGTACTGATACCGAATCAGCTGTAGTTGTTTTCTCGATCAGCTGTTCCAACTTCGCTATGCAAGGTCGGAGATTACAGTATTTTAACATATTTACCGTATGTGCCAAAACAAACATACTGAAACTGATTCAGCCGTAGCTGCTTTCTCGATCAGCTGTTCTAACTTTTGATTGTTTCATTTGAAGTTAGATTTTCCGGACTTGGTGCTAACTACAGGGAAAACTAAGTAAATAAAACAAAATAAAATCAAATAAGATCTTACAACTGTTTCGATACCGTTTATTTAGATGGCGCCTAATTATAAATCCTGGCTACAAACATTTACACAGTCTGAATGTGCAGTTAGCACTATCAAAAGGTTACAAATAAACTGATCGGTGGAAGTTTCTTTGTTCAGTTTTATGAAGAAATTCCCTGTGATCAGATAACTTTAGATTGTGACCGGGAGGACAGAACACTGCTCCTAGCATCAGACTTTGCATAGTAGACTCTATACACTCTGGGCTTGGCTTCACCATTTCTGTCAGAAGATTATGTTCTTTGTAGTATTTTATTGAGTCCTTTATTATTACTACCTTAAACCTTTGGCTTGACTATCCGGTTGGTAGATGTGATCCTTGATCCTAAGATATGAATCTATCGTAAAATGTGTTTCTGCTATCCCACACACATCTATTTTATGTTCGTTTAGGTATATGTCGATCCCTTCTTTCCTGTTTAGAATACCATTGCTATTTATTCGCAGCAGAATTTCCAAGTCGTTCTTGCTTAGTAATAACTACACCGTGTTGGGATGGCTCCAAAATGTCTAGCTTCTAGGACGTCAAGTGTAGTATTAACTTTAGTAATCATGTCCATCATGTTTTGGATCTTCTTCATTTTAAATCTTTTGTTATGCTTCCATTTGGAACTATTTCAGGTTTGCTATTCTTCACTGTTTTGCTTATAACTTTTTCGAATTAAAATCGTTTACGCTTAGGTTGTTGGCAATGATTCACCTTCTCTCGTCCTTCGCAACTCTTTACCTATTTCGCATCCTCGCAGTCTTGGATTTGAAGAAAGGCTTTGTGGCTGAAGCCCCTCCCAAAATATGAAAAAATAAAAATATTTAAACTAAAAAATAACACTTTAAATGTAAACTAAAAAGCCATATCAGATGTTTGCGTTAGTCCCTGCTTTTAACCTTCTTATTTATTAGTAGAATATGTTCACAAACATTTATTAATCACTGTAATACCATAATATAATCATTATTAGATACGATTGCTCACAATATAATATATAGGAGGTGTGTATTGTAAATATATGGTAAATGCGGCTAATTAACGATTGTGTAATGTCATAGAGCAAGCCTATAACTATTACCTCAGACTTAAGGCCCTTACAGCGTACACTATATCAACAATATTTCTTAGAGATTTCCCGGGTAAGGTGAACCATTTTCCTCCCCTCACTTGCCAGCCCTCTCCAAGATATTTGTCTAGATCCGCCCTATAGTTTGCTGAGAAAGCGCGTGTAGATAATATCTCTCATCACTTGGTGGACAGTTTTATAAATGATGTAATGCACATGTGACACAAACGGAGACCTTCCGCAAATTCTTTTCAAATCTCTCACAATTTTTGCAATGAAAAACCAATCCTCTCCCAGAATACTTCTATTTGGATTCTTAAATAACACAAAAATGTATTATTTTTTATTCTCCTTATATTCTCGGCATTACCAAATGTCAGTATACACATCGGTAGATCGTTTAGGGCTTTGCTTGTCTTCATACGTTTTAATATGACAGCTATAATTATAAAATCCTGAGATGCTAATTTCTTATGTATCGGAAGAGGGAGGCATATTTCTGGCCTTTAACTCTTATTGGCAACTTATTATTTTCCATAAGTATGGCATTGCAGTTTCTCTGGTTCACCTATTTCTACTTACTGTGCACCTCTGGTGTTTCTTCATTTATTTTAATTTGATTATTATGGGAGCATAGAGCCCTGAAGTTTATATTATTCATATTCAATGATGGTTTTATTCCATTTTGCTAATTTACTACTCCTCTGGAAGGGTGATTATTTTTCTTTTCCGTTTTCCTCAGCTGCAAGTTCTTCCCAGCTTTCCTTCCTACTTCAGGTGCTTTATATCTCTTCTCTTTATAAATCTACCTGAGAGCCAGGCTTTTTCTCTGTTTCGAGATACATAAAGACTATCTCCATGCAAAGTGAGACAGTTCTGAATGATGGCGTTTTTCCGAAACTCGTCAACAAAAGTTATTGTGGCATACTAGAAATGACACATAATTGTTACACTCGATGTTTTTATTGCAAATTATTAACTGAAAACAAAATTTAAAAATAATTTCAAAAGTTTTAGCCTGAAAAATTATCGCTGTAACGTACTTATAATATTCCATAAGGCTTTACCGTGGATAGATAGGTAACCCATTTGTAAACATATTTTTCGTGGGTGGTGACGGCAGTAGAAGAATGTGTCGTTATAAAATAGATAGAGGGATCTCTCGTCGCTAACAAGAAGCTTCAGAATTGCCAACCACACAATCCCACTGCTTGCTTGTTAACAAACACAACGCTCCTGAAGGAAACCCTTTTTTCTGGATAAAAATGTGTCGCCTTCGTCCCGTGAATGTTAGAAATGCGTGTCACGTGATAAATTGTTTTTACAGAATATGACAATGACACATTACAGTTTGTGAAGATTTCTAAATCCTTGTTACAAAGATATATTTAACGTTAGGTGGCTGGTGGTCTGGCGGGTGAAGCACTCAAATAACCTAAAGGTCTAGTGTTTAAAACATCTAGAAAACAAAAAATAATTTTGTGATTTTAGTTCCCTTTCGTCGGTACGTAAGGCCAAAAGCTAGAGTAATATTACAGATTTAGCATAGAACTGGTAACATTGTCTTCCTTATGGCCTACGTATGGCTCGCTCCCGTCACCTGATGGCGATATAAGAAATAATTCATTATTAAGTATTTAACAGTTTTCTACTACTTCTTCGCTTTCAAGTTCTCACCGAATAGATCTATGACCGTCCAGGAACAAATCCCGAGTTTGTGGGTCCATTAGGTAAAGCCAACCGAAAATGAGTAGAAGTTAGATTGTACTGCCTTGACCGAACTAATCAGGCAGGGTACTGAAATACGGAAACTTGGCCTTTCTAAAGGTCCTATTGGTCCCAAGTAGTTCCGGAAAAAGGGTCAAAACCGCAGTGTCTGGTTTGAGTTCGTCTCATACCAGGAGCGGGTCACCAGTCCAGGCCTTACAGAAAGGTCGAAAGACTCTTCTATGAGGATCGTGGCATGGAGCTACGACGGGTTGGTACTGACGCTAGACACCCGGTCTGGAGTCAAGAGTTTTAGGTTGGATTAGTGGGTGTAATGGTTTCATTTCACTAGACTCCACAAAGATTACTTTGTTGTTCTACGAGGCTACGTCATGAGGCTGGTACTTCTTGTCACCCGTCTTCTTTTCGGCATCTTTCTTTCGTCTTCATACCTCTGCAATACACTCTGCCTGTACTGGTTTCCCTTCTACACTCACGCCTAGCTCCACCCGTTAAACAATCCGAAATAATATCCTACCGCAACTGTTAACTTCGACTCGATTTATTTACTGAATCGAACTCGATACATCAAACTCTGTTAATTTGGGAACGCCAAGTTCATAAGAAGCAGTTTTATGACGGAAACACTGTATTGTAAATCCATTGTTGAAATGTGGTTAGCCAGTTGACCGCAGGGTGCGTTGATAAACGAATTGAAGGCGAAATTTATTTGCAGAATGGATTGATTGTCCGGCATTAGTTGAGTTAAGGGGGTCACTGTAAATTGATTTCTTGATATATTAAAAAAGCAAGTAATAATAAACAATGTTACTTACAAGTCAATTCTTATTTATGCCAAGAAAGAAACATTTATTTTAGTTACTTTTTATTTTAAAATTACAATTAATATAAATATATATAAACATACGTCAGAATAACATTACTAAGAGGCAAAATAGAAATGGAATTTCCTTGCAATTTTCCATTTTCCTTTCTATGCATGGGGTTTGAGTTTCATTTTTGTTTGTTACTATTTATATGCTTTCTTGTTTTCGTCCCTTGCATTGTGTTGTAGTTTCTTTTCGCTTTCCTTTCGCATTGTCTGTATGTGAAGCAAGGTTCGATACCGTTAACCCAATTTGTTTGTTTATTCTATTCTTTTCATTTATTATAACCCCAAAGTATTATTTATGATATTATTATTTATGATATTACTATTTATGATGTAAATATATTTGTTATTCTCAAAAACAAGAATTAAGATAAACGAAAATTGTTTAAAGTAATTTCCTACTTAGGCCAATAGAGGAAAATTTCATCTTAGTTACTTTTTTATTGAATACGTACAATTAATATAAATAAAGTACCATACCAAGCGTTAGAACCACTGTTATACCCCATAACCTATAACTTAAAATTAGTTGTTTTATGAAATCATATGTTATCCCTTGTTTTAAGCCAAATGGGACGAAATGACTATATTACATACCTTGCCTCTTTTGTGAAAAGTTTTTCTCGCAAGTGAAAGTAGAAGTTAGGTCAATAAATTTAAATAATGTACTAATACTTGAAAAAAATCTAATTAAAGCAAGTGTCATCTACTACACGTTAAACAAATATATTTGACCTTGAGTGGATGAATAAAACGTATTCTATTAACAACTTAAAATTTAAACTATAAATATAATAGGAGAGCTAGAAATATTACTAGGAGTTGATAAAAAGTAAAAAGAACGATCTTCATCAGTACGTAAACTCGTCTTTTACCAACAAAACTACTATTTGCGAAAGATTAGTAAATCGACACTTTCACATATCTGCTATCGATAATTATAATTCAGAATCGGTGAGAACTATTTTTAACAAAATCGAATGCATTTGAAGCTATCTAAATGCTTTAGCATATGATAAATGTATTTTGTTTCTAAGTGCTTTTCTTATTAAAACAAAAAAAAAGTAAAACTAACTCTCAATGAAACAAAAATTCCCTGCCACCGTAAATGTACTTGTCACTCCTAACGGGTCACTCGCTACACGTCAAGACTTGAACGCATCGTTCATATCCGAACTGATCTATACTCCTGTAGTATAAACAGCTCTCAGTAGCAATCAATTACAGAGATGCTGCCAGCTGTTAATGCTAGGCCTTGCTGCATTCGGCGCTATTAAATCACATCTAATACACAGCCTTCATGACTACATGGATGTATGTAGCAAGTGACGATGTTCTGATTGGTTCGACATTTGTTTGCCGTCAGCTGATAGGACATTAGTTGTTTGTGAGTATATTGATTGATCGGTAAATAATTTTCAAAGTCACTGATCATTTGGAATAATTTACTGTGGTTAAAAAATAATAAATAAATAATACAGAAAACCTATAATCATAGCTGATGTTCTTATTCCTCCATAATTATTTGCCGTCAGCTGATAGGACAATAGTTGTTTGTGAGTAAATTGATTGATCAGTAAATAATTTTTAAAAGTCACTGATTATTTGGAATAATTTACTGTGATTAGAAAATAATAAATAAATAATACGGAAAACCTCTAACCAAAGCTGATGTTCTTATTTAATAATTAAATATTAGAGAAAAAATCTAAAAAACAAATATATTGATTCTAAACTAAAGTACA
The DNA here is from genome assembly GCA_036971475.1 of Prosapia bicincta. Classification (NCBI taxonomy): domain Eukaryota; kingdom Metazoa; phylum Arthropoda; class Insecta; order Hemiptera; family Cercopidae; genus Prosapia; species Prosapia bicincta. Next base: position 158,484,252 of record JBAIZL010000004.1, read on the forward strand.
TTTCGGTAACCTAGTAACAATTCTCAGAGGTATGACAAACAATGCTGAGTAAACAGAAATGTACATCAGGTTAAAATTAAAATGTGATTAAAGTTGTTTGAATATTACCTATTTAATAATTTTAAAAATTATAACATTTATACTTGGAATTTGTTTAAGAGATTAACTCCTGGAGAGCGCATTTGTCGAACGCTCAAAAGTTTCTTACGAAATGAAATATGTGTTATCTAATGCGGAATCATAAATAATGACATTTATACAATTATTTACGCATATTACCATAGTACTACAAGAAGCAAGTGCTAGTACTATGGTAGAATTACCAATTACTAATACTTTGTATCATAGTACTAGGATGAAAAATAAATGTCTCAACACTGCCGCTTGCAGGTTAATCAAACCCAGTTTTAGCGTTACCGCTTTCCTCCTCTCGGCCACAACTGAATTTACTAAACTTCTTGAACATAATGTATGATAATATTAGCCCATTGCTTAAATACACACAATTTCTTGTCCGGTTTTTGTCAAGAACAATACTTCGCAATAGTACGAGTATACCCGACTAACAACAACGAAGAACATCAGGCACCAGGAATGTTTTAAATAATTAAATATCTGTTACGAATTCACATAACAATGTACTTTATTGTCATACGCGTATTTCCTGTCCTTCAAAACAAACCCACATCTTTAGGAAACAATTTAGCCAAAACTTACTTCCAAAATTAAGCATTAAACATTTCGAACATTTCCCCCGTTACTTATATATAAAAAACATTTTGTGAAAGAAAAAACCGGAAGTATTAACATATAACAATTTATAAAGACAATTCTCATATTTAAAATGATTTGGTAAACCTCACCTATTTTGATCAACAAATCGTATTTAGAATTAAACTCAAATTGATAACTAATGTCATCAGAAACATTTACCCAAATTTAAACATCATATTTAGATCCTAATATAACACACCGTTTGAAAAAATCAGCGTTTATATATATATATATATATATATATATATATATATATATATATATAATATATAAATTTATCAATGAATATTTAAAATATGGTTATTTGCTTTTGTTTGTTTTCGAACAATATTTATTCAGTTTCTGTACTATTTCAATACAAATTATTTATCTTCTGACCTTTGTTTTCTATACTAATTTTGATTTGTTAATTCCTAACCAGTTTTACTTCCAACCCGTTATGCTGAGTTAATTTTTACATCTTTTCCCACCCAAAACTAGCTAATGTTTTAATTATTCTGTTTTAGTATTCAAACAAACTTAACAGTTCTTTAATCATAATTACTGTAGTATATAGGACCATAAGGCAAATTTGTATGAATTTTAACCCTTTTATATGTTTACAAAGAACATAATTGTTTATCTATATATTATTTTATATCAGTATACTTTGTGAACAACCCTTTTAATACATTTTATTTATCTGTAATATAAATAGAGCCATATTTTCATATCATAGTTTATTAATTATGTTTTTTAAATTTGAAAGAATTACTGAAATTTGCATTTTTCCAAAAAATAAATGCATTTACGAACTTTTAGATGTTAACAAGAAAAATGCAACTACCTTTTAATAAGTGCCGATTCCTGGACCTTTTGAGATTCCACAGTTTGGCTGCCAAGATTTTGTGGAGTGATGATCTTCTTCTTTCTTGGTCTGCCTTATTCATCTTCCTTTGTTCCTCACGCGTCACCATGAATTAATTTTTTTAAACGTTTACTGTTACTATTCCTGTATTTTTAAATGAGTTTCACATATACCAGTTTTAAAATTTATTTTAGCGAATTTTAATGTCACTATCATCTAAAAGCAATTCTTTTATTGATCTATTACAAATGGACCACATTTTGTTTGAATTTAGCCAATTTTAGGGACCGAACGCCCTAACAAAAGGCTTGGAAACCGTACAGTTACATTTGCAGCCACCTTTTTACGCACGTAGCACATGATGTTAGAAAACATATTTATATAAATGCAGAGTAAGATGATCGTCGTCCAACTTTGACCGCATCTCCAGACTTACTGAACTATCCTCCCCTTCTGTTTTCAACACCCCTACATTTCTTTAGATCTCACATGATGTCCATAATCCAATCTGCAACCTTGTTAGAAAGTGTCGTAGAATGATACAATTTATCCCTTAAAATGATCTGACCCCTACGTCACTATTTCCGGTGTTTGTAAAATATCTATAGTTAAGTGTAAAATATTCAATCTGGCTGTAACATTTTAAATATTGAATTTGTACGATTTTCTTATTCTTCATGTTCTTCCTAATTTCTCTTTCTGCACATTTTCAAATGTCGATGAACTCTCTACATGATATTTGATTTTCTTTCCTTTTTCTTTGTTGCTACTTTTAACTCCTTCAAATCAAAAATAATAAAAGTGACTCCCCTCTTTAAGAATGGCTTTTGTTAAAGTTTCTTTGAACATCTGCTTATGGCATTGTATTTATATTTATTTTTTGTTTATTTTCGAAGATTACACACACACATACACACAAATATATATATATATATATATATATATATATATATATATATATATATATATATATATATATATTGTTTTACCCAGTTACCTGGATAAATACAAATTACACTTTTGAAAGCGTTTGCCCTGGTTTTCTTCGACCCCGTCCTAACGGCCCGTTTTCTCACTAATGTTCACCCGTAGAATTTATATCCATCTGGGAAAATATGACGTTATCATTCGTCGGCCGAATGTGAAGCACAGATATGACTGGGGAAAGGCATGGCCAGGAAGCTGCATATAGTGGACACAGCAAGCATGCATAATGCTGAACGAAGTGCAATTCAAGCACAAAGTAAGTATTTGCTACGGAATTAAAAAGTTCAGAACTCCTCTCGAGAACTACTGAAACAAGGAAAGGACAAGAGTGGATCGAAAACGAAATAAAACCTTGGAATAAAACCAACACCCTAATATTTATGAAAATTTGGAAGTAAAGGTAACTCAGGGGAATAATATTCGAGCTCTGAATACTCATATATATATATATATATATATATATATATATATATATATATATATATATATATATATATTTATATATATATATATATATATATATATATATATATAATGTAAATAAATTTTTAAAAAAAATTTTGAAGTATAGGTAACTCAAGGAAATAATAAAGTTTTTTATAGATATTTATGTGATAGCAGCGCTGTACGAGTTTGCATCGCACTAAATTCACTTATTTAATGTTTATTTTTTGCTAATGTTTAGTTATTTATCATTTATTTTAATTTATTTCTGACGACGTATTATGAGTCATTTTTTCTTTATTTTTATTTATCTAATGCTTATTTTTATTAAAGATATAAATTCAAAATGGCGGTATTTAATACAAATATTATAAATAACCCCCAAGCAAAAAACTTAATAATAAAAATTTCTAACATATTAAGTTACACCCCCAACACAAAAATTGAACTAATTAGTTAAGTACACCAATGTCATATTAAAGACATGGATACAGCGTTGCCAAACTGTAAATCACTTCATATAGCGTATATAACTTTTTACTTGGCCCCTGTTCTTCAAACAATTTATCGTAATGCTACACCAGGAATGCTGACAGTTCAAAATAGAAAATAATAAGCAGTTTTGATTGTTTCCCTTAAACACCCTTAAAGGTTTAAAAGGTTTAAACACCCTTGATTGTTTGAAAGCACCCTTAAAGGAAAAAACCTAAGATTATGTGTTTGTAAAAACTATGGAACTATTGGAAACAAACACATTTTAAATTTGAAAATTGTCTGTGTTAAATTACATTTATAAATGTAAATTGTCTGATGCTGAAATGAAATTCCTTTAACGACATTACACGTTGCCTTTAGATTAAGTGAAATCCAAATATCGTCGCATTACACGGAGCGACACGCTAAAACGTGCCAAGTTTTTAATTAAAAAATTATATCAACGACACGATTTCTCGCCAATATTCAGCTCGCTAATTATTGAGTAACTAGTGAAACGAATTACAAAGGTAAAGCATATAGAGCCATCACTGATCCGACTTTACTAAAAATACTAATTCCGTTGTTTTATATGACACCATCGGTGACGGGAATGTTTAAACCTATAGTAACCTATGATGACGCTACTGTCATCCTAATTAGTTTCAATACTTCTCTCATTAAATCCGTATTGTAGATGGTTCATAAAATTGGAGAAAGCTTTTTGATAGACTCTTCGCCTGTCAAGAATATAATTAAATACTATATTAATAACTTAATTTAAACTGATTTCTCTCGATGTTAAAATCTAGCTTGTTAGCTTTACGAACTAAACAACGTCTAACTTGGGCCAGATGTATTGGCGGTTGGTTATATATAAAGCAAATATATAACCATCTATGACTGACGATCGAGTCACCCCCGCTAAAACTAATGTGGTATTTACAATGGTATTAATGAAAGATTGAGTATCTACCTCTATTTACTTCGTTAGTCTATATATTGTAAGAGAACTTTACTTATAACTTAAGAATCGAATGGAATATTTTCTCATATGTTAGTATTAGAAGGATCCTTGTTTCAAGCTGAACTTTAAATTCAATTTTTTTATTGTTAACAATAAATATTGGCAGCTAATTATATTGTAATACTATAATGTTATAATTATTTAAACGAGAACGAATGAGTATAAACATAATATAAAATATAATACAAAATAATATAACGTTATTTCTGACCACATTAAAAATGAAATTGACTGGGAAAATATAGACATTTTAAATAAGGAAAGAGATTGAAAAAAGAGGAATTTTGCTGAAATGTGTTATATAATAAAGCAAAGGAGAAATTCATTGAATAAAATGACAGAATTAAATGATTTCCCATCTTCATATTGATCTCTAATAGGGAAAATAAAAGTTAAGTTTAACAATTTTGTATACTTTTTTTTGTATCTACCCAGGTATTGTATGTACTATATAGATTGTAGTTGTTTGTATTTAAATGGTGCCTCTGTTATCAATAAGCATGGAAGAATTGGAGTATGTATCTGTGATTTATCTACATTATTTAATTGTGATCAAAATTTGAATTATAAATGTTAAAATGTATTAGCAATCATGAAATATTTGATATTAGTTATGTTAAAAGTATTGTATATGAATTTAAAAGACTATAAACTATGGTTTAATATTAGATTGATAAACTTTTATCTCTTTAAAAAACTTTTCAGTTAGGAAATCTCAACGTAGAGTGAATTTGTAATGTCATGAATTGATCTGGCATTAGCCTTAAACCCATTAAATAGTTATAAACAGACATCAAAGTTTAGTATAATATTATATTTATATATATTCGTTATTTGTAACTCATTTGTTAGATTCTTAATATAAATAATCGTACTCCATCTATAGCATAACTGTTAACTAAATATTGTGTTTAATTATAAATGTAATATAGTAATAAATGATTTTTGATAACTATAATTACTGAGCAATAAAAACAATAATGACAAAAACAGACTAAAGTAGAAAGAATTAAGGCGTCCCAGTGTTAGCGGTACTCGCTACCATTGCAGAATGTTGATTTTAAAGACTAAAAATTACAAGATTCCGTGGAAAGTAAACAGCTCCCATACGAAAAGTACAGAGAAAATATACTCAGAGATTATGCCTGTTCTATAATTCGAATAACGTCTTACGAGGAAACAGGCATCAATTATTAGTTGTTTTTTAGTTTTATAAACAACATATAAAGTGACAATTTTAATCGAGTGCGGGCGAAGCCACCACGGAGCGCTAGTTATTTTATAATACTATAATAACTTACTGTACAAAAAACCTTTCTCTGTACAAATCCTCTTTTCAATTTTCCGCCCCTAAATACAACCGGGTTTCATATTTTGCAGAACGTAATTTAATTTAATGGTAAGTAACAGGCTCGGGGGGGGGAGGCTAATGAAGGATACAAAGTTTAATTAGTTGAAAGTAAGACGTTATTAGTGACTGGACCTCTAGAGATAACCCTCTCTCTATCGAGGCATTAGTAAAGTATAAAAGAATAAAAGTAAAAAAGATGAGCGCATAAAGGTTCATTTTTATAACATTTAAGTAACCATTCCTCACGTGGTCAGCGTAAAATTATATAAGAGTCTATTAGTACGAAACAAACTACTGAACATTTATCCTAAACGTTATGAAAAATAACTGTTAATTTACTGAATGTTTAATTACACCTCATCTGTTATTATAAACATGTGGTATATATTAGAGACCAAGAACGATTAAAAGAAGAAAGGAAAAATACCCGCATAGAAAGGGAACGGATCCGCTCCATCCGGATTTTTGCGGTGCATTACTTGTTTTGCTACATTTATCTGCTCCATTTACTGGTGGAGTAGTAAAAGGAAATGCTCCACCACGAGGCAGAATGGTTTATAAACTTTGCCCATCGCGTTTCACTCGATTTGATTTTACCAAGCCTTGGAGCTCCCTCAGTAATTAAGTTTAGCTTGTCAGTTGTGCGTTTTGTTTTCGTGGGCTGATCTCTAACTTGTTGGTAACTATGTGACGCCATTCTTAGCATCTGTCACTCCGATTTGACTGTTATATTATGTTAACTTTATACATCAATTGTTCTCTCCGTTAAGAAGCCACTTCTTTGTGTCCATATGTCAGACAGAATGTGCTCTTTCCTGCCATACCTGTGAAGACATCCACAGAATTTATAGAACACATATCTTCCTATATTTTATTTGATTCCTCTCTATAACTCGATGATAAAATTAAACACATATTTCTCCAGTAACGGCTTATAAATAAATATATATAATACGTTTTCTTGTTTAGTAATTTAAAACAACATAGGTTATTCAAATACAAGAATATTTATTAATTTATATAAGAATATAAGCTTATATAAGTTTTATAAGAATATAAATTAATAAATATTCTTGTATTTGAATAACCTATGTTGTCTTAATATATATATATATATATATATATATATATATATATATGTGTGTGTGTGTGTGTGTGTGTGTGTGTGTGTGTGTGTGTGTGTGTGTGTGTGTGTGTGTGTCTGTGTGTGTGTGTGTCTGTGTGTGTGTGTCTGTGTGTCTATGTGTGTGTGTGTTTGTGTATGTGATTTCCCGAATACATCCGTTCATTCTGCAGTGCATAAAACCCAGTTCCAACATTTCGCTAGATGTAGCGTTCGCTGGGACGTAGTCTCGTGTGTTTTGTATCGCGTTTGAGGAGGAATCCCTCCTGAACTAATATCTATGTCGTGGCGTCCTCGAGATTAGTTGTCGCAGAGAAGAAATTAAAAACAAAATTGAAGTCAGTGGAAATTAGAAAATGGAAAATGCTTCAAATTAAAGTGTTGCGACAAATCGGAGTCAAAGTTAATTAAATTCAATTATAAAATTAAAATTTAAACAGAGTACAGTAAACACTTGTTTAAACAAAGAATAGATTTAAAAGAGAGAAATTAGTTTTAAAAATAGAAACCGTGTCAAACCAATTTTAAGTAACTAGATCCAGAATTTTAAAATAACAAAATATAAAGAAGTTCAATTTCGCGTGATAAAGCGTAACGTTTTGTTTCGGTCAGAAGACACCAAAGGAGCAGGGGTGACGCCCGCTTTGGACGAGTCCAACAACCAAAATGGCCAGCCTCAAGTAACGGAGAGACGATACCAAGCGGAAGTGGAGAGTATCTAAATTTGCCATTTCTGGTGAGAGATTGGACCAGGAAGAAGTTTAACTCCGATAAGGTCAGATTATGGCTTCTCTCTCTCTCTCTCTCTCTCTCTCTCTCTCAAATAAATTAAAATTTATGTTGAATTTTTTGGAAAACGTAGAAAATTTAAAGCTTAAATTCATAAAATTTGCAAAACATGTTATTGCGTTTTGAATACTGGTTATGTTCGGGAAGAATGCGGAGGGGATAGCGTTTGTTTGCGGTAGCTAACTACCTCAAAATGGCGGACTCCCCTCTCTCCGATTTAACAGATACTAATAAAATATTTTGAACTAATTTTGAAAGTTAAAACCAAAGTAAATATATTTTTCAACATAAAATAAATAATTCAAAATTAAAATTTTAATCTAGTTAAATGTGAATAACAAATTAGTAGGAAAAAGAGATTTTAACGTTTTGTTATTTAAAATCAAGTTGAATGTTACTTTAGGGCAGCATTAATACTTAGATGATTTTAACGTAATACTGTTTAGAATAAATATTGACCCGGAGAGAATGGTAAATGAAAGAAATTAAATACAGTAGCTTCAAAATCGTTTACGAATTTTATAAAATATTGTAAAGCAAAGAAAATGCGTTAGAAAAATTATACTCACATTTTCGATACACAAAATAAAAAGTAAATTATGTTGAGTCTTGGCAAAATACTTTATAAATAGAAAGTAAAATTTTGGAAAACAGATATGTGGGTAATACGTACTAATTTTAGGTTATAGAAAGGGTTTATTAAATTTCATGTTTAGAGATAAGTTATGTTTGAAGTTTTGATGAATTTTAGTTTTTCTCATATTGTTTTTAAACTTAGTTTTTATATAATTTTAAGAAAGATATAAAATATTTTAAAATGTTACTTGAAAAACATTTTGTTTTTTAAATATTTTTTCTTTATTTGGTTTAAGATAGCAAAGTCAAATGTTAAGAGTTTTCAAAGTCAAATGAAAGGATTGTAAAAATCAATAAATTGAAATGAAGTTTTGAAAATTAATTAAAATCTTATAGAGAAAAGTAAAGTAAATTTTTGCAATTAAATTAGAAGTTTTGAATTGAAGAAAAAATTAAATAATAAATTGTGAATTTTAAATATTAAAAAAGAAAGGATTGATTTTGATTTTAAATTAAAATTAAATATATACTAAATTTTTATAAAAGAATGAAGGTAAGAAAATGTGATATACAAATTTATTGGTTTTCAAAAGAAGTTATAAATGTTATAATGAAATGTTAAATAATTGTCAAAAAATTAAGATGAGGTTAAAATATAAAATAATTACAAATTGTGCTGTAATAGAAATTAAATTTAAACAAAATAAAAGCAACGTTTTTTAAAAGCAATGTTTTTTAAACACAACAGTGATTATATATATTTAAACAAATTTCTTACACAATCCTAAGCCAAAAATGATCATTTTGTTTTAAGATACCTTCAATGGAACTCATTCTCCGGGAACAGATACCCAAAGGGTTAAATCTCAGCGAGTTAGGTTTTTTGGCGGATTTTGACGAGCATTGCACAATGCTTTGGCTGTTGGCCGGACCGGCTCGTTTCAAAATTTGTACCGAGCAGCGGAAAGATGGCGGTGTGTCTGTGCCTGGCATGCGGGAGGGTCGCGGGCGAGCGTCGTAGGGCCTGTCCGTTGCAAAAGGTGTGTGTGTGTGTGCTGTAAATGTTTTGTTTATTATGTTTTCCTTGTGAAATGGTTAAATATTTATTTATCAATATACATACATTTCATACACAATAATATTTATAGAATTTGCTTGAAACCTTCCATAAATTTAACATATTGATGTTTCGTGCACAATCCGCAGCTAAATCAACACTCTTGTAGTTTTAGCTTTTGACGGTTTACGAAGCTGATGATAATATCAATATGTTAAATTGACGAAAATCTTCCAGCAAATAATTTTATAAATATAGTTATTTATTGGGATATGTATGTATTCCATACATTTATTTATGGTAATTTTCTTTTTTGTGCTAAAAAACGATTAAAGATTCTAATACTTTGAATACAGTAAAATCATAAACAGTTTTCCCAATATCATAAGCTGTTCTCTACGACGTTGCCAAGTTTAAGATCGCCAAATAATAGTTCAGTGACTGAGTGTATAAAGAGCCGACAAAAACGGCGACTGGAACTGACAACAGCATGGAGTACAATAGCGTTCTATCGCTTAAAATAAATGTCTGTCGGAGAAGTGAACCGTTGCCTTTGTTGATGAAATAAAGACTGTTCATTGTTAAACAGACAACAGCTTCTGTCCGGAGGAGATACAGACACAGTCGAGCTAATCACAGATACAATTTATTCACGTTTTGTGGCGAAAACGTGGGTTTTAAAGCTTTACCTGTGTGTAAGTTGGGGTTTTTTAGCCTTTCTTTCAAAATGTTATACTTTTAAAGTGTTTTGGGACCAGGTAGTAATTTCTTAAGATTAAATACACAATCGTTCACTAACAAGAATTGGCTATTTTGTATACTTTTTTAGAATAGTTAGGCTAGGCACATACAGTAAACACGATTTCAATTTATCCGTAGATATCTCTATGCCTACATTTCAAACAAATCTTGAAGAAATGTTTTTATTTACAAAAGAAAGAGATATTTCCCTCTCCCCCCCACCTCTTTTGTTTTCGTCACGTGCATAACCCTTTTTTCAAGGTCAACTTGGAAAACCTGATTTCATACTGCACATTTCAATGTATCCACTTTTTAATCTTGATGTATTCACCACAGCACTGCCTCATCAGTGACAAAGTCACGATAACTGCCACAACAACAAACGCTTTACATTGTTAGGATAACGTAAAAACAAGCGATATAAACAAAATTTAAAGTCAATTCCTTACTAAATCAGCAAAGAGAAATTTGATGCTATTTGATTTTTATTTTATAATTACAAGAAACATAAATATGTATATACATATGTCAGAATAACAATATTAAGTGGCAAAAAAAACTAATTTCAATATAACTTTCCATTTTTATTTTTATGTATGGTGTAAGACTATTATTTTTTGTTACTATTTATATGCTTTTTTTGTCGCTTGCATTCTGTTGTAGTTTTATTTCAAATTTCCTTTCGTATTATCCGTTTGTAATGCAAGGTTCGATACCGTTAATCCAGTTTGTTTGTTTATTTTAATATTTCCGTTCATTTTTAACCCTTGAGCATTATTTATGATATTGTGGTAACCATGGCAACAATTATTGTTTGTAGAATGGAGGTTTCGATGACAATCAGATGGAGGCAACAGAAGAATTCATAGTGCTAAGCGCCAGACTTTAAAATGAAGGATACTCAGTTCAAATCCTGCTTAGAACTACAAAATTTAAAAATTTAATATTTGAATATATATTTGAAAAATCTGTGTAACCATCAATTGTCATCAACAACAGATGAAAAAAATGTATTTGTACTGGAATAAAAAGTATTTCATTAAAGATTTAAAATTTGAAAAAGATATACTGCATATAATAGTTATTGTTGTCTTTGGTTGATGCCACACTTAGTAATAAGTTAAACTCGTCCCGTGTCTAACCTTAACTTCAAAATATTTTGGAAAGAATTATCCGTTATACATATATACATTGCTTCACTTTTTAATCTTGTTGAGACCCGGGTGTCAGCGCCCTGTTTTCTTATTTTTCCATAATCCTTATAGTTTTTCTATACCAGGTACAACATGGATAAAAGATAATTACCTTTCATATTTGTTAAGGTTTCCATGTTTATATGCAAATTTCGGATAAAAGCATTTGTCGTCTGTTAAGGACATGTAAATGCTGGATAATCATATTAAACATTTCTAGTGTGCCCTCATGTACGAGATCATTTCACTTAGCAAGCAGGAGAGTTTACGTGCTGGAAGAGGGATGTGGAACAAGAATCTCCCCGTCATCGGAGCCCCTACGCACGCCTATTGTGCCTAAGCAAAGGAAGCCCATACATCGCAACTGTTTCCACATAACTACTACACACTTTGTGTGTGCTATTTAATGGTATTTAATGCTATTTAAGGCTTTTAAACGTGAACAAAGTTGGTTCACCGAAGAAATCGAAACAACATTATTACAAACAGACAATAGGACGAACTTTGGAAGGAGAGGCCTCCTGTAACTACCACTGGAAATATATTTGTACATCGTTATGGAAAATTTGACCGACAAATGGAATCTAGGCAAAGCATAGAACCATTGTTAACCACATACTTTGTGACGAACTATCCCGGAAACCATTGCTCCAATAAATTATTTCAAAAGAGATTGAAAAGAGTTTGCTTTGCATATTGCAACAGGACATCGCAGGAAAGGGGTTTTCATCTGCATGTTTTAATGACTTCCGGGTTGTTTCTACACGAGGGGTTATTATTGTTGAAAAGTTATTCCGCAGTAAATGGACATGCATCAAAACAGACATTTAAACAACTGATTTAGGTAAACAAGAAAATACATCAAATTTATATAATGTAGTCCCACGTATGTTAAAAATACAAGCATCAGACATTACCTTGGCGAAACGTCTTGCAATAATAATTAAATAGTGAGAGTGTATGTGTTTATTATTCTGTTATTACTGACATTATTATCTTCAATGCCACTGTCGTTAATATCTTTATATTAATAACTATAAAAATAATAAATATTATTATTTTTGATATCATTGGCATTATTATCTATATCATTACTATATTCATATTAATAAATATTATTATAAATATTGGCTTTGGCAATATAATAATAATTATTATTGTTGGTATTTTGTCCCTATTATTATTATTACTATTACTATTATGATTAATGACATTTTCATAGTCATTACCATTATTATCATTACTATAATATATATTATTATAATTAACATCTGAGAAGTAAAGAAGGCAGATGGCCTAAGTGGAGAGAACAGGGACACTAAGAGTAGCATTTTCTCATCGAATGGTCTCTGAATCTGTGGCTCTAGTGGTGTCAAGATTAATTCCTATTGACCGGCTGGCACTAGAGAAGAAGACCATTGTAGAGTGGCGAAACATGATGAACGACAGAGATAACAAAAGAGAATCGAAAAGGTCGACGATGGGCAAGTGGCAGGGAAGATGGTCTGCGGAACCTACCGGAAGATGGAAAGTCAGGCTAGTAAAAAACCTATCCAGTGGATTGACAGGCAGCATGGAAAGGTAAGCTTTACACAACACAGTTCTTAACAAACCACGGTTCCCATTGTCATTGGCATTCCCATTGATATTCCCATTGATATTGTCATTGGGATTGCTATTCCCATTGACATTCCCATTGCTACTGTCTTTTTCATTGCTATTGTCAATGGCATTCTCATTCCTATTGTCATTGTCATTGCTATTGCCATTGGCATTCCCATTGTTATTGTAATATTCATTGCTATTGCCATTGACATCCCAATTGCTATTGCCATTGTCATTGCTATTACAATTGTCATTGCTATTGCCACTGGCATTGTCATTATTATTACCATTGGCATTATAATTGCTATTGCTATTGTTATTCTCATCGCTATTGCCATTGGCATTCCCATTGCTATTTACATTGGCATTCCTATTGCTATTGTCATTGTCATTGCTATTGTCATTGTCATTCTTATTGCCATTGGCATTGTCATTGCTATTGATATTGTCATAGCCATTGGCATTGTAATTGCTATTAAAATTGTCATTTCTACTAATATTGCCTTTGCCATTATTATGAAAATTGTCATTGGCTTTCCCATTGCTATCATTGTCATTACCATTGTCATTGCTGTTACCATTGACATTGTCATTGCTATTGCTGTTATAATTCATTGGCATTGCTTTACCATGTACATTGTCATTGCTAGTGCTACTATCATTAACATCTCCACTGTTATAGCCTTACGTTTACCAAGTTATGGCTTTTGCTATTGCCATTGTCATTGTCATTAATATTGCCATTGACACTGTAATTGCTATTGCTATTGTTATTGTCATCAATATTGCCAATCAATATCCCAATAGAAACATCCAATATTTATTCCATTTTATGCAATTATATAATTGCACTGTGCGAATGCCTTAATTATTTGTTGGACTTAACTATATATCGGACAAAAGAATGAAGTAAGATATGAGACCAATATTTGACCATACAAATACCAATAATCAAGCCCAATAACAATTTCTCAAACTAACTTTAAAAAATAAATTTCTTATAAATTGTTCCTCTTTAAAACAAAATATCAAACAGTAAATTACTTTGAACTCTTGACTAATGCAAACAAGTTTAGTGTTTGTTTTGTGTTACAAAATTAAATCATGAAATTAAGGCTCAAAATATTCTAGTAAAAATAAAATCTCGACTAAATTTCTACCAAGCAAATGTTTTGTTCATGTTTTTCTGTTTTCAAACACCCGCCCTGTCCCTGGTCATAAATGTCAAATGTTATTTAATAAAACAGAATGTATCAGCAGCTTGCTTTAATAAAGTTTAGCGAACATGACATGTGTCGCTATAGGGAGGGACACTGCCGTGTATCTGGTAATATTTTATTAGTGTGTGTGCATAATTTGGATTTTAAAACAAATTACAGGCATTTATAAAAATAAAATGAAACAAGCGTATGTAGAAGTATATAGTCAGCCTTCTGTCGCTCACATGGCAGCATGTATCTAGCTATTTAAATAAATTCAATATTTCTATATCCGACGCTTCGGACATTCACAGTTGGCCAAAATGATTTTGTCACTGGTAACAAACCATAAAAACGTAGGAGCAGATCGGAAAACATGTTGCAAAATAAAAAGCGGACGAACGCAACCACGGCTTTAAATCCTATAGGCTTAAGAATGACAACTGTAAATGTCCGAAGCTTCGAAGAAAAAGATTTAGAGTTAAACTAAATAATTGGTTGTATACTGTCGCTTGTTATTTATCACATTTATAACATAGATCATGTTAAATATTTCAACTCCTCGGGTTATATCATTGACCATGCCAAAATATTCAAACCCCCCATACATATTCCAACCTCATGTTATACCATATATCATATTAAAATATTCCAACCCCCGTGTTATATCGTGGGTTTTATTAAAATGTTGGAACTCCATATTATATCATGGGTAATGTTATAATATTTCAACCCATTGGAGTACGTATACTTCAGGAATGTGGCACTATACACGCACGCCATGATTGTTTCCACTCTCAATATCAGAGCAGATTTCCTTATGAAATTATGTAACAACCTTATTTTCCTTCATAAAAACCTGCAAAGTGACTAAATAAACATAGATGTAGGAATTGCATCACTAAATAATGCTATCCATATTCCGTCTACTATTGAATGAACTCAATCCTTCACGAAGGTGCAGGACCTTACAATGACTGCAATAAAGCAAATCTAAACCTCGGGAATGTAACTCGTCATTCAATCCACCATCCTTCCACCGCTCAAAAGCATTAATGCAGCTTTAACTCACCAAACAACCCCGTATGATCGGGTACTTTCTATAGGTATCGATAACCAAAACAGTGAGTAAGTTAATATCCGAAAAATACATGTTTCGACAAAATATTTGTCTTCTTCTGTTTAAAAAACTTTCTGTGCCAAAAACAGTTTAAAGTAAATCCCTACTTCAGTAAAAAAAAAATATTTTAGTTACTATTTTGTTAAATAATTACAAATATTATAAATAAAGTATCATAAGCTATAGGTTAAAACAGTTGTTCTGCTACATAACCTATAACATAAAATCACCGGTGTTATGAAATCATATGTTATCTCGTATTTCAAACCAGATGGGACGAAATAGATATATTGCATACCTTGCCCCTTTCGTGAGAAGTTTTTTCTCCCATATAAAAACAAATGCAATTAATTATTTAATATTGATAAAACTGTAATTGAACTTGAGTGGGTGAATAAAAAAAGTATTTTATTGAGGATTGAAGATTTGAACATGGTTTACTTATAAAAAGAACTGAAATAAACTTCTATAAAACACATTTTGTCTTGGTGAAACTCTGATTATATTTTCCCCGTCACTTTACGCATTTGGTATAATTTGTATGTAGGAGTTTTTGTATATAAATTTAGAAACATTTTCGTAGTCGTGTTAAGACATAACCTAACCAAGCTACCCCTGTGATACATGGACAAAACTTGATTGAATCAGCAGCCAAGCAGTGTTTCAATTGTAATCCATTACTTAAATTATTTTTTCCTTATCTTTCAAATTACTGTTATTTGTGAGTCAGTAAACAATTGCAAGTGTATCTGAAAAATGGGAAATAAATCGAAGAAAACCCGATAAACGAAATAATGAATCATATTTCGAGCAGAACATGTTTCAAATGTTTTCACCAGGAAAACCCCAACTACTGTGTTCCTTATTAAATTCTATCTATTACTTCCCTCTCTACCTTACACCTCCTTATATATCTTGTTCAAATTTTTAATCGTTAATCTACTTTTTATTTATACACTCAAGTTCAAATGCATTTTTTAAAACTTGCATAGGATAACAAATAATTAATTTTAGTTTTAAATGGGAGAAGAACTTTTCTTGAACAGGACACGAATTGTTCTCCTGAAAAGTTTATAATTCATATATTTTTCCAATTCTGAGGATGGTTACTTTGAAACGGAAACGTGCTTGAGAATTATACAAAAATATTATATTTCAAGTGTGTTTTCTTTTATTATTAATTCACCCCCGGCTGTGTATATTACCGTGTACAAGGTTACATTTACATAAAACATGCATTCCTGCTAAAACTACTTTTTTGAAATATTCATGACATTTTACTTAATTAACGTACTTTGAGGCAGCTATGAATTTTTATCATCGCTTTTAACACTGCGGTCAACGCTGGCGGGAATCTGAGCACAGGCAGTGTGAATATTTAACCGACATTCGCACAGATTCGCAATAATCGTTAAGCAAACTGTTCTCACAGAGTTAATAACATAGAGTCTGTGCGGTACTGTAAGTGCTAATAAAAAGCACAGATAGGCTAAAACGTCCAACGTTTACTCCCACAAGTGTAATTTTATTTAGCGTTAGAATATTTCAAGTAATTTTAAGTTCTGCTTCTATGTCTGTCTAGGGTGTATCTATGACTTACTCTCTTTTCCCTCCCAACATTATGGAAGTTCATTGTCCTTAAAGCCTTTCCGTTGTTCCTTTACCATTGCTTCGGAAGAAACATAATGGAACCGTTGAACGCTTTTATAGGACTCGGTATACGCAAGTAAGAACAGCTGATCTTAACATCTGTGATCCTTATGCATATCTCAGTACCAGAAGGCTCTAAAGATTCGATTGTTCATTCCTAGAACCATATCCCTCCATAGCCCTTCCAGGTTAGGTGAATAATAATCCTTCTGCCCTTTCAAACTAAAAACACTAAACATAATATAAATCGATCAATAGATTATTATTGATCGTAAGTAAAATCATAATTAGTAGTGAGGGGAAATGAATATTCAAAAATGTATTAAATTTGATTGGAAAAAACAGTTCTGTTAATACAGAGTGTTTATAATATCAGTAAATTTGCTTACGAATACTCTCATAATATGTGCAAACGCTGCTGAAATTAAAAGAAGCTAATCTTCATCCTCTTTTACAATTTAAATATTGGAAACACACCCTATATCACAAAAGTAATCAAGAAGAATAGAAGATACCTAAAATTAAACCTTTATGCACCATTTCATCATCATCAGAGGGTCTTATTACAAGAATACAATCTATTAAAAAAAACGTTACACACTAGACTGACCTTAGTTAAACCTATTGTTCACTAGATTGTAATTTTGTAATAAGACTCTCTGGTGATAATGACATGGTTATCGAAATGTACATGAGGGTTTAATTTAAGGTAAATTGTATTATCACTTTTTGTGGACTTGGGGTTGTTTCCGATATTGTCATTGTAATATATTGTAGACTGTGCTCTTCAGTTGTATATTTCTTCTTCTCTTATTCTTCTACTATTTCTTCCCCTCCTTTTCCAAAGGATTTCACTTACTCATCCTACACCCACTTCCTCATTATCTCATCGTCACACGTATTCCCATGACAGCTTTTAATTCTTCTTCTTACTCTCCCTTCTCCCACTTTACACCAATTTTGTCGTACTGTCGTCTATCGGCCTTTTCTTGTTTTACATCTGTCGACTAATCATTAGAATTGTGGATTTACAAAAGTTACTTCGGATTTTGAGAGGTTAGGTGTTGCATAATAATGACAGGACGTAGGTACCTCGGCTGTGGGTATTCTTACTGCCATATTCCTCTGGCTTGAATTAAAATTCAAAACAACTTCATAAATGCTTATTGTTCCGATAGGTTGTGATGTTAGCCTTACATACCTCGCCGGCCTTGGGGGGGGGAGGGGGCTGTAAGCCCCCTCACTAGCATCCCAATAGTTACTCATACCTTTCCATCTCCTCCTTAGCAATCAACTTAGTTTTACCCACCACGATTCGTAAATGATTATTTTGCGGTTGAAGCAATGAGTATTTGTAAATTACGATTTTACATTTAAGGTTAGGTAAGGGACCATTTAGGTAACCGTGTCTGTAAGGTAAAGAATAAAGTATAATGAGTGTTCGATTTTAAAATATACGATTTTTCTTATCTGAAACATCCTTTTCATAATCCAAATGATTTGGGCAGCAACGGTCGTTATCCAGGTTAGGATAGGATAAGTCGTAGAAAATTAACTTATCTCTGATCTGAGACTTAGATTAACCAAGTGTATGATTGCAAAGGTTCAAAATGATTAGGGCAGCAACTGGCGTATCCAGGGTAGGATAGGATGTCATGGAAAATTAACGTATCTCTGACCTGAGACTTAGATTAACCAAGTGTATGATTGCAAAGGTTCAAAACGATTAGGGCAGCAACTGGCGTATCCAGGTTAGGATAGGATAAGTCGTAGAAAATTAACTTATCTCTGATCTGAGACTTAGATTAACCAAGTGTATGATTGCAAAGGTTCAAAACGATTAGGGCAGCAACTGGCGTATCCAGGTTAGGATAGGATAGGTCGTAGAAAATTAACTTATCTCTGATCTGAGACTTAGATTAACCAAGTGTATGATTGCAAAGGTTCAAAATGATTAGGGCAGCAACTGGCGTATCCAGGGTAGGATAGGATGTCATGGAAAATTAACGTATCTCTGACCTGAGACTTAGATTAACCAAGTGTATGATTGCAAAGGTTCAAAACGATTAGGGCAGCAACTGGCGTATCCAGGGTAGGATAGGATGTCATGGAAAATTAACGTATCTCTGACCTGAGACTTAGATTAACCAAGTGTATGATTGCAAAGGTTCAAAACGATTAGGGCAGCAACTGGCGTATCCAGGTTAGGATAGGATAAATCGTAGAAAATTAACTTATCTCTGATCTGAGACTTAGATTAACCAAGTGTATGATTGCATAGGTTCAAAACGATTAGGGCAGCAACTGGCGTATCCAGGTTAGGATAGGATAAGTCGTAGAAAATTAACTTATCTCTGATCTGAGACTTAGATTAACCAAGTGTATGATTGCAAAGGTTCAAAACGATTAGGGTAGCAACGAGCGTATCCAGGTTAGGATAGGATAAGTCGTAGAAAATTAACTTATCTCTGATCTGAGACTTAGATTAACCAAGTGTATGATTGCAAAGGTTCAAAACGATTAGGGCAGCAACTGGCGTATCCAGGTTAGGATAGGATAAGTCGTAGTAAATTAACTTATCTCTGATCTGAGACTTAGATTAACCAAGTGTATGATTGCAAAGGTTCAAAATGATTAGGGCAGCAACTGGCGTATCCAGGGTAGGATAGGATGTCATGGAAAATGAACGTATCTCTGACCTGAGACTTAGATTAACCAAGTGTATGATTGCAAAGGTTCAAAACGATTAGGGCAGCAACTGGCGTATCCAGGTTAGGATAGGATAAGTCGTAGAAAATTAACTTATCTCTGATCTGAGACTTAGATTAACCAAGTGTATGATTGCATAGGTTCAAAACGATTAGGGCAGCAACTGGCGTATCCAGGTTAGGATAGGATAAGTCGTAGAAAATTAACTTATCTCTGATCTGAGACTTAGATTAACCAAGTGTATGATTGCAAAGGTTCAAAATGATTAGGGCAGCAACTGGCGTATCCAGGGTAGGATAGGATGTCATGGAAAATTAACGTATCTCTGACCTGAGACTTAGATTAACCAAGTGTATGATTGCAAAGGTTCAAAACGATTAGGGCAGCAACTGGCGTATCCAGGGTAGGATAGGATGTCATGGAAAATTAACGTATCTCTGATCTGAGACTTAGATTAACCAAGTGTATGATTGCAAAGGTTCAAAACGATTAGGGCAGCAACTGGCGTATCCAGGGTAGGATAGGATGTCATGGAAAATTAACGTATCTCTGACCTGAGACTTAGATTAACCAAGTGTATGATTGCAAAGGTTCAAAATGATTTGGGCAGCAACGGGTGTATCCAGGTTAGGATAGGATAAGTCATGGGAAATTAGCGTATCTCCGAGCTGAGGATTAGATTAACCGAGTGTATGATTGCAAAGGTTCAAAACGATTAGGGCAGCAACTGGCGTATCCAGGGTAGGATAGGATGTCATGGAAAATTAACGTATATCTGACCTGAGACTTAGATTAACCGAGTGTATGATTGCAAAGATACAAAACGATTTGGGCAGCAACGGGCGTGTCCAGGATAAGATAGGATGGCATGGAAAATTAACGTATCTCCGAGCTGAGACTTAGATTAACAGAATGTATGATTGCAAAGGTTCAAATTGATTTGGGCAGCAACGGGTGTATCCAGGTTAGGATTTCATAAGTCATGGAAAATTAGCGTATCTCCGAACTGAGACTTAGATTAACCGAGTGTATGATTGCAAAGGTTCAAAATGATTTGGGCAGCAACGGGTGTATCCAGGTTAGGATAGGATAAGTCATGGGAAATTAACGTATCTCTGATCTGAGACTTAGATTCACAGAGTGTATGATTGCAAAGTTTCAAAATGATTTGAGCAGCAACGGGCGAATACAGGTTAGTTTAGGATGTCATGGAAAATTAATGTATCTCCGAGCTGAGACTTAGATTAACCGAGTGTATGATTGCTAAGATTCAAAATGATTTAGGCAGGAACGGACGTATCCAGGTTAGGATAGGATAAGTCATGGACAATTAGCGTATCTCCGAGCTGAGACTTGATTAACCGTGTGTATGATTGCAAAGTTTCAAAATGATTTGGGTAGCAACGGGCGTATCCAGGTTAGGATAGGATAAGTGATGGAAAATTAATTTATCTCTGAGCTGAGAATTAGATTAACCGAGTGTATGATTGCAAAGGTTCAAAATGATTTGGGCAGCAACGGGCGTATCCAGGTTAGGATAGGATAAATCATGAAAAATTATCCTATCTCTAACCTGAGACGTAGATTAACCGTGTATATGATTGCAAAGGTTCAAAATGATTAGGGCAGCAACGGGCGTATCCAGGTTAGGATAGGATAAGTGATGGAAAATTAACGTATCTCTGACCTGAGACTTAGATTAACCGAGTGTATGATTGCAAAGGTTCAAAACGAAGAATGATTAAAGGATGAGTTTTGAGTTTTATTAATTAGTACTTGGTAAGTATCACTAGACAATTTGCAGATTTATCAACTTACGGAATGTTACAGTAACATATAGAAATGTTGCGACTACCTACCCTTTAAAATAGACTTTTATACATTCGAACGACGAAATCGGTTTAGTTAGTTGAAATACATGGCGTTATCTAAATAAAAGTGAAAGCATATAATAGTAGTCTATGTAAGATATTTGTCAGAAATGTGTGTAACAATATAAATTGGTAGCTAAAAGAATTTATGTAAGGGTATTTTTATAAAACAATATATTAAGAGAAAAAACTGAGAAAGTTTTGAAAGATACGTTCATTTTTTATAGGATTGCAGAGTCAGGAATTAAAAATTTAAGTTAGTTAGATTAAATTGCATTAGGTAACATGTATTGAATATATATATATATATATATATATATATATATATATATATATATAATTTTTTTTTTAAATTTAAGTCCAAAGTAATATGGGGTTACTCAGGAGATTTGTGTGGCAAAGAACTACTCTCCTTAAGTAGACATCTACTCAGAGTTACTGTAGAGCTGGTCACAGTCCATGGGAATCTGAGGGGGTTCCAATACAAAATTGGAAAATCAAGGTCCCCTTTGTGCAAGAGATGCGACGAGGACCAAGAGGAATGCCTAATCTACTCACGTACTGAGAGTGCCCAACTTTGGGAGCTGCAAGGAGAAATTGGTTTGGCTGGCAGGTATGTACACCAGAGGATATCAGAAGATTTAGCATCAGGTGAGTACTCTGCAAAGAGGTAGGTATTCACTATGCTAGTCCTGTGGTAGGGATGGGAAAAGAGTACAAAGGCTGCAGCTAAGTGCTCTACACCGATAAGGTCCCTCCGAGTTTTAGTAATAATAATAATAATAAAAGGTTTTTGAAACCTAACAATAAGAGAGAATCTGTGGTGCGTAGGCTACTTGCCTCAACTTATATCGCTTTTATTTCCTTATTTCGTGTCTCTATACAAAAAGAGAGACCTCTACACACACAGGAGGTCACCAATTTCGGAACTGCAGCAAAATATTGAGATTGTTAAAGCTAGTTTCCATGGAAACCACAAGCTTTGGTCCAAAATAGGGACCAGCTTCTAACATTTTTCAAAATTAGCGTCTAAAATACAGTTGTAATTTTAAATTTTCTTTAAAAATTTAGTCTTACATGAATGCAGTGAATAAAATTGTTAATGAGTTTAACACTGTTCAATTATTTATTTTTCTCCGATCAGTTGAATGAATTCTACAAACGCTAAACTGAGATTTCAACTATCATAAAGGAAATCCAATGTCTCTCGATCTAGACACTTCCTTTTATATATCTTACTAATAGACGATAACATTCAACAAATCCTAAAACTCATTTTTAATCAGTAAAAACCACATTTGTTTCATTACGATGTAGGCTATTATTTTTTTTGAATGAAATTAATGTATGTAAATAATAACAATTAAAATAACAAAACACAAAAATTTCTATATTTTCAATACACAAAAATGTTTAGTAGACATGAATTTTAAAATGAAAATTTCAATGACAATTTTTCACTGATGATGTTTTCACTTTTAATTTCACTTGATATTACTGAAACAAAAAAGCAATTAACTCACATTTAATAAGGACTTGAGTGGATGATTAAAACTATTTTAATAACAATTGAAAATTTGAACAAGATATATATATATATATATATATATTAATATAGTCTAAAGGCTGAATATGAACTAATAGTAGGAATTGAAAAAGTAATAGCATAATGGATATGTTACCTGTAATTTTGTTGGACAATAATTTCTTACACATAAGAGAACATTTTACTTGTTCAATTTTACAACAGAGAAATCCTCAAATAAGATGTTAACCAGAATTAAAATTTTCATTTCCATGTCTTCTTTATGTATTACGATTCTTTGAAATACTCCTATAATTAAGGTTGGCATTACTCTTGATACTGCAAATTAAATGAAACAACATTAATAAATAATAATTGTAAAGAACGTTATAGGTTCAACTTGAATATTAAAGCATACGAGCGTACGCAACGTAAAGCTACAAACTATACTGCTTCAAAAAAAATAATTTTTAAATTTAACTTCGAGATTTAATTTCAGAGTTAAATTTAACGCCTTTAAAAGTTTACAACAGTTGTCAAAAACACGATATCACAAAATTTAATTTAGTTACTTTTTTAGTATTTTATGTTAATATTATTGTTATTTGTTCAGTGTTTAATACATCCACGGAGCTCAGTTTAAGGGGAAACCTCTTTAAAGATTCTTCATTATATCTGTGCAGTTCAATTTTATTTACAGATCTATTAAAATGTCCGGACATGGTGATCAATAGCAAAGTGATTAGCATAAAAAGATTATCATGCTCAAGTTAATTATATTTACCTTGTAAATTTTGTTCAGTCTTGCTTTCATCGCACTCCTTCTCTTCCTCATTGCCTTTGCAGCATGTGCAAATCAAGACTGAGAAAACTGTAATAAGTCACAATTAGAATTAGTAAACAATTTTCTTTACCAGAACATATATTCCATTGCAAAATGCTACAAATTCCGAAAGCATGTCAGTATGCAGTATGCTCTGTTCCTGAGATAATTTCAGTATTTAATGCTAACAGATTCACAAGTAAATATATTACAATTAACTAAATAATAGAAAAGTAATATATTTAGAAAGTTATCAAACATTGTACATTCTGACATGCCAGCTGACACTTCCAATTTCTAATCGTGCTACATAATTGTATCTATTTTACTTATTGCTTCTGATAATTCTCAGAAACTTCATTTTTCTTTTTCAACACGAAAACAATTTGTACTTTCTATTCCTTTGTTCAACTATTAACCTTATTTATTTTAAATTTATTATTTTATTTATTTATTATATTTTATGTAGACAAATTTCTGTTTATAATTATTTAGTAGCGTTAAAGCACTAAGCACTGGAGGTAATAACTATTTCTTTCCAGGTTTACTTCAAGTATTGTTTAAACAATGAGCTCAAAATACGAGATTTTAATTTATTTTCAACCAATCAATCACTTTTTGATATATATAAATTAATAAATATATATATATATATATATATATATATATATATATATATATATAAACATACGTACATGTATGTATGTATATATGTAGGCCTATGTGTGTGTATGCATCTATATTGCTGGGTTTGAGGGTGTTTGTATATGTGTCCATGTGTGTATGTGTGTATGTGTGTATGTGCTTGTGTTTAAGGGCGTGTGTGTATGTGAGTTTGTGTGTGTGTGTGTGTGCGCGCGCGCGTGTGTGTGTATGTGCGTGTGTAGCAGGTGTGTGTGTGCGCGCGCGAGTATGTGTGTATGTATTTATGAATGTATGTATGTGTGATATGTAGGTATAAAAAGGATCTGTTTTATCACTACGTTAAGTATGAAAAGGGGCTGTTTTATTTTTTGGTATACATAAAAAGGATCTGTTTTCTGACGGTTTGATATAAAATGGGTCTGTTTATTTTTATTTTAGATATAAAAAGGATCTGTATTATTTTTTATTTTAGATATAAAAAGGGTCTGTTTTCTTTATGTTATATATAAAAAGGATCTGTTTTCTTATTGTTAGATGTAAATAGTGAAAAAAAAATAGTGAAAGTGTTAGTTATTAGTGGAAGTGTTAGTAGTTATTAGTGGTAGTGTTAGTTATTAGTGGTAGTGTTAGTAGTTATTAGTGATAGTGTTAGTAGTTATTAGGGGTAGTGTTAGTAGTTATTAGTGGTAGTGTTAGTAGTTATTAGGGGTAGTGTTAGTAGTTAATAGTGGTAGTGTTAGTTATTAGTGGTAGTGTTAGTAGTTATTAGTGGTAGTGTTAGTTGTTATTAGTGGTAGTGTTAGTAGTTAATAGTGGTAGTGTTAGTTATTAGTGGTAGTGTTAGTAGTTATTAGTGGAAGTGTTAGTAGTTATTAGTGGTAGTGCTAGTAGTTATTAGGGGTAGTGTTAGTAGTTAGTAGTGGTAGTGTTAGTTATTAGTGGTAATGTTAGTAGTTATTAGTGGTAGTGTTAGTAGTTATTAGTGGTAGTGTTATTAGTTAATAGTGGTAGTGTTAGTTATTAGTGGTAGTGTTAGTAGTTATTAGTAGTAGTGTTAATAATTATTAGGGGTAGTGTTAGTAGCTATTAGTGGTAGTGTTAGTAGTTATTAGGGGTAGTATTAGTAGTTTTAGGTGGTAGTGCTAGTAGTTATTATTGGCAGGGTTAGTTATTAGGGGTAGTGTTAGTAGTTTTAGGTGGTAGTGTTAGTAGTTATTAATGGTAGTGTTAGTTATTAGTGGTAGTGTTAGTAGTTAATAGTGTTAGTGTTAGTAGTTATTAGTGGTAGTGGTAGTAGTTATTAGGGGTAGTGTTAGTAGCTATTTGGGGTAGTGTTAGTAGTTTTAAATGGTAGTGTTAGTTAGTAGTAATGGTAGTGTTAGTAGTTATTATTCTTGTTGTTAGTAGTTAATAGTGTTAGTGTTAGTAGTTATTAGTGGTAGTGTTAGTAGTTATTAGTGGTAGTGTTAGTAGTTATTAGTAGTAGTGTTAATAATTATTAGGGGTAGTGTTAGTAGTTATTAGTGGTAGTGTTAGTAGTTATTAGGGGTAGTATTAGTAGTTTTAGGTGGTAGTGCTAGTAGTTACTATTGGTAGTGTTAGTTACTAGTGTTAGTGTTAGTAGTTATTAGTGGTAGTGGTAGTAGTTATTAGTGGTAGTGGTAGTTATTAGGAGTAGTGTTAGTAGCTATTTGGGGTAGTGTTAGTAGTTTTAAATGGTAGTGTTAGTTAGTAGTAATGGTAGTGTTAGTAGTTATTATTCTTGTTGTTAGTAGTTGATAGTGTTAGTGTTAGTAGTTATTAGTGGTAGTGTTAGTAGTTATTATTCTTGTTGTTAATATTTATTAGTGGTAGTGTAGGTAGTAATTATTCTTGTTGTTAGTAGTTATTAGTGGTAGTGTTAGTAGTTATTATTCTTGATATTAGTAGTTATTAGTGGTAGTGTTAGTAGTTATTAGTGGTAGTGTTAGAAGTTATTATTCTTGTTGTTAGTAGTTATTAGCGGTAGTGTTAGTAGTAATTTTTCTTGATGTTAGTAGTAATTAGTGGTAGCGTTAGTAGTTATTACTGGTAGTTTTAGTTATTAGTGTTAGGGTTGGTAGTTGATAGTGATAGTGTTAGTAGCTATTAGGGGTAGTGGTAGTAGTTATTAGTGTTAGTGTTAGTAGTTATTAGGGGTAGTGTTAGTAGTTTTATGTGGTAGTGTTTGTAGTTATTAGTGGTAGTGTTAGTTTTTAGTGGTAGTGTTAGTAGTTATTAGGGGAGTGTTAGTTATTAGTGGTAGTGTTAGTAGTTATTAGGGTAGTGTTAGTTATTAGTGTTAGGGTTACTAGTTATTAGGGGTAGTGTTAGTAGTTTTAAGCGGTAGTGTTATTAGTTATTAGTGGTAGTGTTATTTATTAGTGGTAGTGTTAGTAGTTATTAGTGTTGGTGTAAGTAGTTATTAGTGGTAGTGTTAGTAGTTATTAGTGGTAATGTTAGTAGTTATTAGTGGTAGTGTTAGTAGTTATTATTCTTGTTGTTAGTAGTAATTATTCTTGATGTTAGTAGTAATTAGTGGTAGTGTTAGTAGTTAATAGTGGTAGGGTTAGTATTTGTTTGTGATAGTGTTAGTAGGTATTAGGGGTAGTGTTAGTAGTTATTAGTGGTAGTGTTAGTTATTAGGGGTAGTGTTAGTAGTTTTAAGTGGTAGTGTTAGTAGTTATTAATGGTAGTGTTAGTAGTTATTAGTGTTAGTGTTAGTAGTTATTAGGGGTAGTGTTAGTACTTTTATGTGGTAGTGTTTGTAGTTATTAGTGGTAGTGTTAGTTTTTAGTGGTAGTGTTAGTAGTTATTAGGGCAGTGTTAGTTATTAGTGTTAGTGTTACTAGTTATTAGTGTTGGTGTTAGTAGTTATTAGGGGTAGTGTTAGTAGTTAATAGTGGTAGTGTTAGTTATTAGTGGTAATGTTAGTAGTTATTAGTGGTAGTGTTAGTAGTTATTAGTGGAAGTGTTATTAGTTAATAGTGGTAGTGTTAGTTATTAGTGGTAGTGTTAGTAGTTATTAGTAGTAGTGTTATTAATTATTAGGGGTAGTGTTAGTAGTTATTAGTGGTAGTGTTAGTAGTTATAAGGGGTAGAATTAGTAGTTTTAGGTGGTAGTGCTAATAGTTATTATTGGTAGTGTTAGTTCTTAGTGGTAGTGTTAGTAGTTAATAGTGTTTGTGTTAGTAGTTATTAGTGGTAGTGGTAGTAGTTATTAGTGGTAGTGTTAGTTATTAGGGGTAGTGTTAGTAGTTTTATGTGGTAGTGTTTGTAGTTATTAGTGGTAGTGTTAGTTTTTAGTGGTAGTGTTAGTAGTTATTAGGGGAATGTTAGTTATTAGTGGTAGTGTTAGTAGTTATTAGGGTAGTGTTAGTTATTAGTGTTAGGGTTACTAGTTATTAGGGGTAGTGTTAGTAGTTTTAAGCGGTAGTGTTATTAGTTATTAGTGGTAGTGTTATTTATTAGTGGTAGTGTTAGTAGTTATTAGTGTTGGTGTAAGTAGTTATTAGTGGTAGTGTTAGTAGTTATTAGTGGTAATGTTAGTAGTTATTAGTGGTAGTGTTAGTAGTTATTATTCTTGTTGTTAGTAGTAATTATTCTTGATGTTAGTATTAATTAGTGGTAGTGTTAGTAGTTAATAGTGGTAGGGTTAGTATTTGGTTGTGATAGTGTTAGTAGCTATTAGGGGTAGTGTTAGTAGTTATTAGTGGTAGTGTTAGTTATTAGGGGTAGTGTTAGTAGTTTTAAGTGGTAGTGTTAGTAGTTATTAATGGTAGTGTTAGTAGTTATTAGTGTTAGTGTTAGTAGTTATTAGGGGTAGTGTTAGTACTTTTATGTGGTAGTGTTTGTAGTTATTAGTGGTAGTGTTAGTTTTTAGTGGTAGTGTTAGTAGTTATTAGGGCAGTGTTAGTTATTAGTGTTAGTGTTACTAGTTATTAGTGTTGGTGTTAGTAGTTATTAGGGGTAGTGTTAGTAGTTAATAGTGGTAGTGTTAGTTATTAGTGGTAATGTTAGTAGTTATTAGTGGTAGTGTTAGTAGTTATTAGTGGAAGTGTTATTAGTTAATAGTGGTAGTGTTAGTTATTAGTGGTAGTGTTAGTAGTTATTAGTAGTAGTGTTATTAATTATTAGGGGTAGTGTTAGTAGTTATTAGTGGTAGTGTTAGTAGTTATAAGGGGTAGTATTAGTAGTTTTAGGTGGTAGTGCTAATAGTTATTATTTGTAGTGTTAGTTCTTAGTGGTAGTGTTAGTAGTTAATAGTGTTTGTGTTAGTAGTTATTAGTGGTAGTGGTAGTAGTTATTAGTGGTAGTGTTAGTTATTAGGGGTAGTGTTAGTAGTTTTAAGTGTTAGTGTGAGTAGTTATTAGGGGTAGTTTTAGTAGTTTTAAGTGGTAGTATTAGTAGTTATTAGTGGTAGTGTTAGTTATTAGGGGTAGTGTTAGTAGCTATTTGGGGTAGTGTTAGTAGTTTTAAATGGTAGTGTTAGTTAGTATTAATGGTAGTGTTAGTAGTTAATATTCTTGTTGTTAGTAGTTAATAGTGTTAGTGTTAGTAGTTATTAGTGGTAGTGTTAGTAGTTATTAGTGGTAGTGTTAGTAGTTATTATTCTTGTTGTTAATAATTATTAGTGGTAGTGTAGGTAGTAATTATTCTTGTTGTTAGTAGGTATTAGTGGTAGTGTTAGTAGTTATTATTCTTGTTGTTAGTAGTTATTAGTGGTAGTGTAGGTAGTAATTATTCTTGTTGTTAGTAGTTATTAGTGGTAGTGTTAGTAGTTATTAGTGGTAGTGTTAGTAGTTATTATTCTTGTTGTTAGTAGTTATTAGCGGTAGTGTTAGTAGTCATTATTCTTGATGTTAGTAGTTATTAGTGGTAGTTTCAGTTATTAGTGGTAGGGTTAGTAGTTGTTAGTGATAGTGTTAGTAGCTATTAGGGGTAGTGTTAGTAGTTATTAGTGTTAGTGTTAGTAGTTATTAGGGGTAGTGTTAGTAGTTATTTATGGTAGTGTTAGTAGTAATTATTAGT
Organism: Prosapia bicincta; assembly: GCA_036971475.1. Taxonomy (NCBI): domain Eukaryota; kingdom Metazoa; phylum Arthropoda; class Insecta; order Hemiptera; family Cercopidae; genus Prosapia; species Prosapia bicincta. Next base: position 158,513,831 of record JBAIZL010000004.1, read on the forward strand.
GGTAGTGTTAGTAGTTATTTGTTGTAGTGTTAGTAGTTATTATTCTTGTCGTTAGTAGTTTTAAGTGGTAGTGTAAGTAGTTATTAGTAGTAGTGTTAGTAGTTAATATTCTTGTTGTAAGTAGTTATTAGTGGTAGTGTTAGTAGTAATTATTCTTGTTGTTATTAGTTATTAGTGTTATTGTTAGTAGTTAGTAGTGTTATTGTTAGTAGTTATTAGTGTTAGTGTTAGTAGTTAGTAGTGGTCGTGTTATTAGTTATTATTCTTGTTGTTAGTAGTTATTAGTGATAGTGTTAGTAGTTATTATTCCTATTGTTAGTAGTTATTAGTGGTAGTGTTAGTAGTAATAATTAGTGTTAGTGTTAGTAGTTATTAGTGGTAATGTTAGTAGTTATTAGTGGTAGTGTTAGTAGTTATTAGTAGTAGTGTTAGTAGTTATTAGTGTTAGTGTTAGTAGTTATTTGTGGTAGTGTTAGTAGTTATTATTCTTTTCGTTAGTAGTTTTAAGTGGTAGTATTAGTAGTTATTAGTAGTAGTGTTAGTAGTTTTTATTCTTGTTGTTAGTAGTTATTAGTGGTAGTGTTAGTAGTAATTATTCTTGTCGTTAGTAGCTATTAGTGTTATTGTTAGTAGTTATTAGTGTTAGTGTTAGTAGTTAGTAGTGGTCGTGTTATTAGTTATTATTCTTGTTGTTAGTAGTTATTATTCTTGTTGTTAGTAGTTATTATTCTTGTTGTTAGTAGTTATTCGTGGTAGTGTTAGTAGAAATTATTCTTTTTGTTAGTAGTTATTAGTGTTAGTGTTAGTAGTTATTAGTTTTAGTGTTAGTAGTTTAAAGTGTTAGTGTTAGAGTTATTATTGGTAGTGTTAGTAGTTATTAGTGGTAGTGTTAGTAATTATTATTCTTGCTGTTAGTAGTTGTTAGTTTTAGTGTTAGTAGTAATTATTAGTGTTAGTGTTAGTAGTTTTAAGTGGTAGTGTTATTAGTAGCAGGTTATTAGTAGTGTTATTAGTGTGCTTACATTTTCTGCTAACTGTTATTTAGACGAATTTGGGTCCGTAGAACTCGAGTTATAGTAATTTAACCTCGTTTCGTAAATAATTAACCAGGTTTAAGTAACCTACATAAAAATCACACTGTGTAACCAAGAGCTCTCATATGCATTGCAAACCGTCAACTGCACCATTTATGTTCCTTTTAGAATTGGAAAATTGGCTAATATTAATATCTCTCCACCTAGAACAACTCTTCGAAATTAACATTTTACGCAGTCATTCTTTATTTAGCCCTAAAAGTGTAAAATTTAGAAAGTGCAATGACTGGTGACCAAAATGCCTACATTCAACAATAAAGCATTTAAAATTTCACAAATGTCTAAACTCTTTTCAGAATGTTTTTTAGGACAAATTTCAGCCAGCGAAATATTCGCCTTCAATTAAGGTAACTCCAATTTGCGCAACAAGATAGATGCAATATAATTTCAAGTATAAACAGACAATCCGGGCTTTTTATGTTTAGAAAAGCAATTTCGGATTGTGAGAGGCAAAATGTTCTACATTAATTACTTAAGGAATTGCGAGCGACAGCTCTGGCTTTTCTTACAGGCTTTTTTTATTTACATTTTAAGGCGTAATGTATTTTCCTGTTTACACATAAGTGCTACCTAAGCTCTTGTATGAAACAAGCTAAAATATTTTGGAACGTCTATAAAACATGTGGTAAAATAATAAACAAGTCATTAAAAAAATTGTTTTAAGTAAATTCCTACTGAAGTTAACAACAAAAATTATTTTAGTTACTTTTGGGAAATAATTACAAATAATATTAATTACTTAAGAAATTGCGTAAGTCTTATGCATATCATAAGAAATGAAGACAAGTCTATCAATTATCGGATATCATATTTAAAAAAAAAATCCGAAGGTAATTGTGAAATTTATCACAATCGAAATTTTGGTTGGAATCCAGAATAATAGAGAAAAAATTAAAGCACAAAAACTTTCTTTAAGCTAAAATTAAGGATTATATGTAGTTAAACGAATACTACAAAAAAAAAATGTAGAAATAAGGAATTAATTAGAAATATTGTTGGAATATGTCAGTAAGTTACTAGAAATGAACAAAAGCCTTATGTCAAACTAAGAAGATACCCGACACACTTGATACTTTTATAGGCACGACTAAAGAAATTTTTAATAAGAAAAACATTAGATTTTAATTAACTGACCAACACTACTTCATAATAACATTTTCCCATAACAAATTTCAATAAATAATGTAATATAACCTGCGTGTAAAACAGCTGCCTTACAACATAACTTATAACACAAAATCAGTTGTTGACATTTAGCTTAAATCATATATCGTTTAAATCAATATGAGATGATCCATAGCGTAACCTAATAAAATTTATTCTCACACTATTAAACTGACGGAAGTTATATTGGCGCGAAATTGTATGTTTATGTCTATTCAATAAGTTTTTGAAGGTCATTATAAACCTTGTCACTTCAAAAAAAAGAATCAAAATCCAATAATAAATTAGGAAGACTTCAAGTTCAAAGTGGAAAGAAGATTGAATATAATTTCATCGAGGAGGAATATAAAAAGAAAAACATAATGAACAACTCCAATAACGAGATAATACAGGTGTTACAAGTAGAAAAAATAAAAACAATTCGGTCGAAAAGAAACTTTAAAAACCGCAATGAACAAATTCAGTACCGTTGGACTACACTTGCTATAAAGTATAAGATCGCGTCAGCTGTCTTTTACAATATTCTACTACATATTACCTGAGAAAATAGCAGTTTATGCAAAATAATATTACATATATAGCTGAAAGACAATACAAATCTTACAATCTCTTATTTTCCCAGGGATGTTGAGATGTGGTAAGAAGCCCGACCGATGCATTAGGGGTAGAACTTGATACAAAAAATATATATTGGTTGTGTTTGAGGGTACACGGTGATGGTGAAAAGTTATTAAATTTTTCAACGTATTTATTTAAGTCACAGTAAACGTATAGTTTATTATTATTATATAGAATTTAACAAATATTTAAATATAAGTATAATGACGTCACTACATATATGGAATTAAAAAAATGAAATATAATGACTTAGCTACAGTCACAATTGTGTATAATACTGAAAGTGAAGTAAATCATTAATTATTCTGTCGCAGGGAGCGGTACTATAGTGTCTTCAACGTAAGTGTCCAAGTGCTCAACATGTATTGTGTTTAGTTATAATTACTTTTAACTACACCGTTCTAACAATCTTTTCAAGAGGTTTGTACCCCCCCCCCCCCTCTTTCATATCCCTAAGTAACTATGGTCCGTAGACAATACGAGTACCTCAACAATAATTATATTTAATTACATAACACATTAGTTAAATACAGATGATTGTATTTCTCCTCTGTCTCTACAGGAGGAAACGGAAATAAATTTACAAAAGAACTAATAACTTGTGTTTGCCAGTCTCATTGTTTGTTTCTTTTTATTTTAGTTTTTTTTATTGTGAAATAACCTTTTATTGTTATTTTAAATTTAATTTACATATCTATTCGTAATTGGGAACTGATAGAGACTTTAACAAACGAACGTAAAGTTTTCAGTCTGAAGATACGTTCGTGAGATTAAAAGAAACTAATTATATATTAAAAATATAAAGTACCTTATAACTTTAAACCTGGTTATATTTGTCCATCTGTTTAGTAGTGTAAGTATTAACAGCTAAAAGTACTTGTTCTATTTGTTTATTTAACGTACAGGTATTTAAGAAAGCAAAATATAGTAAGGAATTGATTCTTTTTGTACTTCCTCACACTCTTCTCCTTTTTAGATACTTTTGTTTTTCAGCCCTTTTTTCTTCTACACATTCTTCTTTTCCACATACATATTTTGCTCTCATCCTTCTCCCAATTTTCTTTCTACATTTTCGCCCTCTTTCCTCCCGTTATTCGGATCCTGCCTCTCCTATTACGCAAGCTCCTTATATTCTTCTGACTGTCCGTCTAGAATATTTGTTTTGCGTTTATACCTCCTACTCCCTAATTAGAATTCTTTTTACATATTCTTCACTTTTTGCCTTTTACATATTTTCATTGCCCGGTCTTTCCTTCTTTTACTCTTTTCTCTATTTTTTATTAGATTTCTACTAAATCTCCTCTTTCTTCTCCCCATTCTTTCTTCTTCCTATTTCTTCTCTTTTGAAAAAGGTAGACCAAAGAACCTGATCATACCTCTTGGGCCAACCAAGACATTATATTAACAATTTCTATGTAAATAAAACTGGACATATCGTCTTAGATTACCTCGACGTTCTCGACTTTAACTAGTAACATCAGAACATTAACGTTTGAATGATTCTTGAAGAAACAATTTATCATTGAAATTATAAACAAATTTTGAAATGTAATGAATGAGCAAAAAACTTCAACAGTTCACAACTAAATAACTTTACACTGTGATAATAAATTTCATCTTTTGAAACATTCTCCTACAATTACTTCAACCGCATGTGTATGTTTGCCTTGGAAACAAAACAGATGCAATATAATATCAAGACAGCCCTGGTTTCTATCTTTAGAAAAGCAATTTCTGATTGTGAGCGTTTCGTAGTAACTACTTAAGGAATTGTGTGTGACGGCGGTGCATTTTTTACAGGCTTATTTCGCCCACGTTTGATTTTTAACGCTCAACAAAGGCTTTATGTATATTGTTCTCAGAAGGTATTGATAATATTAAAGGTTGTCACACCGTACTAATTCTGTTGGTTATTTAACCCAGAGACTTGTGTTTAGTACAGGAAAGCGACCTGAATATTCTTTGCCAATACTTACTCGTTTTTTTATCTTTTGTGAGACACACGTTTGTACATATTTGTAAGTGACAAGTTGAAATAGGCGGTCTTCAAACGAAATATAGGGTGACTCAATCATCATTAACTATTAGATGTCATTCATATCTGTTACTTCATTTGACCTATAATCCACCATTTAGGGTTCAGATAAATCCGAAGGAAGCGAGATTTAACGTGAGACCATCTTTCTTGCGTCCTTTACTACACCTACGTCATCACCCTAAATCAATATCTTAGCCTGAGGTGCTCAGAAGGTTAACAACAACTAAAAATATTAAAAATGGGGGTTTGCTACCAAGTGTGGCATTTATAAATAAAAGAAAAAGAGAAGATGTTTGAACAAGTGGGACAACCCTACTTGTTCTCAATGATATATAAATTAAAGTTGCTTATTCTAGTCATCTTCAATTCATTGAATGCATAAGTAATTATTGAATAACTGAGTGAAAACCTTTAACTGGTTTCGTCAATGAAAAGATTGTTTCGAAACACATCAGCAAGTAAGTTTAAAGTTTTTACTCAGTTACTCAATAATTACTTATGCTATTAATTAAATTCTTAGTCTCCACAAATGTTTGTTTCATCCTTTGCTAGCTTCTTCAATCCTTTGTTTATATAATGTAGTTATTTCAAAACAAATGTGCATAATTTCAGAATTTTCAAAAACTGATAAATTTTAAATAAACGTGAATGGCGTCACATCAAGGATTACCAGGTCCCAGGTTTCAAGGTCTACCACCTAACCACGACCCTTCACAAGGATAGCACATGTATAACCGTGGACATTTTGCAGCGGATAACAAAGTAAACCTTGGCAATAATAACTTGAAGCATCTGTGGAGTAAATAAATAAAACCTCCTGATCGCAAAAACATTTTATTTGAATCCTGTTTATATAATTAAGAGAAGATTTGTATGTCTTTTACCACTAGATACTATATTTTGCCAATGGCGGTTGATAAAATTTTCTTTTGGCAATATAAGTTAGGTTATCTTAGCTTTGGTAAAATTGACCATGTCTCTGAGGTAAAACCTAAGATTTACCGAGTGTATAGTGGTATAAGTACGAAAGGAACGATGCTCATAGGAGAGTTCCAACTTTTACCAATCATCTTAGAAGTTAGTGGAACATCAAAGATTTACCATACTGGCTTTTATAGTAACAATGAAATGTAAACAGACATAAAAGAACGTTGCGTATGATGTTCAGCATTAAAGAGTGAACTGTCAATCTGTGTTTTATACCTAATCCTAAGAAGGTAAACCTGTTTCTTAACAGTAAAAGTCATTTATAGAGTATTATAAAGTAGAGTGGAAATAAGAGAAAAGAGGGAGAGAGAAATTGATATATAGACAGAAAGGGAGTGATAGATAGATACAACAAAAGAGAGAGAGAGACCGATAAATAGATAGAAAGAGAGAGCGCGCGCAAGAGAGAGAATGATAGGTAGATAGATAGAAAGAGATCACGATAGAGATAGAAAGAAAGAGCGATAGAGAGTTACAGATAGAAAGAAAGAGTGATAAATAGATAGAAAGATCGAGAATAAAAGAGTGATAGATAGATAGATAGAGAGAGAGTGATAGATTGAAAGAAAGAGAGAGAGAGAGAGAAAGAGGGTGATAGATAGATAGAAAAAGAGAGTGACAGATAGATGGATAGAAACAGAGAAAGCGAAGGAGAGAGAATGTTAAATCGATAGAAAGAGAGTGAGAGAACGAGTGAGAGAGTGATAGATAGAAAGAAAGGGAGGGAGAGTGATAGAGAAAGGGAGAGTTAGAGAGAGAGAGAAACAGACAGACAGACAGAGAGAGGGCTGGCAAACAAAATATCATAGGAAACACTAAAGAGATCAAAGGAAGAAGTCACGAGTGAACAAAAGTTCCAGCTTTCTCCTGTTTACCCTGATAAATATTTTCCCCTCGAACCAATATTGGCTCCTCTTAACAGGTTCGCATTTTGAGACTTGGTATCTTCTTACAAGACTTACATTTATATATCCTACGGGTAAGGTTTGTATAATGGTTTAATCGAAACAACAAACGTACATAGTTGAGGTACGTAGTGTCTCCCTTTACATTAGGAATTACATTCCTAGAGCTCTCAAATTTGTCACTTAAAATGTCCGTGTCGTTTAATTTAAAAAAGTGATAGTTTTATAAGGAGTGTAGTTTTAGTTCTATATTTTTCCATGAATAGATAATTCATTTCGTTGCGTTTAAGATAGCTGTAGGGACAATGGAACTTATATGAAAATAAAAAGTTTCTGATATCGGCATCTATAACTTTTATCTGGTAAATTAAATTAAATACGGAGTATTATAATTTTTGTTTTATTTTAAAAATAACCCAATGATTTATTTAAATCATAGAACTATGGAAATAATTATCCATGACTTTAGTTTTAATCTCTTTTTTTGTAGTCTAAGTATGGTTAATCCTATCTCCTAAAGCCCAAAACGAAAGTTTCAAAGATCACATGTGTAACTACATCGTTCAACTCACTACAATCAATAGCACTGACCGGGTGATCTGAATGCCTCCACGCATTGCATTAACCAAGACGTAACAGCCACTAATTTCAACGTTTCACCCAAGTTCTCTAAAGCAATGATTATAAGAAAACCCATCTAGGTTGGACTTTCAGTTATAACTGCAATTCGTTACGTGCCTTTATTGTTTCGTCACGGATAGCTTTAAGCAATTTACCGAGGATACGCGGCTTAGAAATGAAATAGAAAAACCAAGTGTAAATTGAAATCTGTCACAAGATTTATAAATTGTGGCATGTATTTATAAAATTAAAAAACTGCATAGTTACAAAACGTATTAACCTAATCATATTTGTAAATAGTTTTATTTTGAAAACTAAAAATTAATTTCTCCTAGAGGCAAAGCTATTAATCTCAAAAAACATGAAATGGACTTTACAAACAGTAAAATATGAAGACAATGTGACGTCATCCCATTTCGAAATGAAACTTTAGTGTTTTTCTTTTGACACACAACTTTTCTTTCTAATAAAAGTCTACTTCGGGCAGAATATTGTTTTTTTCGTTCACTCTCTCTCTCTCTCTCTCTCCCTCAATCTTTTCTTTGGTGTTTTATTAAGTTTTAGTTGGACAAAAGTTAAACTATATTTAATTAGTTTTTATAAAAGTGTTGTTTATAAAAATATTTTACGTTATTTAAATTAAAATGCTTTTTAAATACGTGACACTTTTAGATAATGAATTTTTGTATACAGGGTACGCTTAAATTTAACAATATTACAGACAAAAAAAAATGGTATTTTACTCTAAAAACCATGCTACGCATATGACACCTTTCAATGCGGCTTTAGCAATCATATGTCTGATTAGTTTCTCTTCTATTCTACATACTTGGTCTGCATTGATTAACATATTGTTTTTCATAACTTTTCTTCTTCTAACGTGATACATGTTTTGAGATCTTTAATTTAATAAACTCTCTGTGAATTTTAATTGTATGTGATGGCTCAAAACAAAAATATGATCCATGCGATACCATGTCAGTGCCGAGCCTACAACCGTTTGATGTCTTATGAAATGACGTCATCACATCTTCTGAGACCTAGTTATATTATAAGAAATATATAAATATCATTGTAAGAGTTTGGCAGGTCCTCTCTTCGGGTTGATCGCGGGTCGAGTTCGGATCTAGGGAAGGGTTTAGCGTGGATTTACTTCAGACCATATTTTCTAATACTCTTTGTACATGGGAAGCCTTGTGTCGCTTCTCAAGTCCTTGCTTATTCTATCCCCTCTACTTTGTCACTTGACTATTAAAGAGCCAAAGAGTTCTTTCAGAACCTAATGAGGTGTAATGGTACTTCATGTACGTGATACTCATCTATAAACGAGTTTTTAATCATTAATACTATCTAAATGCCCAACCCTTCCCTCCGTTTTAAAGCTGGGTGAGCCCATTAAACTACAAAACAGACTCCTACGTTTTTCAATTCCTTCTATTAATTAGCATACTCCATATATGTACCTTGTACATATTTTCAGTCGTTAATAAAATGCTTCTTTATTCATAAAAAACTTTATTAATTCACTCAAGTTCAAACACATTTTTTAAACTTTGATGGCACTTGTTATAATACAGTTTTTTTCAAATATTAATTCATGATTATAATTTAAAATAATGAATTATATTTAGTTTTATGTGGAGGAAAAAACTTTTATGAAAGGGACATGGTATGCAAAATTGTTGTATGGTCCTATTTGGCTTAACATAAGGGATAACATATGATTTCTTAAAACAGCTTATTTTATATTAAAGATTATGTGGTAGAACCCCTGTTTTACCGAATAGGTTGTTACTTTATTTATAATAATTGTAACTATTAAAACAAAAATAACTCAAATAAACATTAGGACCCAAGTAAGAATTGATTTTAAACAATTTTAACAATTTTAATAATGTTTACATTACTAGTTTTAATAACACGTCCGTTTGGCGTTACATTTAAAATAAAACATTTCTCAACTAAGTCGATCGATCCTATATCGCGGAACCGCCGCACGTCGGTTCTACCTATCCACGTGTTGCAAGTCAATACTGTAGCGCAGTAAAGACTGCAATACTGCTTACATTACAATTCTCCCGGGACAACTTGACGGAAGTCCCTTGCTGCATTATTTATGAACCAATTGCATACGTTTGATAAACTAAAGGCTGCGAATTTAAACTTTAAGCTCTTTTTATTACGTGAAAATTGTAGACGCCGTGCCGATGAAAAAATAATGTGAGCAGCAATCCTACTCAATCATTTAACTTTCATTTATAAATTTTAAAACTTAGAGTTATAGCGATAGCATGAAAAACTCATTAAAAAACAATGAGTTAAAAAAGATGTTTAAAAGTTATTACACTGGAAGAAAATAGTTTGGCCACGAAAATAAAGAAACGATTAACCAATGAGAATTTATAATATTTCGCAATAAAATTAAACCGTTGTAGATAGATAAATTTAAACTGTAATAAAACACAAACATATCGTAGGAGATGAATTTATGTAATGCTAATATATATATATATATATATATATATATATATATATATATACACGTATGTGTACGTGCATACACCATATGTATATATATAAGGGGGCTGTAGACAAAGTTGATGGGTATAAGGAACATTATTCAGTATCTAGAATAACGAACCGATGGTCTACGACCGTCTTCTATGCAATACTAAACATCACCGCACTGAATGCATACGTCATTTTGAAGGCTAACAGCGAACAACCAATAGATAGGAGATCATTTCTAAAGAGCCTGAGACTGGAGTTCTGCCGAGACTATATGACGACAAGAATTTCCATCAAAGGTACACCTATACTCACAAAAGAGTTGATATATCGGCTTCTCGGATTAAAAAGGCCACAGGCACGAGCTGCTGCTCTTCTAGATGCAGTGATGGAAGGCAAATGCTTCAAATGCGGTTGGCAGAAAAATCGCAAAACCAAAACAAGCTTTAACCTATGTCAATGATTTGTATGCAAGGAGCACACAGTATCTCATATGTTGACGGCTTCGAAGGAGAATATATGGACATCAGTGATGGTGAATAAGATGTTACAGGGCCATAAATGAGGTGAAAAACAGTACACACATGTTTTACAGAGACCTTGTACACTTGAAAAAAAATTGTATTATGTTTCGTGGAAACATAATTTTGAACGAATCTAGTTGGACAAAAATATTTGTAGTGTTTAGAAGTAGATAAATTGTAATGTTTTGTATATACCGTGTATCAATATTCAATTACATATATATATATATATATATATATATATATATATATATTTTATTGTCAATATAATATTTTTAATGTACAAAATAAGTTTAAACACGTTTTTAGTTTTTAGTAGACGTTATTACTCAACTTTTGTTTATAGCGAAATGACAAAAACTTAACAGTACTGTGATTTACACAATTATTTTTTTCTATGATACATAAATATTTTGTTGCACATATCCTACATAAAATAATCAAATAACTATTTATAAATAATTTTTTGGAGTTTTGATAGAAATAAAAACCTCTTTGTACGAAACACGGATGATTTTTATTAAACCTGGTCTAAATGGCCGTGAGTCAGTCATCACGTTATCCAATCTAAGTCAGTTCTGCCGGGTTAATCGTAATTATCTAATAAAAAGTAACTAAAAAATATCTTTTTATTGTGGCTCTAAGTAGGATTTTACTTTACGGTTTTTTGTTTTATAACTACATGTTTAATATTTTATTATAAATCTAAATATAGAAATTCTTTTAGGTCATTAGGTCTAGGTCTTTTGGTCACAGTTACGTGATAACCTCAACACATAGAAAAAGAATTACGAAATTGTATCTAATAGTTTGAAGGGCTGACAATTTCAAAATTATTTCTATATGTTTTCGTCCCATTTAAAAAAATAACCTCAACACATATCTCTAACAGGTTCTTAAAATTTAATTTTATGAAAGATTAGAATTTCAAGTTTACTACGATATTTATGTAATTATTTACTTAGGTTTACATTAGTTCTAATTGGTTTTTGTAACTGATCGGATAGATTAATCAGTTTTCGTAAATTATTCAGTTTCTTTTGTTATTTCACACTCTCCCTATATATATATCTTGTTCAAATTGTCAATCGTTAATAAAATACTCTTTAATCATCCGCTCAGACTCAAGTACATTTTTTTAAATTTGTAGTAAACGACAGTTGATGTTGATACAATGTTTTCAAATAATAATTCAATAATTACATTTAATAAATTAATTTTAGCTTTGTATGGAAGAAAACGTTTTTCACGTAAGGGGCAATGTATGCAATATAGTCATTTAGTCCCATTTGGATTCACAAACCAGCTAATTTTATGTTCCAGGTTACGTGGTAGAACAGCTATTTTAACGCAAAGGTTATGTTACTTTATTTAAATTAATTGTAATTATTTAAAAAAGTAACTAAATTAAACTTTTGTCTTTGTTGAACTAAGTAGGAATTGACTTTAAAACGTTTTAGTTTATTTTGCTTTTTTACATTTTAGCCCCTTTAACTGGATCATTTCAATATATAGCTATTATTACATTCTATAAGTCACAGGTATCGTTTAAATAGTAGCATATTATGATTCGTTTTTTAGTCTACAAAGAATGTTAATTTCTTACAACAAACGCAAAATTGAACGTCAACGTCTCATGTTAACAATAACCTCTATTTTGCCTTTAATTTGAATTTAGAAACTAAAGGGAATATATTGTACAGTACTGTTATGTAAAAATACTCCACTGACATGTTTTTATTAGAAGTGTATAATTTATTACAAAACTTTGTTTAAATTTCTTTTTAGTAAAGAAAATTGTTCGGTATCCAACAAGTATAATAATGTCGCTGTAAGCGATTAATATTACAAATCTTTCTATATAATTTATAAACAATCTTTTTTTGTGTTTCGTACAAAGATGTTATTTTTTCAATCAAAACTCCAAAAAATTATTTCTAAATAGTTATTTGATTATTTTATGTAGGATATGTGCAACAAAATATTTATGTATCATAGAAAAAAATAATTGTATAAATCACAGTACTGTTAAGTTTTTTGTCATTTCGCTATAAACAAAAGTTGAGTAATAACGTCTACTAAAAACTAAAAACGTGTTTAAACTAATTTTGTACCTTAAAAATATTATATTAACAATAATATATATATATATATATATATATATATATATATATATATATATATATATATATATATGTAATTGAATATTGATACACGGTATATACAAAACATTACAATTAACCTACTAGATTCGTTCAAAATTAGGTTTCCACGAAACATAATATAATTTTTTTTTTAAGTGTACAAGATCTCTGTAAAACATGTGTGTACTGTTTTTCACCTCATTTATGGCCCTGTAACATCTTATTCACCATCACTGATGTCCATATATTCTCCTTCGAAGCCGTCAACATATGAGATACTGTGTCCTCCTTGCATACAAATCATTGACATAGGTTAAAGCTTGTTTTGGTTTTGCGATTTTCCGCCAACCTCATTTGAAGCATTTGCCTTCCATCACTGCGTCTAAAGGAGCAGCAGCTCGTGCCTGTGGCGTTTTTAATCCGAGAAGCCGATATATCACCTCTTTTGTGAGTATAGGTGTACCTTTGATGGAAATTCTTGTCGTCATATAGTCTCGGCAGAACTCCAGTCTCAGGCTCTTTAGAAATGATCTATTATCTATTGGTTGTTGGCTCTTAGCCTTCAAAATGACGTATGCATTCAGTGCGGTGATGTTTAGTATTGCATAGAAGACGATCGTAGACCATCGGTTCGTTATTCTAGATACTGAATAATGTTCCTTATACCCATCAACTTTGTCTACAGCCCCCTTTCTGCTATTGTAAAACAATACAATATCTGGCTTACCAAATGTGGGTGAATTTACATCCCTGTCAGTCATAACGTCAGTATGCATAGAAGAGATTAAAATTACATTCTTATTTTTTGATCCTTTCTAAGCAACCATGGCACAATCATCTCTAAATCCGAACTTAAACCTAAAAATGTTTATTGTGTGGGAAAATAATTCATAATGATCAAAACGTATTCAGTATTCACTATTCAAAAGTAACCATTTTCATAACACGAGAACTGACTCACTGTCAAATACACCGGCAGTTCTAAAACAGGCTTACTGACTCATTGTCAAAAGCACCAGTCCTTTAGGGAATCGTTCACTGCACTGAACATAGCAGTTGGAGAATAACGGGAAGTGAATCATGGTGTTCTTGGAAAAATGCGCATGAGGTACAGTCATTGCCAACACTAACAACACGCAACAAAGATAGTTTTCATTGAAATAACTACTTACCCGGTTATTTCGACAGACAAGTCAGTCGTCGCGGGTTAATACAAATAAAGTAACATAAGAAATGCGTTAAAACGCCTTTTTTACTACATAAACTATAACAAAGTTGTTATGTAACAAAGTAATAAGTAAAAGTTTGGAGTAACTAAGCTATGGGATACTTAAGCTTTGCATTAATCCATTAATAGAGTATACTAGCTACGATGTCATCAATTATGGAGTAATCAAAGTATGGAGTAATCATGTTTTGGAGTAACCAAGTTATGGCAAAACAGAGCTATGGTGAAACCAAATAATGGAGCAATCAAGATTTTGAGGAATCACGATCTAGACTTATTTGGTTATGTAGTAATCTAGTTATTTAGTAACCAAGCTATTGTGTAACCAAGTAAGGCCTAATGGATAAAAGCTTTGGAGTATTTAATTTATAGAGTAACCAAGTTCCGGAGTAATCAATTTATGGAAAGAAAAGTTTTGGAGTAACCAAATTATGCTATAGTTAAGTTATGGAGTTATGTAGCAACCAAGGTATGGTATTATCTAGGGTTATGATTACTCAACAATGTTCGAAGTATAAATATTTTAATGGCAAGTAATTTTAAATAATTAATGACAAATAATTCACAAAGGAATATTAAATATTAGTATTTATACAAAGTTAAAATTACAGAAATATTCCCCGTGTTGTAATTTAGTTACATTTGTACTGTTTATTATTGTTTCTTTAATTAAGGTTTTTTAACACAACCGGTGCGAAATTAAAACTGTAATTTTAAATGAACTCAAAATCCTTTTGAAATGAAATTACGTAAACGTAAATTCAACAATGTAGACGTGGAAATGTGGAAAGAGCTATGCCTTTTAAATCACATCAGTAAATAGGATTCCCCACAAAGAACAAGGACGTGTTTACTGTTACTTTGTACTAATGGAAATTAAATGTCGCTCTTGCCCCCCCCCTCTCACCTGTTGTTCCCAGCCTATATATTATGGCACACAGTTTCTATTCTCTTACACGCCTTGTTATATCTGTCCTTCAAGACCCTTGGCTGCAGTTATCACAAGTTTTCATTAAAAAATTATACAAATATATATTTAATTATTACAGTGAGTTGTCCAAATATAATTAAATAGTTATATTTATTAACTAATAAAAATATTTAATAACTCTTACATTTAATAATATACACTAAACAAAATAGCGTAACATAAATGTAAAAATTATTGTTCTACAACATAACCTATAGAATATAATAGGTTTTTTATGAAATCATATGTTATACATAATAATGTAATAAATAAAAGGAACAATTTAAGCATTAAAGCATTACTATAACCTATAACATAAAATCAGCGGTTCTATGAAATCATATGTTATACTTAATAATGTAATAAATAAAGTAACATAATCAACGTGTTAAAGAAGTCATAAACCCTATAATATAAAATCAGCCGTTTTATGAAATATTATGTCATTTCCTAATAATGTAATAAATAAAGTAACATAATCTACGTGTTAAAGAAGTCATAAACCCTATAATATAAAATCAGCTGTTTTATGAAATATTATGTCATTTCCTAATAATTTATTAGATAAAGTAACTAAATCTACGTGTTAAAGTAGTAACATAACTTATAATATAAAATCAGTTATCTTATGATATTTTATGTCATTTCCTAATAATGTAATAAATAAAGTAACATAATCTACGTGTTACAGAAGTCATAAACCCTATAATATAAAATCAGCTGTTTTATGAAATATTATGTCATTTCCTAATAATTTATTAGATAAAGTAACTAAATCTACGTGTTAAAGAAGTCATAAACCCTATAAGATAAAATCAGCTGTTTTATTAAATACTATGTCATTTCCTAATAATTTAATAAATAAAGTAACTAGATCTACGTGTTAAAGTAGTAACACAACCTATAATATAAAATCAGTTGTGTTTATGAAATAATATGTTATCTCTTAATATTGTAATAAATAAAGTAACATAATCTACGTGTTAAATTAGTAACAGGGCTAACATAAAATCAGCAGTTTTATTAAAACATATATAAAGATGGTGAGTGTCAGGGAAAACGCCTTCTGAAAGTTTACAAAGATCATCATCATTTCGCCAAAAAATACACTAAAGTGGTCAGTTTTGTAACACATTTCGTGTTATATTTAAATGTCTCATAAATCTAAAATTTTATAACTTCAATAAGTTTTCCTATAGAACTATTTCTCTCTAAAGTAAGAACTGTTATTAAATGTGAAGATACAACGTCCGTAAACCCCTTCAATGTGATATAAAACTGACGAGGAACACTCGCTGTTCCAGCGGTTGCTTATATCTACGAGGGAATCCTAATTCATTCATTTTGTGTCTAATTTTAAGCATTATAATAACGGTAAAATAACACTTCATTTCAACTTTTTCCTGCGATAAATTTTCATTGACCCTAGCATATCAATACCCACCCTCCTGAAGGAAATTTCTGGCACACAAGCATAGGGATAGAATGCCCTAACAAGGGTATAATAACTTTTTCCTAGCGAAAAACCTATGTTGGTTTTCATCGCCAAAAAACATTAAAAATCTAAACAAATATGTTTCGTATTAAAAGGTATCGTATTATATTCGAGTACTTTACCGTTATAGCTACCTAATGCTGATTTACTAAATAAATTAATTTATTTCACAATATTTTAACAATTTAAAAAATTATAAACACGATAAATTGCTTACATGACGTAAGTTTTCTGTTCATGTGGTTGTCTTAATAATAATTTAATTACACTTTTAAAATGTTTTAACCAATAGTAGCATTTACTTTGCTTGTTGAGGACGGCCGTTTCGGGAGATGTGTCCCTTTGTCAACTCAGACCGTAACTCATGAGCAAAGTAAGTGCTACTATATTCAAGTTTAAAACATTTTAAAAGTGTAAATGATTACTAGTAGCTCACGCGAAGATGCAATCAACAAATGTTAATAATTTAATAATGCCTGAAGATATTATTGACACTCCAGACCGGTCATTTATAAAAACCACTTGAAGGCTATTTGAAGATTTACCTCCCTTCGCCAAACCCACAACTGTCATTCATTTTACATTGCATTTTTAATCGAACAAGTTCTATACGACAGATTAACGGAAAGATAGTGCTAATAATTATATATTGCTATCATTTAATGATATTATGACCTTAATCCGTTAGTGACTTTTTCTTTTACTGATCCCTCCTACATCACAATTTGAAGTTTTATTAATTTGTCTTAATGAATATCCAGTCTAGTAGTTTAGATAATTACTGGACTTTTATGGAAGGTGAGGTCTCAGTGATTTTTCCTTTAAATTTATAACTTTTCCTTAATAAAACATGGCTCTTTGCAAATGATACTTTTTTTTAAAAAAACCAAACATAATCTTATAACCAAACATAACGTACCGTATAAATTCTGATTGTAAATAAGATCTAAAATCGAATTTGCTTTAAAAAAGATTTGTTTTTTGAAAAAAATAATTCATCGACAGACCTAGCAGGATATTCTTACAAAGTTTCTGAATGCACGATGGTGGGGGCGTTTCCTAATTCACGTGTTAAGTTTCTGTGGGAAATTGACAAAGCACTCTATCGCAACACGTCTCAGAGGGAGGAGCAAGATTGGCTAGCAATTGTAAAAATTGTTATAAAACATTTAAATGGTGTAATTGTCTAAATTTATTAAAAACCAGAAATGTTATTGAAGACTTTGTTCCGTATAGTTTGTTGTTTCAGAATTTAAAAGTGAACTAGTGTAATTAAAATATGTTTTAACAATGTCACGTGGGTGTAAGTGATTGCCAATGGTATGTTTTAAATTTAATATTTTTGGTTTTATTAAAATCAGTAAATATAAAATACCAGAATGCATTAGGCCTAGCTTTGTCAGAAAACATTTTCAAAAGATGTAAACTTAAATATTTTAATTTGTTAGTAACAAAGAGCAGTAATAACATAAATGTATTATTTTCAAATAGAATTGTTTTGAAAATTAACTCTCTTTTATAAACATTAACGAGAAATTAATGTAACCTGTCTTTCATAGAGCTATTATTAAACAGACAGCCAGTCTGCCTGAGTTAATAGTTAGATACAATTGTTTAGACAAACAATTTTCCCGGCGAGTCTCTGTAAGTACAAGTGGATAAAGGTAATTAAAGTCTTTTCAATAAGTCAATTCTCACCACAATCCACTTTACAAAAAACAGAGGGGTTACAGGTTGCGCTACTCTGCTAGTTATTAAAATTTGCTTTTGCTAGTAAATTTTTAGGTTAGGTTTTAATGCACACTGTTTAATTAATATTTTGTTGCAGCCCATGTTTTTAAACTATATTTACTGAATTTAAATTGTGCATTCTTTTATTTTTATAATTTGTTGTTTCTTGTTCTTGTAGTAAGATTGGGTATTTAAAAAATGAGTTTAAACAAAGATTTTTTTGTCTAAGGACGAATTTATTTTTGAATTAGAAACTGTAATTTCAGAAATTGACTTAGATCGAAATTTAAGAAAAGAAACTGAAAGAAAATTATCGGTCAAGTAATGAAAGTATGAAATTTGTAAACTTACAAATGTCTAGGTATCTCAAATAAATTAGTCAAAATTTATATTATGCAAGTTAAGAAATAATTGTTTGTGTATAGCAAAGGAAAAATTAACTATGAAAAATAGGAATGTATCTTTGCATGGAATTTTAGCACACGATAACACATACATTTATAAGTCAAGAGTGCAAACTTGACATATAATTCACTTTTACACGAGTTTGACTAACTATAATTTCAAAATACAAAAACATAACATAATTCCGTGACACATAGGAATAAGACTAATGACTATTACCAAATTGCATATTAATGTGCAGGCCTAGGGTCCGTTTAATTTCATTTCTTATTTAAAATTTTGAATGTTGAAAAGTTTATTAAGTTTTACAAACAATTTTATTTAAATGAAAGTTATTGGAATATAAACTTTTGAGAGTATTAAGAAAATTAATTGCTTTGTTTACCAACTTGCTAGGAATGTAATTTGAAGTTCAAGAATGGGTTTGACTTTTAAAATTTAAGGTATTGGAATTTCAAAGTATGAAATTTGAATTCCAAGAAGAGAAAAGTGTAGGTTGCACTAGATATCGTAAGATATAACAACAGAGGCTATAAAACAATTATTTGTACATACTTAGATTTGTATAAAGAGAGTAAATTGTAAAGGCAATTAAAGAAGTTCTAAAAACAAATAATTCTCAGATGCAAGTATTCAGGTGTTGGAAAGGCAATGTTGGCCTGACGTTTTTGCTTGCAGGAGGTAAGTAATTTCCCACGTCTTAGTTTGTGTGATATGGGAGATGTAAAGTACCCTACTCAAAAAGTTAGAAGCTAATCCTGTCTCAGGAGTTTTTGTGGGAAATACCGGCATACAGTAAGTTTGGTAAACCGCCATTGAAATAAAATAGCAATATTTGACTTCTCTAGAATTATAGCATGTCCAATGGAAGAATGTACAATGCCATTGGCAATCACTAGATATAGTAATAGAATTAAAATTGTACTGTTTATTTTCTGTATAAAAACAAACATTTTTTATTCAAGTCGACAAGAGAAAATCTGTAACATACTGTATAAATTCTGATTTCAAATAAGTATGTTACATGATATATTTGTTGCTTGGTAAATGTAAAATCGGTTTGATTTATAAAAACAATTGTTTTTTGCAAAAAATGTTTCATCGACAGAGCCAGCAGGAAATTCTTACAAAGTTTTTGAATGCATGTCCAAATTCAAGTGTCAAGTTTCTGTGGAAAATTGACAATGCACTCTCTTGCACCACGTCTCAGAGGGAGGAGTAAGATGGGCTAGGAATCGTAAAATTTTTATAATACTTTAAATTATGTAATTGTCTAAATTAATTAAAAACGGGAACTGTTATTGGAGGCTTTGTTCCGTATAGGTTGTTGTTCCAAAATTTAAAAGTGAACTAGTGTAATTAATATTAAATGTTTTAACAAAGCCACGCGAGTGTAAGTGATTGCCAAAGGTATGTTTTAACAAAGCCACGCAAGTGTAAATGATTGCCAAAGGTATGTTTTAAATTCAATTTTTTTAATATTTCTGGTTTCAATAAAATCAATAAATATAATATACCAGAATACATTATACCTAGCTTTGTCAGAGAACCTTTTCAAAAGATGTAAATTTAAATATTGAAATTTGTTAAGCAATAAAGAGCAATAAGCTAATTATAAAATAATTGTAATAATTTGAATATAAAATTGTTTTGAAAATTAAATCTCTTTTAAAAACATAAACGAGAATTTAATGTAACCTGTCTTGATAGATCTATTAAACAGACAGCCAGTCTGCCTGAGTTAATAGTTAGATACAACTGTTTAGACAAACAATTGAATCGGCGAGTCTCTATAAATACAAGTGGATAAAGGTAATTAAAGTTTTTTAAATAAGTCAATTCACACCACGAGCCCATTTACAAAATCCGGGGGGTTACAGTGTTAATGTTAATATTTGACATTTAATGTTAATACAGATTTTCATACACATAATTAAATTTGAAATGAATACATTTTAGTTTTATATGGGAGAAAAACGTTTTACAAAAGAGGCCCAGGCATGCCATATAGTTGTCTCCTCCCATTCGGCTTAATATAAGTGATAACATATGATTTCATAAAACAGCTGATTTTATGTTATAGGTTATGTGGTAGACCATATCTTAAAACATAGGTTATTTTGCTTTATTTATAATAATTGTAATTATTTAATATTAAGTAAATTAAATATTTCTTACCTTTACAAAAAAACGAATTTACTTTACAAATTTGTTCTTCATATGTTATGTTATCCAAAAGCGTTGCTACTTAAGGGGTAGTACAGACGACGCTCAGGGCAACACTGATGAATATAACGATTCTGTTTAATAAATATAAAGAAATACAACCTCTACAACCGGGTTGTTAAAAAGAACAAGTGTTTTGAATCACCGGCAGTAAACTTTTCTAATTTCTTGAACTACTTCAGTACAAGACTCTTAGTAATGTATTTGAGGTTTCATTAAATTTATCATTCTAGATTTATTTTACTACTGGTACAACACTGATTTTAGTAAACAAATAAATTACTTTGTGTTACAACCGTTATTTTTAACTTTTAAATTTACAATTACTTTAGCTAATGAGAAGTTTATTGGCATCTAAATTGAACACATATTTTACAAACGACTTCTTGGTGAAAGTTTTTTTTTTTAATTTTAAAACTTTTCCGTTATTTGAGAGTAGTCCAAAATTGGAGAAAAAATTTATTAAATACTCAATACTTAGTTATTTTCTATATTTTATCTTTTGTTTGTTAGTATCGATTTTCTGTCAACGGATTTGAGGTTCATTTTCTATTTACATATTTATTTTAAAAATCACTTACTCAAATAAATTACTATGTTTTTTCAAGTCCAACAACAATTTTAGTTAAATAAATGTATTTTTATGTACTATGTTTTCATTTGAGTTTTTATTTTTTTTATTACATATTGAATTAGATTATTTTATTTTCAGGATTACTCACTGTTGACAGTTTCAGAAACCACACTTTCAATTTGCTGTTATATTTCCAAAATTACTCACAATACAACATTCATTTTTATTAGATCTTTCATTTACCTAAAAACTAAGCATTTGGAATTACCTAGTTGTATCCGAATTCTGGGCAAGAATTTTAGAATATTATTTTTAAAGTCCTTTTAAAGTTAATTCTAAATATTGATGAGGTCTTCTGTTGGTGAAGTCAAATTGTAAAAATTTAAAACAATAGTCTTCTGCTTACATTTTTGCTTTTATTATTTTATTCAATTACACAAGAAATAAAAAAAAAACGTCACTGACTTACCATGACTACCACCAGAACCATCTCCACCGGATCGGCGTAGTGGAAGATTCCACTTGCCTCCTCTGCCAAAAGAGCGCCTAAACTTTTGTACAGGCCTTTCCGGTTCTCTTGAGAACCCCATTGGCCGCTACTGGAAAGCGTGAGGTCAAATGACTGAAATGCCCAGAACGAACGATGACTGAACCAAATCAACTGACCATTGGTTTTTAAGTTGTTATTTCAACGAGAATTGTTAAATACTATTTTTTCAATACCACTTAAGGGTATATTTCAGTTTATTGTTCTTTTTTATCGGAAGAGGCACAAATTAGTTGTGCAATTTATTTTTGTATATTTCCCACAGTTATACAATTACAAATCTTTCTTTTATATATAAAAATGCGGTATCTGCTACGTTGCTATCAATAACAAAAAAATGTCTCCAAATAGCATTTTTAAAACACAAGTTACGGCGGTGAAATGGATAAACGATCCAATAGCAAGGCCGCTCGTGCAACAAAGCGTAAGGGAAGCACCGACCCTAAAATAGCATATCAGGAAATACGTTCCTCGCCCCGCAGAATGTAATGTATTTACGGTGTTACTTCCTGCTAATGGCCTCTTCACAATCCTACCTGTTGTTCCGGGGCCGTATATTAACCTAAACCACCCTATTTAAGTTTACATCTGTTGAACAGGTTTGAATGTACTTCGTTACAGAAATGCGACCGCGATTAGATAACATAAATAATTGTAAAAAAATATATAATAAAAAATGAGGGGCACGGTCCTGCCATATTTTTCAACCTTGATTGTATTTTATAGGAATGAAATTTTATGAATAAAAATTGTTTTTCATTAATTCAATTGACATCGGTTCTTAAATGTAAGACACACCCAAAGAATATTATAAAACTCATTATCAATATATTTAATTAGTTATAGTAAGATCCAATGATATATAATTAAGTATATGTATGGGGGGGGGTGGTAAAAACTATTGATTAACAACTTAAGCGTTAAATTAGCCACGAAATATTAGCTGTTTAAATGTAACGCCAATCGTACATGTAAAAAACCGTGGCCGACAGAGATGAACTTTTCATTTCAATTTACTGAATAGAGGTTTTAATATAATATATTCAATTCAGTGAATAATAAAACAATGTGGTTAACAGAAAACATTTCTTAAATGTTGAGAAATTCACTGAATACAAATTTCACTTAATTAATTTATTTGATTTCAGTTCGTAAATAGTGATATTTGCACCTAAATAGGTTTTCCTTTTGAAAAATGAATAAAAAATCCCGCTCCTTATAGTTGTAAATAATTTTTTGTTGAAATATTGTTTGAAACATAAATTATTATATTTATTAACTTATATGGACTAAAAAATATGAAATAAAAACGTTTTAAATTAAGAACCATATATAAAGTAACATACCCTACGTGATAAAACAGCTGCTCTACAACATAACCTATGACATAAAATCAGCTGTTGTATGAAATCATATGTTATCAAGTAATTTAGGCTAAAATAGTTGTATAAGCTACATACACACAGCCATATAGAGCACGATGCTTTTTGCGTGAGGTTAACTCTGTACAGTCCCCCCTGCAATTTTTCTGTTTAAGGGCGCCAAAAGAAGTATTGACTTCAATAATTAATATTTGGTACGTTCGTATTATACGGAGACCACTATTGTAGAGGAAATTTTGTTACTGGGCTCAAAAAATGGCTATATAAAACATTTCCTAAGACCACGTGCATAACATTTGTTTTAGGCGAAAGGTTATTATTATCCAATTAACTTTGCAAAAAAAACTCAGTGCAGCGTAGTAAGAAGTACTACGTCCGCTTAACGCCAATGCGCCGTATTGGTATACGTATATTTAAATATGCCTATAAAGTTAGGATTGATTTGGTTGTAATTTTATACAACAGGCATGTTTGAGATTCATTGTATACGCATGGCTTTAGGATTGGGCAAAGTTTATTTGTACAACCTTTAAATAACAAATGTACAATAGTGGCCTCCATGTAATACGTAAGTACCTAATATAAAAATCACAAACTGTATCATTACGCATCAGAAATTAACCTTATGGTATGCAATATGGTTATTTCTTTCCATTTGGCTTAAAATAAATGCTAACATATAATGTCATTAAACAGCTGAGTCTATGTTATAGATTACGTGGTAGAACAGCTGTTTTAATGCATGTGCTACTTTATTTATCTTAATTTTAAATATTTAATAAAGTAACTCAAATGAGCATTTGTCTTTGTTGGCCTAAGTAGGAATTACTTTAAGAAAAAATTATATTACATGTTCAATTAAACAGAAACACTTCCAGTGCAACCTGATGCGAAAGTTTATACTAAAGATTTTGTTAAACGAATTCTAATAACGTGCGTAAAAAGGTATTAAAATGAAAACTAATTTCCCCATTATTCTAGATTAAACTGCAGCACAAAGCAATTTCCTGTTGCAAGGGTTAAACCCTTTGGCACTTGATATCATGGGCTTTAATCAAACGCTGGGAAACTCTATTACGGCAATTTGTAATTAAACAGATTTGTTAATAATATCGTGCAATATCAGTTGCAAACAGTAATTCCGGTCTGAGTGAATTAAAGCGAGGTACTGCGATGTTACTGGCTGAAAGATCAGATTTCATAGATTACAGGAGAAATTGTTCTGGCACTGTGACAGAATGTTTGGCCAACAGATTTGGTTTCACAAGAACCCATCACTTTCTTGGATCTAACATACACTGCTTTGTATTTTGCGAGTTTATTATTTTGTTGTTTATATTGATACTTTATACCAAAGCTAATATTAACAAATTATTGAAAACAAAAATTGACTATTTACGACGAACATGAGGTAAATCGAGTTTTGAAAGGTTCAGAAATGAACAAACTTGTAGCGAAATGGAAATGGGTAAACATATAAAATAGGAAAAGGAGAGATGGCCGTTAGCATGGTTCAAACACGAAAAGAGAATGGCAGGGGACAGTTGGATAGAGTGGATTCCCCCCGAGAAAAGAACGGACGGCTACGACAAGCTGGCATCTTAGAAGCAATAACTGCATGAAACCTAGAACGGCATGACGTATGACAGAATAAAATTAAAAATTGGGGACGGAGAGGAGGCGTCAGTTGTAATAGATCCGTTATATATATATATATATATATATATATATATATATATATATATATATATATATATGTGTGTGTGTGTGTGTGTGTATGTATATACACACACACGTGCGCCCAAGCACGCAACGTATACACACTACACACGCAACACACACACACACACACACACACAGCCAAACGTAAACACACACAAACAAAACACACACAGATACGCACGGGAGCGTGCACACACAGAGCCACAAACGAGAGCTCACACACCGACTCGCACGCACAACACACTCTCACACACACACACACAACACACACACACTCACACACACTCACATACACACACACACACACACGCAAGCACACACACACACACACACACACACTAACACAAACACAAAACAACCAAAACACATACACAGGAATGTGAGCGAACGCAAACACAGGCACGGACATATAGATGCACACTTTATCCAAGTATTCTTTGACTTTAATGTCCTTCTGTCACAATGAATCCCGCTTCCGCTTTCAAACATTTGGCGTTACAGTAAATCCCAGGTCTTGGCTTCGTTGATCCCTCTTGAAGATAGAGTTTATTCTTCACGTAAAGCTTCCGATCACTGTTTATATTGACCCGTAATCAGGTGTCAGATTGCCAGCCCAGTCTTGCCAACTTTATAACGAAATATAACCTGAGCAAACCTTATACTCAAGCAAGAAAACAATCTAAAGCATGATCTCAGTAATAGACAAGTAAACCCGGAAATCTTTGAGCTCGATGTATTCAATAAAACAAAACAAATATAGGACACACACAAAACTCTTAAATCAATCATTTATTGATTCATAGGCGTTTCAATATCAAAATCATCATCATCAGAGAGTGTTATTACTACAAACTCTAACTTACAACTGTTGTAAGTTAGAGTTCGTAGTAGCAACACTAACTGATGATGATTACTTTGTCATTTAAACGCGTATAAGTCAATAAATTATTAGTTTGTGAGTTTTGTGTATGTTTTTTATTTGTTTTAACATAACCTCACAAGCTGAACTCAAAGAATAGTTGTATAGTTGAAACACTTCTTTCTCTTTGCATAGCATGATGGGTACTACCCAGCCCAAACATACGTGGTACTACCTGGATACTAGTTTTCCCCCGACACACGTGGAACTACCTGGGTACAAGTTAGCCTCCAACACACATTGTACTATCTGGGTGCTAGCTATCCCACGATATACGTTGTTCTACCTGGGTACTAACTAGTCCCCAACACACGTTTGTCATAGCTGAGTACTATACAGTCACCGACACACGTTGTTCCAACTGGGCACTAAATATTTGCCGACACACGTTGTACTAGTTGGGTACCTACTAGCTATTCCCAGACACATTTTACTAGTTGAATACTAGGGTAATAGCTAGTCTCGGACCCACGTTGTTTTAGCTGGGTACTAGCCAGTCCCCGATACACTTGTACCAGCTGGGTACTAGTTAGTCTCCAACACACGTTGTACTAGCTGGGTATTAGCTATTCCCAGACACAAATTTTACTAGTTCGATAATAAGGTAGTAGCTAGTTTCCAACACACGTTGTACTACTTGGGTACTAACTATTCCTCGACACAAGTTGTACTATCTGGGTACAAGTTAGCCTCCAACACACATTGTACTATCTGGGTGCTAGCTATCCCACGATAAACGTTGTACTACCTGGGTACAAACTATTGCTCCACACAAGTTATACTAGCTGTATACTGGTTTACCCCGACACAGGTTGTACTAGCTGGATACTAGCTAGTCTCCGACATACGTTGTTCTATCTGGGTACTAACTAGTCCCCAACACACGTTTGTAATAGCTGAGTACTATACAGTCATAGACACACGTTGTTCCAACGTGACACTAAATATCTGCTGACACACGTTGTACTAGTTGGGTACCTACTAGCTATTCCCAGACACATTTTACTAGTTGAATACTAGGGTACTAGCTAGTCTCCGACCCACGTTGTTTTAGCTGGGTACTAGCCAGTCCCCGATACACTTGTACTAGCTGGGTAGTTAGCCTCCAACACACGTTGTACTAGCTGGGTATTAGCTATTCCCAAACACAAATTTTACTAGTTCGATAATAAGGTAGTAGCTAAATTCCAACACACCCCGTTTTAGCTGGGTACTAGCCAGTCCCCAGTACACGTTGTACTAGCTGGATACTAGCTAGTTCCCGATACACATCGACAAACGTTCCCTCATCAGATTTACAGAATAAAAATGCCGTACAAATAAGTAATCCATCTAAGTAATTCTTCAAAGTAAGTCTTTACAAAACATCAATGCTACATTTCTTAGCAAGAACTAAATAATGTCCACAAATATTGTAAATTATTTGAGCCAAAATTATGTATATTTGTCTGAATAGTAGAATAATCACGATCAAGGTGTAATTGAGATATCTCTCATTTAAATATTACAGAGTAAATAAAAGAAGTGAATCCTTGCCTGCTTTGGGTAATCCCCGTGCCGCATGCCTTCCCATTCTACGCCACGTGATTTTCAAGTGGATAAAGAGTAGTTCATAAACCATACCCACACATTATTTTAAATTATCATCATATTCAGGATATCAGAAGAAATTTAAATTTTAGTTATAGCTGTAATTATTTTGACAGCCCATTGTACAAATGTTCCGGCAGGGGGTAACTTAATGACAGGGTTGCTGTATTTTAGTTATTCGAGAAAAATAGCCACGATGCTCACATTAATAAATTAGAACTTCACCCAAGGCCAACGTTTCATCAAACACGGCTTACTTTCATCAGTACAAATCCCTTGTACATATACCCACTGTTTGTCACTGTACCCAACGTCACAGACGTTTGACATTGTATGTGAAGTTACTGAATTTATTTAAAAGTCAATCTTCCTCAAGCAGTAGTAGGATGTTTCCCCTGTAAAATATCTACATCAACTATATATTACATAGATATTGCATTTATAAAAATAAAAATTTAGTTTTGTATACGAACAGGAACAACATTGTTTATTGCAGAATAAATACTATTATTTTTCTAATACATACTTCTATTTTTTGTTAAGAATTAGTACTAATTATTACTATCGTATATACATAGTTGAGCTACGCAACACACATATACTTATTGCCAACCGGTACTGCAATTTACTGTCTGCACAAACTTCAGCAGATATGGCATGAGCCCTGATCGAGAAAGTTACCACTTGTTTTTAGTACAAGAAATAATAATACATATTGCATATTGGAACAATAGAGGTAGGAATGCTATACGCATTATTCCCTTGTGCTTTTCTGATCCTTCTCCACTGGCCGACATATTTCCAATCTCGACACGACCAAGGTTATCTATGTCTTCTACTCGCTACATCACCGTGACTGTATTTTCAGTAAACTCTTTATAGGCTCTCAATTTCAAAGTTTTGCACAAGTCAAACGTGACATTGCTAAACATAAGAACCTGTCATTATCATTGACTTGTTTAGGGTGGTTTTCGTTCTCATTATACTTTTTACTTTTGAACTAATCCCGCGGAAATTATTTAAACAGATGATAATCACAGCACAGTAAACGCAAGTACGATTTAGCAACTTATCACGGATGAAACAACTGAACATCGATGGTCCGTAAGGAGGCCAATATCCATTACTATATATATATATATATATATATATATATATATATATATATATATATATATATTTGGTGATATTTTTTATTTCATGGCCTATAAATAAAAATGAAGTCCATATTGTTTTATTAGAACTATTGCAAATTAAATTATTATTTTGTTTAATTAAACGGGTATTACTATATATATATATATATATATATATATATAATAATTAATAAATTAAAAATATTTCAAAAACAAGAATACTTTTATGAATATATTTATTCAAAGCTTTTCGCCGATACAAATATTTTCGCCGAAGTTTTTGAAACATTTTTAATTTATTAACTATATTAGGAGAAAACATATCACCATATTTAATATATATATATATATATATATATATATATATATATATATATATATATATATATATAGTAATACCCATTTTAATAAACCAAATAATAATTTAATTTGCAATAGTAATAATAATACAATATGGACTTCATTTTTATTATAGGCCATGAAATAAAAAATATCACCAAATTACTTAAAAATACAAATATCAAAATTGCATACAAAACTAATAACAAAATAATAAACATAATAAATAACAATAATAAAACAATTAATACGCATGAAAAAGGTGGTGTTTATAAATTAGAATGCGAAAGCTGTAATGAAGCTTATATAAGTCAAACCAAGAAAAAATGAAAAGAAAGATATAAAGAACATTTAAATGCCTATATTATTCCAGAAATATATAAATCAAATTTCGCAAATCATTGTATTAATAATAAGCACCAATTTCCAAATATTGAAAATATGAAACTTATAAAAGAAACGAATAAGGGATTAAGAATGAATATATATGAAGCATTCGAAATATATAAATATAATAGTAATAACAAATTAATAAAAGAACAAATACAAATACATTCTAAATTTGATAGTATATTCAATGTCTATAATGTTACAGCAACAAAATAAATTTGGCAATTTGTATAAATTTAGCAATAATTCTATTTCTAATTTAACATATGTTTTAGTCCTATAGCTTAAATTATTGTAATTTTCATTCCTGATGATGTTGGTACTGTTTACCAACGAAAAGCTTTGGATATAAATTATTAAATATTCTTGTATTTGACTTTATATTATATGAATAAAATACTAAATTAAGTTCAGCTAGGGTTAACACGCCATTCATTTACTTTTAGACGTTATGACGTTCGCCAGATCAGCTAGTATTTATATATAAATATATCAGAAGGGTGTGAGTTAATAGAAGGAATTTAATTACTGCTAACATATGATTTCATAAAACAGCTGATACTTTGTGATAGGTTGTGATAAACAGCTGTTTTAAAGCATAGATTATGTTACTTTACTTTACTTTTAAAAAGTAACTAAAATAAACATTTTCTTCGTTGACACAAGTTTTTGTTTATATTTTTTGTTTCAGTGTTTTTCGTTACACGAATATGAATTGCATGCACTTTGTAACTGTATGTAGGCCTATCCACAACAGCTCTCTATCTTCACTCATTTACATCTTATGTCTATTTGTTCTGTTCCTCCTCTCTCGCTTACTGTATCCATGGCAAGGGATAACCTATTCTCTACTTTGTTCAAGGACTCCCCGGTCGTCTTTCTTACCCCCCTTATAGGTCTCTTTAAAATAAAAGAAACTCTCATCCTCGAGACACAACGATCTGTGAACGTCGGATATAAGAAACGGCGTAAACTTTTTCAATGAAGAATTGCAAGTGTTAGTGAAGAGAAGGACAATTAAATTAAAAACATCCAAAAGGGGAGAAAGATAAACGACAGGCGCTTCTTTACACAAGCAGCTTTTTACAAAGAAAGGTTTGTCTCAAAGATAAACACAAAAAGGTTCTTCTTTGGAAGAAATATTTCTCCCCCTGTCGCCAGTTTGTGAGCGTCACCTTCTACGATTTTCATGAAAATCTCAAGTAATAAAATTATTCGTTGGCTCTCATTAACTTTATATTTTATATATGATAGCAATTTAAAGACTTATTTAAACATAAATCAGTTCACTGTGCAAAATAAGGAAGTAATTAATAAAGATACACAAAAATAAGAAAATAAAAATAAAGAGGACTTAAATAAAACAATGGAGATAACTACTCTATTAAGTTCCTGAAGAAGTTTGAAGAAAAAAAAACTCGATAGATTACTAACCGAAACAAAGGGAAATTTAAATTTATTACGTCTATTATTTTCCTGCGAATAAAATGACGGTATTTTTTGTTATTTGTTTTAATACTTTAATAAATATTTTGCCCTTACAATTATGTTTGTGCAAATACAGGGAACATAAAGAGATAAGTGTTAAGAAAAGAATGGTGTAAGCTACGTTTTCCCAGTAAGCTCTTCAGAGATTTAAACGCATCAAAAAAAATGTAGAGAAGTCATCTGTGTAAAATATTTTTAAACAAGTATTTCTAGTGACGCTAGGAGAATTGGTTTATTCAAAGTCCTTCCAATGACTTTTACTTAATAAATTAAATTTAATTTGCATAGCGATATCGAAATGACGACGCACGTAAAATGGGACGCAGTTGAAACTATAAAATGTATTCAACAGAGTAATAATCGTGTGTACAACAATTATGTAATGATTTTAATTAGTAACACACAACTTAATGAGAATAAACAGACAAAATGGCTGCAATCTAGAATTACATTTTTATGGTGCAGTAACACAAACACTAGAAACGTTTAAGTACCCTGAGTGCTTCTTGACCGATGAACTGGGAGACTCTTAGGGATTCAAGCATTGAACCAAACCAGAACCCTTTTAGTAAACGTTAGTACGAATAATATTGATTTGACCATTTACTTTCGATCTGGTCTCGTAAAGTGTTGTGTATAAAGGTTTCTTTGGCTGTTATAGGGGTTTAATCACGAATATTATCTGTAGCAATGATGAATCGACAATAGAGCTTTGACATGGTAACCTGAATGCCTAAAGCCAGCTACAGAGATCACAAAACCAACTAAATCTATAGTGTAGAATGTAGTGACAAAGCCGGAGGAAAGTATAATCCCTATAGGTAGCCTTTGATAGAATATAAAGGGAGAACGTGATAATACGTGTAGCGGAAGCTGTGAAATTAGAATAATACGGAGACATCGTAAGGAACGGACAGTCTGTCACTTCACGCAAGGAAGGTACGAGAAATGACCAGAAGCAACCAGAACGAACTGGTTGAGGAACTTATGAAATAGATTAAACTACTGGTCAATAAAGTTATTCCGCGAAGAGATAGTTAAGGTTATAATAGAAGCAAAAATTCTTGACAATTACAACGGATAAAAACAAGAGAAGTACAACAAAGAGCCAACTTAAACACGAGCCCAGAGAATGAAGACCGTGTCTCTAGCAGTGAATAGGGACCACAACATAGGAGGTTTTTATAAAGAAAAATAAATGCTGAACACTGAAATTGATAAATTTTGGGAATTTAAAGGAATCATGGGAATACTGAAAGCTTTTTGAATGATTTTTTGACGGTCTAAGAAACAAGGAAGGTATTGAGAAAATAGAGATGTAGAAGACATTTTGTATGGCAAACAAACCGCCGAAACATAAAGTGAAAATTATAAACATTAAAATGAAAAGTGGAATTGAGTAATAACATTACCGTTGATTTGATTAAGAAAGAAATATCTGATGTACGCTAGACGACAGATATGTTCAGATGGAAGATCTAAAGAATATTTAAAGTCTATGTATTTGGTTAAACTAAAGCTAAGAAATCCTATTGAGATTATACTCAAATTTCCGTATATTTAATAAACCCATTAGTTTCATATCATAAAACACAAATTGTGTTAGAAAATAAAGTTATACATTACAATCACATCACACAATTTGTAAGTGCTCTAAGATACAAATTTTCCAGTCAGTTAGGAAAGAAATGTTTTTACGAGTTTTGTAATCAACTCACATATAAGTATAAAATTACAGCTTCAATATAGAGAAATAAAATCAGTAACTTTGATCTGTTTGGATATTATAATGCCATCTGGGGTTCTTTGATCTAAAGAAACAAAGTTATAAAACTTTACTGTTTGCAGACAAAGTAATTTCCTGTATTTTGAAGTTGTGTTGCAAACTAAAAGACTGTCAGATTTTTAATCAAGAACGCCGACCCGATCCAAGATAACAGCTGACAGCCCCAGCTGGTTATAGCTTGCAGAGAAGTATTGAATAGCGCTGAATAACAGTTTTGTGAAACTATTTAATACCACATCTTTCGTGTTTATTTAAGCATTCGTATGAATTACGATATGACTGGAAAGGCCGTTGTTAATCGAGTCTACAATATTGTTAAGTTAGCAGAGTCTCGGCAATAAGCTTACATAAGCTTACAATAAGCATACATTTCTCAATCAAATTAATGTGTAATGGGAGGTCGAAACATTTCAAACCACATTCTCTTTAAAAAAAACCTTCGAGTTCTACAAAATTTTCATTGTGATTTACACACACACACACACACACACACACACACACACACACACACACACACACACACACACACACACACACACACACACACACACACACACACACACACACACACACACACACACACACACACACACACACACACACACACACACACACACACACACACACACACACACACACACACACACACACACACACACACACACACACACACACACACACACATACACACACACACACACACACACACACACACACACACACACACACACACACACACATAGACACACATATAAATATATATACACACACACAAAACCGAGCACACACGCACTCATTCACTCACGCACACAAGCACGCACTTACACACACACACACACACACACACACACACACGCACGCACTCACAGGCACACACACACACGCACGCACGCACCAACACACTCCCTCACGCACTCACACGCAAACACACACACACACGCACTCACGCACGTATTCACTCACTCACACACTCACTCACAGAGACACACACTCGCGCACTCTCACACGCACACACACACACACACACACACACGAACTCACGCACTCACAGACACACACACACACACATGCAAGCACGGACGCACAAACGCACTCACGTACTCACACACACACACACACACACACACACACACACACACACACACACACACACACACACACACACACACACACACACACACACACACACACACACACACACACACACACACACACACACACACACACACACACACACACACACACACACACACACACACACACACATACACACACACACACACACACACACATACACACACACACACACACACACACACACACACACACACACACACACACACACACACACACACACACACACACACACACACACACATAGACACACATATATATATATATACACACACACAAAACCGAGCACACACGCACTCATTCACTCACGCACACAAGCACGCACTTACACACACACACACACACACACACACACACGCACGCACTCACAGGCACACACACACACGCACGCACGCACCAACACACTCCCTCACGCACTCACACGCAAACACACACACACACGCACTCACGCACGTATTCACTCACTCACACACTCACTCACAGAGACACACACTCGCGCACTCTCACACGCACACACACACACACACACACACACGAACTCACGCACTCACAGACACACACACACACACATGCAAGCACGGACGCACAAACGCACTCACGTACTCACACACACACACACACACACACACACACACACAACTTATTCACAGACGCACACACACGCAAGGTTTCACAGAGGCACACACACGCGCAAACACGTATACACAAACACCCTGAAGCAGTTGTCAAAACATTGCTGATTTCAAATTATTATTGTTGGCACGATTACTTTTCGTAATTTCATACATACCAAAAACTATTCTCTTTATCATAATATTACGCAAATAGTTTATAAAACAGGTTTAAAAAAAAACTTAAAGATGACAAAACTTAAATATAAAATAATTTGTAATGCATATGCCTAACCTTTCTTATATCTATGGTGTCATCTTCAGGAACGAAATACTAGACGTTTATTAAGTTAGAAAACAACTAGAAAATTTCAGAAATTTCAGAAAAATAACAGGATTATAAATTAATTATTTTATTATGAAACTAAAAATGAAACAGTTTAAGGGATCACGTCAAAGTAGCACAAACTATTGTTGGTAACCTTGCTTGTGGACAGTCTGTGTTGAAACATGTAGACATTTTCATTGAGCCAATAAAGTGTCTGGTGAGCAAATGGAGCTAGTGAATGTATAAAGAGAAAATGTAATCTGTAACTAGAGTGGAACGAAACCATGTGACTGCTGATGATTATTATCATACGCGTGGGAGAGTTATGGAGATCATATTTTTCCAGTTACTAGCTAGGATAAAATGCATATTCAGTAGGTTATAGTAGGTAGCCAAAACAGTGGAAATAAAATACTTTTCTAACATTTTTGTTTGTTTTTTTTTCAAATCCCTCAATTAGGACAGTCCTTCTTATTAATATAAAATCATGTTTAAATTTTTAATTTTAATAAAATAAGTTTTATTTATCCACTCAAGTTGAAATATTTTTTTTCTAAACTTGTAGTGGATGACACATGAGTTTTTTCAAATACCAATTCATAAATTAGGTTTAATAATTAGTTTTAGTTTAATATGGGAGAAAACTTTTCACAAAAGGGGCAAGGTATGCATTATAGTTATTTCGTCCCATTTGGCTTGAAATAAGTGATAACGTTATAAAACAGCTGATTTTATGTTACAGGTTATGTAGTAGAACCGCTGTTTTAACGCATAGATTATGTTGCTTTATTTTTAATAGTTATATTTATCTAATTTAAAAACAATTTCTTTGTTTACCTATGTAGGAATTGATAGTTAATTTAGTTTATAAAAAAATTTAGTTTATATTACTTGTTCTCACAAGAGCAACACACACAAGAATATCCTAAATATAAACAAACTGCATTTCTTGTGCAATAGTACAAAAACATCTCCACACCAGTAAAGAATTCACAACTGGGCAGGAGATACGCAAGGGAATATTTCAAACGTATCTGTTAGGAGTAGCACGGAGTAAACTTAGATAGTAAGTAAATAAATCCATGGCCGTGACTGCGGTACGTGATGCTCCCCCCCCCCCATCTGCAAGCAGAGCACGTTCTGTGCCGCGTGACACGTACAGCAGACTGCAATACAGGCCTTGAGACATTAGGGAAAATTTATCAGGGAATTCACTTGTTTAAAAGTATTTTCGATTTGTCCGCCCTACGCATCGTCTGTACACTATTCACGTCCGCCTCTAAAGACGCAAACGGTTACAGATTTCCCATAAATAGAGGGAAATATGTTGTTATATTCAACTATTAAAAGTATTCCTAAATCTCTTATTAATAATATATACAAACGCACTTCTTATTAATCAGAGCGGTTTAAATGGTCGCCCGGGTGATTACACATCTTCATTAGAATAATTAATAAACATATTTGTTATCAATCTTAGTTATTAAAAATTGATCGTTTAAGAGAATAAATATTTAAACTTACAAATATTGGCAACAACCCAATACCACAAAAATAATAATTAATACTAATATTACCTGTTACCAAAGATTTTACCCTAATGTAAATTCCAATCACAATGTTATCATCATCAGGGGATGCAAACTTACAATCTAGAATCCAATCATTTACAACAAACTAGACTGATCTCTAGACTACACAGTAAATATTATCAAGGAATGAATCTTATCAATACTAATGACGTACTAACATTAAAAATATTATCAATTTGCATAATAAACTAACAAATGTTTAGTGTGTGTGTGTTTGTTCAAAAAGGCCCTCCCTTCCTTTACACCTTATTTACTTCTTTTACTGTTAAAAATGGTAATGAAAAACAGAAAGCGAGGGAGGGAAGGAGAGAAAGAGAGAGAGAGCGATTTCATTGTCCAAGTAAGGATATTCGTGATCATTCAAGCAAAACATCCAGAGCGCAGGTCCAATTTGGTGAAACTTATTAAAGCATGCAAAATAAAGACATTCCAGGGGTGAAAAGTACGGAATGTTTCCTCTTGTTTCTGGAGGATAGTAGTATCGCAACACGCGAAAAGGCTTCCTCCAATTTTAGCCCTACACTAACGGCTTTTGCGTGTATGCGTGTTGAAGTAATAAAACTGCCTTGAAACAGAGCCGCTCGTCAAACTCTATACGATTGCAGAC
Source organism: Prosapia bicincta (assembly GCA_036971475.1). NCBI lineage: Eukaryota > Metazoa > Arthropoda > Insecta > Hemiptera > Cercopidae > Prosapia > Prosapia bicincta. The sequence goes on from JBAIZL010000004.1 coordinate 158,550,634, forward strand.
TATTTAGCACTGTTTTATAGACGTAATTAATTCGGAAACAAATATTGTGCCAATGGAATTGATACATATTCTAACCTGCGCGATGTCTCTGTATGAAGATTGCTTAAAGCAAAGATGTGCTGTTAAGAGTTTCGTTGATTCTCTCCTAATATCTCTTCATCCATCTAGTTTATGTAACTTTCTTATATAAATATCATACGCGTAACTGATAGATATATATTTTCATCCAAGTGATGAGCCTATTTCAGGTGTGTCTCCATCTCCAAGAAGCTACAACTTAAAGATCTTCATCACTTACTTAGTCCTGTCTAACTCTCTAACACATTTCTTGCTTCCCTTCTTACAAAGGTTTGTAGCAGGTATATACCTGTTTACGAGCCCGATAGATAGTAGGATTCCTTCAGGTAATTGTATTTGCCCACGCAATGAAAATTCTCTCATAATTTATGTTTTTCCTTAGTTGAATCTACAATCACCTACCACTTTATGGCACGGAAGTGAGTGGTATAACCCCTTTTATACCCCCTACCATTTAATGTTACGTCGCTACTTCGCTAAACGCGCTATTTAGTTTTATAAGCCCAATTACAACGTTGGCCAATAGACACGCAAAATAATTTCAACACGCTTCCAAAATCAGACTTATCCAGGTCTAGCTGCACGCATGCGCGCCCATATTATAGGTTTACTGAGCAACTTAACATAAGGTTTTAAAAATAATAAACTACCGCCTATTTAAATTCAATAATAACATTTTTATCTGAAATCTTAATTAAAACAATCCAGTATGCTAAACTAATAAAAGGGCTTAAATCGAGCGACGTTCATTAAAACTTGGCGCAGTTCTCCCTCTTGCAAAGTACTTCTTCACCACGCAAACTGTTATGGCTTCCCGAAGTTAAACCTGTTTTAAAAATTCCACTTGAGCGAAACATGCATAAAAAATGTAAGAAAGATTAATTGGACGAGATATACCACGGCTTGGAAACTTGAAACTGTGCTACATTTGACTTTTCAAACTAAGAATAGTTTTCCGTTTCTCTACCACAACATATCTTCACCTTCAAATGGTTTCCTCTTTCTTTTGTATTTAATCCCTTTATCTACGGCTTTCACATTTGTCTGACCTTTTTCTCTCTATATAATCCACTTTAACACCTTTTGTTGAATACCTTTCTTTGTTGTGTATCACGACCACTTCTCATTTGCTTTCTCTCTGTTCGTTATCTAGCTCCCACATATTTTCCAACTTCCTTTCGTTAATGTATCAACCATTTAACCTTTATCACTGTATCCATGTTTATGACTTTCTATACTCACACACTTTTCTACACCCTTTTGATCTCTTTTCAAATCTCTCTCTCTCTCTCTCTCTCTCTCTCTTTATCACTTTCTTGGTCCAAGACAACCATGGTGAAGTTATATTTTAAGCGTTTCTGAACCAAATATATCGGTAAAGCTTTAAGGGTAATCATAGTGACAAGCGTTATGAGAGGGACTATAGAAACTAATTCATATAGTGATCCTTTCCAACCCAAGGACTCATTCCCTCTCCCTTACCTCTACTAAGAGGAAAAGTTGAACCACAGCGCCATTTTGCGAATAATGTTGATATATAACCTGCTTCAATTAATCTACCAAAATTAAAATCTTTAAATAAAATGTAAAACGTAGTTTAGGTTCTACCATTTAATATGAATGAAATCAACCCTGTTTAAACGAATAATTAAAAAAAAGATATTTCTAATTTATTCTTTAAAGTACAGTACTCGTAACATATAGAAGTAAGTCTGTTATGCCTGACTGGCTGCACAATTTGCACACCTCGCTGGAGCTGGCGTAGGTGTTTTAGAGGCATAGGGTAACATTTTACAACCCTTTGTTATTAGCCAGGGATTTTGCAAACACTTTCCGTTTGACTGAGGCACCGTAAGGAAACGCCCTTTTCTGTACGTACGGCTACTCCACCCCTACATTTTGCCTACCCCTTACTCCCATTCCCCTTTACTCATCAGCTCAGAGAATGAATCTTTAACAGATCAAAAAATTTAAATATTATAATTTTATTTATATGTAAAAGTCCTTAATTGTTAGATCAAAGGGTAGATATGATACTTGGAAAATACTTCTACATTGTTATTGCTTTTCTGTAGAGTAAAAATTAAAAAATTGTGTGTGCTATTACAGCCCCTTTAAATATGTAGACTACATATAAAAACTGGGAAAGCTCGACGCATTCAGCCCTATCAACTAATTAAAAGCTTTTATCTATGTTCCGTGAAGCAAGTTCCGATATTTTGTAACCGACCAACGTATATTAAGTAATATTTTCTTTGTTGATTACGGATTAAAATAGAACAAAATAAAGATAAACTAATAAATATTAGTGAATAAAACAATTTGAACAAAAATCGGGAATGAATCGCGAATTCAAAGTCAGAAATAGATAAATCTATTTTGACAAGTGCAAAATGTCAAACAGCGAAAGTAAAACCTTCATCAAAATAAATAATTATTCAACTGAATAACCTCAAGGAACCAAGTGGTCATTAGGGTCATGTCCTGCGCATGTGCGTTACAGAAATACCAAGAGTTTCTTAATACTTTTTTTAGAACGAATAGCAGTTAATAATTAAGACTTAGTAATAAACATGTACTTTTTATTAAAAACAAAGTACTGTAACATATTAATTAAGGTTTATTTTGGTGCAATTAACAATTTGGTAGATGTAATTTGTTTATTATAACAATTTAATTCAGTATCTGTGGGCCTGTAACTATCTTAATGCATTCTAAACCGTTGACATACCCTTTCATTTTCTACGTCGGGCCAGTAATTCGAAATAACATTGCCTATATCTTTTATTTCTGACGAATTCAGTTAGAAAACTTTGTAAAATTACCAGTATTGAATTGGGCTGTGTATTTTGTCGCTGGAAAGCTGTATTTATAACCTATTTGACACAAATAACAAGCGTCCAATTTCATGCGTTATAAACACGCCTTAAACAGTGTTGCCACACTTTATTACTCACATCATAATGGCAACACATACCCTCGGCGTTACTACCGGACCCTGTTTTGTTGCCAGCAATAACATACCTCATATATTGTCTGTATCAGAGCTTCAATATCGACTCGTGGAAACTAGCGGTTTCAATTTGTGTTTATAACCTAATTATTACAATGTTTTTATAACAAGAAGGTTTTAAAAGTGTGTATTTTTAAGAACAAAGTAAAATGTATAATTTCTGACGGTTGAATTTTATTTTAGGTCTATGTTTAACCGTTTGGGTATATGCGAGCGTAGGGCACGCCCCTGATCCACGTTCGCATACACGCAAGCACGGTAACAGTGTTTGAGTTTAGCACCTATTGTTCACAGATGACTCCAAACGTCGGTCTACTCCGTTATGTATTTTGTTCTTGAATTAACTACATCACTGCAGTATCTGCGACAAACTGTTCCCGGTGGTCCGACAGCGGTTGTATTTGATGTGGCGGTGAGGTTAGGTTAGCTGTCTTTATTACAATGTTTTATACTTTTAACTTTTTAATCATTTTAACTGTTTTTTAATTTTTAAATTTCATTTAGTTTTTATCTATTTATAACAAACTAATAAATTATTTACAAATATTGCGCTCAACCCCTCCCCCTGTTTACTCTTCTTAGTGTCTGTATTTTTTTTTATTTTGCCTTTGAACAGGGTCAAGAAATCAGTGTCCGCATTTGTCGCTTAAAGTGAGAGTGGGCAAGCGTCATTATGAGTACATGTAGAGAGTTTCCTGATGGCTTAACGCACTCGATCAAACAAAACACGTCGTTGGGTAGGCAATTCAACAGCATCTTGTTGCCATGGTAAAGCAGGAGTGAAGAGTAAGATCAAAAGAGTGAGTTTAGGAAAATCATGTAATATTAATTGTGAAAAGTAGCTACTAAACCAATAAACTTTATATAAAATTTGTAAAAACTAGTTCTTAAATCCTATGGATCTATAGAAAAAGTAATAGAATTTACTTCCGTCTACGTCATTCATTTAAAACTTCATGTTAAACGAGTCTTTGCCTTTCAACTCTGTCTGTGTTCTGAAGTCAGTTAATGTAGGAATTTACGCAATCGCTCTTTGACTTACTATCACCTGTTGTAAAAGCCAAAGGGGGTTTAAAAGTAACAGTAGCGTAGGTCTTACGTACCAAGTAACTTGGTGGATTTTCACCAAGTTGAGAAATAGAGTTGTTATTGATTTTGAAAAACAATTCCTTGAAATTATTATTACCAACATTTTTTGAAAATATGTGTGCATGCTCGACTATTTATAAAATATTTAATAGGTGCTTGTTAACACGTCGCACGAATGACTGAAAGGGGTCAAGGTGATTTCTAGAGGTATCGTATGTTTTGCTTGTGTATGTATCTTAAAAACATTTTCTTGCTAATGTATAGAACTGTCTTGTTTTGTTAGAAAGAATATACCATTTTCAGAATTCCACTTTCTTTCACGTAATTTTCATGAGCCTCAAAATTCACTGATATTTCAAACAAAACTATACCTGGAGTTGTAGACATTTCTGAGGAACACTGCAAATGAAACACATCTTGTCGGTAAAGCCCATAAAATTATCAATTTTGAAAAAAAAAGTAATACAACCTGGCTCTACATGTACAAACTTATACACTCAAGCGAGACACGCTTATACATCACGAGACAGGTTCAATATGTAAGGTGAATTCTCTAAGTCGAAGGCAACGTACATTGGCCTTTTGTTTTATTTATTTCTGGTACACACGTCATGAACATATGTTTCCAGTGTCGACAATATAGCAGTTTTCGTTTGCTTTTGACAGATAAAATGTTTTACATGTTCTAGTGTGTTCGGATATTTTCTGATCAAAGAATTTCCTCCGACTTCAACTCGTCTTACCAACGTAGCGTATTACCACCAGGCTACATTACTGGTGTATTTAAATAAACAAAATCCTATTTTAACAATAGATTTAACTGGTCTCTCCTCTACGAGACCATCATCAATGTAACATAATAATGTGTTTTAATGCAACCAAATAATAAACATAAAATAATAATTAACAATTTACAACACACTACCTACGCCCAGTAAATAAACGCCCTTTATATAAAGCCGTTAAAGGACCAGCCATGTTCAATAAAACTTAAAATTTAAAACTGAAGAGATAATTTTTCTGATTGGAATTTTAAAATAGCGCTGCATAGCGGCAGACGTGGGACTTATCATTTTTGTAAGTTAGACTATAAATGTCGCAATATAACGCGTAACACGTTTTTATGGGCAATAAAAAGGAGAATATACGTCATAACTCGCCGCAGATATTGCATTTTTAATCGTGAACGAAATCTTGTGATTCATGAGGCTTTTGCGAGAGGATATCGTATTGTTTTTACTATACATGGATCGATAAATGTTGATGCTGGATTCACCAAAAGGAACGTACATAATTTATAAATACATTTAAACAAACAATTTAATAATAATATAGTAACAACAACGTAAGTAGCACAGTGGGAATGGTATGAAATACAAATACTATGTAAACCCAAAAATATAACTATATAAACAAAAGTTCTGGATTAGACATTTCTCTCTGTAAGTTGAGCCCACATATATATATAGTCTAATAAGACAATTCAAATTACATGTTATATTCTTTCTTTTAGCTTAATATCTTTAACGGCTCATAGTTCTACATTTCCATCATTTAACTAATGTTACATTTGCTAAATAGCCCCTTTTTTGTGTTTGAGTCTGACGTGTATATATAAATGTTGGTCTCGTTAACCACTAAGCTTACGTTACTTGGTAAATCTTCTGTTTGACTAGTAAATATTAAGACCTACTAACATTAGTTGGTAAATGTGCGAGTTTTATAATTTATTTAAATTTTTACCGCTAGAGATTGAGAAATACTATCACAGATTTGGTACTTGATAAACACTATAGGTTAGATTATATGTTTCTGACAACCTACACCATGCCCTTGAAGTACAACCTAGGATTTACCGAGTGTATAAAGGCAGTAGTGCCAAATTAACGATCACCATAGAAAAGTTCGACCCTTTACTATTAGGAGATATATCTTAGGCTCTATTGTGTAATCTTAAGACAATCTTAAAATAGATTAGACGCCAATAAAAATGCGTTTAAAACATCCACAACAATAAATATAATTTGTATATAGATTGTTTACGAATTATTCTATCCACTTTCACCAGATGAGTCCTCGATTTAAAAGAAACAAAAAATCTACTATAAAGCTTGTTCATATATTGCTTAGTTTTCCGAATGTTCGAGAAATTAATTCTTCAACGTGGCCCAAAATTAACAAATTTAAAATTTCCACAAACGTTATCCTAAAGCAAAACTTTTAAAGTAGGGGTTCCCAAACGTTTCCTACCACGCATCCTCCTCTTGAGATGAAATCCTCCCACGCCCCCATTGGCATCACATTGTAAATAAATGACATGGGAAAATGAAAAAAAAATATAGATTATATATATTAAAAACTATTTATTTTTAAACACTTTCACAAGAAACATGATATAATATTTTAAGTTTTAATTTGCAAGGCAAATTTTTAACTGATAAGAGACAATTTTTTCAGTGTTATTACACTAGCATGCCTACTTGAGGTTGTATTTAAGGGGGAAAGGGCACTAAGTAAGTCATTAGCAACATCAAGTTTGTTCTATAATTTTAAACAAATTTTATTTATATTATTACTTTCCAAATGACCTCGCCCCCTCAAAATTGCCTTCACGCACCCAAGTTTGGGAACCAATGTTTTAAATGGACTATATTGGATAGAGCAGGGGTTCTCAACCTTTTAGTAAACACGTACCACTTGAAATTTTCAGATATTTTGACGTCCCACCTTATATTTATATATATTTTTATTTTTATAAATAATTATATATAATTTACATTTGGTCATGTTTAGGAAAATAAAAATGCATTCTACAACTGTATGTATGTACATAGAATTTACTTAGATTAGAATATCTTACATTAAAAACAATCTCAAATTAGTTCATTGAACACAGTCATTTAAATTTAAACATCCTAATGACCTCGTTGTTGTTGTTTGTCCTTGACCAAATTTTCTATATCTGGGTCGATTGAACTCAACTTGATTCTTAAGTCTTCTTCAACACTAATGCGGTTTCTGTATTTATTTTTTATGTACAGCAGTTCTGAAAAGCCCGATTCACATAAGTACGAGGTTACAAATGGAAGTTAAAAGATTATTGCTTGCTTGAACACTGATGGGTATTTAGTTTTTGTCCCCATCCAAAAGTCTATTAAAGATTTTTCTTTAAACGAATCTTTCATTTGTAACACACTTTAGATGGTGTTACATATTAAATTGGAAATTTCAGAAAACAAACGAGAATGTATTCAAAAATTGTAACAATATACAACTATATAAAAAAAATTGTGATGTATTAGAAATATTTTTAATGACATCTCTGGTTGATAGTGACATCAGTCGGAAGAATTTTAAAACAAGTAATTAAAGTAGGTATACGCCCACCCTGTTGCGCGGTAGCGGGGAAGGTTGCTCCCAACGATAGTTTAAGCCCTCTTTTAGCCAAGATGTAAAAGGCAACGGACGTGTCCGAGAGCGAGGAAATTTTATTTTGTAATATTCTTTTTCTTAAACATGTTATAATCATGGTGTAGAAGACAGCGTACGTAACCAAGCACAAAGATGGGACGCTGAAGTTACTGATGATATTTCGTGAGACTTTTCCACTAGAAGGATGCGAGGCTACGACATGTGAATACAGCTAAGTGGACGATTTCAAACTTTAGAGATTTATTGCAAAATTTAAAATGTTAGACAGTTTAACTCAAAGTAATGAGCCTTGAACTTTTAAACAAGTATATCAATGTAATTTATGCATCATATGGTGCACTTGTGTTCACCTTGAATTGTAAGATTTTATTATAAAAAAAAGAGCAAGTAAACTCGAGTACAGATTCATTTTCAGCCATTGATTGATTAATTGATAGATTGCTATCCGTAAAAATTCATAAGTTAAATATTAAATGTTCAATAATCCGTAACTGAAGCAATGTCAAGAAATTCGTATCATGATTATAATTTATATTATTTTTCTTTGTTAAATAAAATGAGTGTAATTTGCTTTAATTGAATTTCAAAAGAGTAATTATTTAACCAGCACACAATTCCATGCATTTCAACTTAATAGGCCTTAAATAATAATTTAATAAGACTTTGCAGGTCATTTTCTAAATGTGTTACTATAAACTGCAATATTTAAAATCAGCCTTGAATCATAAAAATTCGAGCTAAATTAAAAATAAAAATAAGACAGTTACACATTGAGCTGTTACTTGTAAAGTCGATGAAACACTCTTTTGAGTGACTAGGAAATTCCCCTGAAAATGGATTTCTAATCCACTCATATTTAGAAAAATCTTGATTAAAATATTTATCAAAACTCGTTTGAAGGGCTTCCATATGACTAGTGATATCATCAGTCACTTCTGGCTTCAGAAAAATATAATTTTCTTCCAAAAATGCAGCAAGAGTAGGGAATGCAGAGAAATCCTTGTCCTGTGCTTGAGAGCGAAACAGAACCAACTTTTTCTTGAAGGATGATATTTTATCGTTGGTAGTGAACGCTGTTGTACTCGGCCCTTGAAGCCCCATGTTCAAGATATTAAGCCTATCAAAAATATCAGCCAAATACGCCAATAGTGATAGCCATTCTTCATCATTGAACAAATGTTTCATGTCATGATTTTGTTCACTTAAAAACCTAAAGACTTCTGACCTCAGTTCAAATAGACGAGTTAGGATCTTGCCTCATGCCAACCATCTAACCTCGGTATGTAGGAGAAGAGTTTGATATTTTGCACCCATATCTTCACACATCAAAGAGAAAAGCCGTGAATTAAGAGCCCTGTCCTTAATAAAATGAATGACCTTCAAGCTATCCGTTAAAACAGACTTAAGGTTGGCAGCCATAACATTGGAAGCCAAAGCTTCTCGGTGAATATCGCAGTGAGTACTTTGGCATTCTGGAGCAACTTTTTTTATTTTTGCTCCTAATCCACTGAAATGACCCAACATAGCTTTTGCTCCGTCCGTGCACAAACCAACACATTTAGACCATGATATTCCCGCTTTCATAATGTACTCATTTATGGCATTAAATATGTCCTCAGCTTTAGTGTTTAATTCAAGAGGTTTGCAAAATAAAAATTCTTCCTTTACTTCACTTTGATAATCAAAACGTATGAATACAAGAAGCTGCGCCATATTTGCTATGTCTGTGCTTTCGTCTACTTGCAGTGCAAAATAATTACAATCGCGCAGTAGAAGTAAAAGCTGTTCTTCAATACTCGAAGACATCTCAAGAATTCGCCTCTTTACTGTGTCATTGGACAACGGAATTTTCTCGATTTCCTTTGCTGCCTTTTCGCCTAATACTGCCTCGACCATATCCTTAGCGACCGGAAGTAAAAGTGTTTCGCCAATTGTATGAGGCTTCCCTTCTTTAGCTATTCTATAACTGGCAAGGTACGATGCTTTGACCAGTTTTTCGTCTATATTTACAAATTTTGCCATGCAGTGATTTTCTCTCTTACACAATTCAGATTTTCTTTGAAAAAATTCAATAGGTTTGTCAACCAAATCGGGATGCTTAGTAGTCTAGTGCCGCTTTAGTAAGGAAGGCTTCATACTCTGATTTGAAGGTGTTTCTGAACATACAACACATTGTGGAATAGGATTATCGTTATTTTCTGTGATAGGTTTTACTATAAATCCTAACTGTAAATACGCTGCATCGTACTTACGATTTGGCTGAGGTTTAATCTTCTTTTGACTGTCCTTAGAGGTGAAGGGGTTAGTCAAATATCGCTTCATTATGTCCACTAAAAACTATGCTGAATTACTACTAAAAACTAAAACTAAACTTTACTTTATGGAACACAATCGAAAAACAGCTAACATTGGCATCAGAATGAAACTACTGGGTGAGAGAGTAACACAAAAGAACGTGACACCAACTCATGCCACTGTCAAAACAAAACTGAAGGGGTGGGATGGTCGTGATCGTGATGAGTGGCGGGGGGTGAGGAGTGAGAGAAGGAATTGAGTCACTCGGGTTGTTTGTGTAGCGGCCAGGTCAGCGTCAAACTGCCACTATTATATGTACAACACAGACGGAGGAATTGTATTCTTAACGCGGAAATGTTGCATCGTAACAGTTTTTATTGTTATTATTAATATATGACTGCGTACCACCTGAAATGTCCCCGCGTACCACCGGTGGTACGCGTACCACCGGTTGAGAACCACTGGGATAGAGGATATTTTGTTTATTTCTATTGGAGGAATCATGTGGTGAAGCTTAGTATAGTAATTAGTGCACCCTTGGCCAATTAATGTGAATTATCTGCCTTATATATATATATATATATATATATATATATATATATATATATATAACACATCAGAGCGTCATCTATACTTGTCAGTGTGTGAGGTTGGGAATTATGCACACCCTCAACGACGTTATAGCTTTTAATTTTTTATACAAAATTAAAGTGTTTTTCATAAGCCAATTAACAATTATCGATCAACATTCAAATATTATATATAATTTACAAGATTTTTTCTTTGTAAAAGACGTAAATATAGCAACATTAGGCGAAATATTTAAGGATTCATTAAAAAACGAAAACCGGAGAAAATAACGAAATCACCCTCTTAAACAGAAACACCTGTTTGGAGATTAGAATGAACGGTAACAAATTTTTCTTCAAAAAATAAAACACATGCACCCAACATTATTTGGGGGAAATGTTTTCGGAAAAGACTATATTTCAGGTAACACTTCATTTGTTTATGCGTTATTTCTCTTTACGCAGCAATAACAAATACATGAAGGTATTATTTTATCTCATGTTTTTTTGCAAAGTGCTACAAAATGCCGACTAAAACAAGCCTTTTCCACAATACGTTTGCTTCCCTTGGTATTCTGCAGCGACGCATATTGAAACTGAGGTGCGAGGAAATCAGTGTTGAAAACCATGCGAAGCTTTTTAGTTAGCAAAGTATCTGGCTGGCTTTGATGCGAAAGCAATGAAACGTTCATGAGATATAATGAGCGCAAATTTCACTTATGTTTCTACACTAGCGTGTGTCTACAGTTATTTAACTTTTTGCATTTATTTTAGAATGGAGTGGGAAAATATTGAATAAACTTGAATAAATTTTGTTTCATAAATGTTTGCTGAATAAACTTGACAAGTTAATAGTGCGCCTAATTAAATATATATATCCAATGTTAAATAGTTTTAGAAATTGTTTTTACACTGTAACATTAAAAATCACTTTTAAAAGTCTATAAATATTTATTAAATTTCTTCAGCAATGTGGATTAATTTCAAACAAATAAATTAATTTCACTAACCAAGATAAAAAACACTTATTTTACTACAGATGGAAGATCTTCTTACCCGTCCATTAACGTCACTTACCCGTTAATTAAGTAAAATTATTAAGTCAATTTCATAGAAACGTGGATCAGACTATTTGAAATTATAGCGCAAAAACCACTGATAACGTGTCATAACTGAAATAAGAAATTAGAATTGTTTTCGGACGATAAAAATGTATTTCATTAAATAATATTCTCTTGTACTCTAATATTTTAGCAATTGTCCCGCTTCTTCGTAGACGGATCAGATAATTTACGTGATTTACCGAATTGCTGATCATGCAATACGTCCTGCACATAAATCTCCATCGCACCGTTAATACTAAACAGAGGCACTTATTTCGCCAGCGACTAATAATATGACGTCATTTGATGTTCTGATATTTAAGGAAATGTTTGAGATATTTCGGGAGATACAGCCGCAAAATATGAACCAAAATCATTTACAAAATCTAAATCCTTACAAATTGGGGTTGCACTGCTGTGATCCTAAATAAAAAAAAGGTATATAGACTCTCCACATGCTTTTTAAAAATAATAATATATCCATTACACTTTATTATATTAAGAACTTTGAGACTGGTGCGATTTTCATCACTTTAAACACGCTAAGTATGGCTCATGGTGCGCAAGTAGCCTATTTAATGCCCCTATTGTCTCCCACCTACTCCATTGTCCCTAGATTCGCTTATCCTCTAATCCCTTACATTTACTCGGCTTATTAATAGCATAAAGGATAACTAGAGACTGTCTCCAGGGCAATGCAAATATATGTCAACATAACATTGCAAATGTAGACTCTAGCTGAGGACAGCAAGTGATTCTATTCTATATCGCAACGTTTGTATCGATTATCGATCTGTTATTCTGTAACGCAGCAACGACACAACTTCAGATGTACATAATCGTCTTCATAGTTTTTAGCTAACGTGAATAGTCATGGAATATATATGTACCTACGTGACACTTATATATGACGCTATCTTCACGATGTATATACATATATACAGGTATATATATATATATATATATATATATATATATATATACAACCTGCTAACAATACGGAGACCATACATTGGTCATTTTGCATTCAAACTGGCAGCCGGGTACTTGTACGGCTGCCACATAGTAATCCATGATAATGTAACACCCTTTGACAATAATCGAAATAAAAATCATGTCAATAAGTGTAATAAGAAGTGTTTTATTGGTGGTAAACTGTATTTGGAAGTTCTATGGTCGTTCGGAATTTTTAAAAAATAGTTTGTAATAACCAAACGGTACTCGTATTGATAGCATAGTGAACGGGATTTGTATATCACAAGTTCGTAACATTTCCGCCAGGGGCAGCATAGTCGCCTCCTGTATATAAATTTACTGTATATTTCAAACATTCCCTAACATTATGGCAGCCACAAACTTGGCAACATTGCTGGCATCCACATTGATATCAATCGTACTACATAATGTATATATTTGAATTGGACAAAGAATCGCTGGAAACTGACCAGTCGGGGGTTTTTGAGGATGCTGAATTCAATGCCGTCATCGAAAGTCACCGGGGATGTACTAGTGAGGCTAAACCCATGTACAAAAGGGGTTGAATTATGGTAAAAATGTCAGATGTCCAAAAATTGCGGGATAATGACTATTCGGGGGTTTTTGAGGATGCTAAATTCAATGGCGTCATCTAGAGTCACCGGGGATGAACCGGTTGTGACTCTACGTAAGTACCAAAGGGATGATTTGGGGTAAAAAAGTCAAAAGTCAAAAAATTACTAGAAAATAACCACTCGGGGGATTTTGGTAAGGCGGAATTTAATGCCGTCACCGAAAGTCGCCGGGGATGCACTGGTATGGTTCCCCACGAATACCAAAGGGGTGAATTGGGGTGAAAACGTCTAAAGTCAAAAAATCGCTGCAACATAACCACTCGGGGGTTTTTGAGGATGCTGAATTCAATGCCGCCATCGAAACTCACCGGGGATGGACAGATGAGACTCTACGTGAGTGCCAAAGGGATGATTTGGGGTAGAAATCTCAAAAGTAAAATAAATACTAGAAAATAAAAACTCGGGGAATTTTGATGAGGTGGAATTCAATGCCGCCACCGAAAGTCACCGGGAATGCATTGGTGTGGTTCCACGCGAGTACCAAAGGGATGAATTGGGGTGAAAATGTCAAATGCCTAAAAATCGCGGGAAAATGACCGTTCGAGGGTTTCTGAGGATGCTAAATTCAATGACGTCATCTAGAGTCACCGAGGATGGACGGTTGTAACTCTACGTTAGTACCAAAGGGATAATTTGGGGTAAAAAAGTAAAAAAAACAAAAAATTACTACAAAATAAACACTCGGGGAATTTTGGTAAGGCGGACTTTAATGCCGTCGCTGAAAGTCGCCGGGGATGCACTGGTATGGTTCCCCACGAATACCAAAGGGGTGAATTGGGGTGAAAACGTCTAAAGTCAAAAAATCGCTGCAACATAACCACTCGGGGGTTTTTGAGGATGCTGAATTCAATGCCGCCATCGAAAGTCACCGGGGATGGACAGATGAGACTCTACGTGAGTGCCAAAGGGATGATTTGGGGTAGAAATCTCAAAAGTAAAATAAATACTAGAAAATAAAATTCGGGGAATTTTGATGAGGCGGAATTCAATGCCGCCACCGAAAGTCACCGGGGATGTACTAGTGAGGCTGAACCCATGTACAAAAGGGGTTGAATTATGGTAAAAATGTCAGATGTCCAAAAATTGCGGGATAATGACTATTCGGGGTTTTTGAGGATGCTAAATTCAATGGCGTCATCTAGAGTCACCGGGGATGAACCGGATGTGACTCTACGTAAGTACCAAAGGGATGATTTGGGGTAAAAAAGTCAAAAGTCAAAAAATTACTAGAAAATAACCACTCGGGGGATTTTGGTAAGGCGGAATTTAATGCCGTCACCGAAAGTCGCCGGGGATGCACTGGTATGGTTCCCCACGAATACCAAAGGGGTGAATTGGGGTGAAAACGTCTAAAGTCAAAAAATCGCTGCAACATAACCACTCGGGGGTTTTTGAGGGTGCTGAATTCAATGCCGCCATCGAAAGTCACCGGGGATGGACAGATGAGACTCTACGTGAGTGCCAAAGGGATGATTTGGGGTAGAAATCTCAAAAGTAAAATAAATACTAGAAAATAAAAACTCGGGGAATTTTGATGAGGCGGAATTCAATGCCGCCACCGAAAGTCACCGGGGATGTACTAGTGAGGCTAAACCCATGTACAAAAGGGGTTGAATTATGGTAAAAATGTCAGATGTCCAAAAATTGCGGGATAATGACTATTCGGGGGTTTTTGAGGATGCTAAATTCAATGGCGTCATCTAGAGTCACCGGGGATGAACCGGATGTGACTCTACGTAAGTACCAAAGGGATGATTTGGGGTAAAAAAGTCAAAAGTCAAAAAATTACTAGAAAATAACCATTCGGTATGGTTCCACGCGAGTACCTAAGGGGTGAATTGGAGTGAAAAAATCAAATTTCAAAAAATCGCTGGAACATAACCACTTGGGGGTTTTTGAGGATGCTGAGTTCAATACCGTCATCGAAAGAGACCAGGGATGGACGGGTGTGGGCTCTACGGGAGTAGCAAAGGGATAATTGGGTTAAAAAGTTCATAGGCCAAGGGATCGTTATAAAATCATCACTCGGGGTTTTTAATAATGCTGAGTCTAATCCTAGCCCCGAAGTTGGCCATGCGCAATCCGAGATGGGACTGCGGGTGTCGCTGTGGGCGAATTTAGGTAAAACTAGCCAGAATCTAAAATATTGCCCAAACATGGGCCTTCGAAGATTTTCGAAGCTCCTAGTCCTACGTCATGAAAATTCGCCGGGCATGTACGGGCTTACCAAGGGGTGATTTGGGGTAATATATCCCATTAACAATAAATCGCCCGAAATTGGCATGTTTCCAACTATGCAACATAACCAACAGAAAGAGTCGGGTTCGTGACCTTGTCTTGGACAGAAGTTATGCTACATCTATTTACAGAAATGTTTGTGATATGAAAATATAAACAGGCGTCACACCGATAGCAGTTCTAGTACGTTTGTTTACGTCATGTCTGTCAAAGTAATCTTTATAACTTGGAGCAGTGTTTCAATGCAGCCTGTCCATGTGCTTTAAGCATTTTAAAGACTGTGTGCTTGAACGATTCAACTTGAAAAGATAACTGTTTGTCCCAAATTGATATTTTTTTAAAAATTAATGTATTTATTTAATTTTTTTTTAAATGTATTATGTCTACCTAATTGTCATATATTTTCTTTCCATTTTTACTTAGAATATCTAAACATTTATGTTTGTTTTCTCATTCTTCGTCGGGTAATTAATTTTCTTCTCTTTTCGTGTTACGTATTTTCTTTTGTTCTCTTAAAAAGGATGGTATCGTTAGCGAGGGCAGCGGAATGACTTTTCAGCCTTCAGTTAATGTAAAACTTCTACTATAACCGTAAATTAAAAAAAAACTATAAATAAGTAGACCTTATATTGGTTCAACCTTTATACAACTTAGAATAAACGACAAAAAAGGGAAATTTTTGACCAGCATCATTTAATCGACTTATCTTTATCAGCTTATATATCCAGAAAACCTATTATGCCAATATCTACACATTCCAAGCTTAATCTTTAACTGCCGTCATCGTGCCTGAGCATCAGCAACGGGTTATCCGAAGAAGACAGTGATTCAGGTGCTGTATCTAATGACCAACTTTTATAAGGCATCAAAGAGAATAGGGGAATTGTGCAACAGGGTGAAGAAGTAATTGAGCAAAAGGTCATGATACCGAATCTCAATGAAGTCCATCAGACGATGAAGATGATTTCGAAAAACTGAAACCTCCAGAAATTTACAAATTTTTCTATTTGTATAGATAAATTGTTATAAACAATGTAGAATTTGTCCAGCAACAAAAAATAGAAAGACTAGTTACACTTTGTAAGCTGTCTTTGTACAGCCAATATGTCTAGAATGTTCTGAGCTGCTGTGTAAATACTGCTGTTAAAATTGAGTTATTATTTGTAATACCAGTTTCCATAAATAAAGCTTATAATGTGTCAAATGTTATCTTGTATATAAAGTTAAGTGTGTACAATCAGTGAACAATAAATAATTAGTGTATGTTAATTATCGTGCGATTATAAATCTTTTTAGCTAAACTGCGCTAAAATCTGTAGGTTTTATTTACTACAGTTTTCAATTAGTAAATAAAATATGACTGCTCTCATAAAACTACGTTTACCCTACTAGTCCCATTGCAATCAGAATATTCAAAAACAATTTTAATAAAGTAAATGCAAGATAAATTGTTAAACCACACAATAAATCACACTTAGACATTTCGTGCCTCTGATGTAATCGGCAGTAGTAATGTGACAGAAATTCCAGCACGGTAGTTGAAGGTTAATAAATACTGAATCATCTTTCGTTAATCTCTGTATTGTATACATGAACCTAAATAACATATGTGCGAGTGTTGTCAGCTTATATTGTCTGGTGATATCAGGCTGTCTGGTGTAAACAAACATAGGTCCAAGCCAAACAAAGATAAAGGCTCGTACTCGACAAGTACTCTCGTGGACGAAGGCTCGGAAAACTGACTTTCTGCATTCTATCTTTTCCATCCCTTTCTCTCATTTACATACGGCGTAAACGTAAATAATTTATGGTATCTTCCCAACGTCAAAATGGTCATATAAAGACGGAAACATTTGTTTCTATACTCGACTTTAGCCGCTGGTAGTCTATATTTTATTTTATTAATATGTTTATTGAATACATTGGTATTAACCTTTAGTAAATATATATGGAGTAGGCCATATTAAGTGTTACATCTGTTAATACATGTGTTGCAGGCTAGTGTTACCATGTTTGCAATGTTACGAAATTGTAAGAATATACAGCAAATAATAGTCACTTTTAGATTCTTAAAATCTGATAGAGATGCTATGACAATTAATTTGAAAAGCAAGTTAAGTTAAAAAATAAATACTTTACCCATCCTATAGTATCTAAGAGCACCAAGGGAAAAGAACGAGATGCATTGACCGGAACATTAAGATAAGTTTGGTCAACAAGTAAACAAACGCGTCAGAATGGCTTTCGGAGTGTCGGCTGTTTATGTTTCCATATCAAAATTGTGTCTGTAAATACATAGCATAGTTCTCTCCAAGAAAGGTCGCGAATCCACAGCTGTATGTCCTAAAATAGCATGTTTACAAATTCCTGAAGTACTTACATCGAGGACTCTAATGAAACACTTGGCAACAATATCTCAACTTTTCCAAATGAATGACCAAGGTATTAAAGAGCTAGCGTTATTTATAGGCCATACAACATCATTTTTATCAATAATAACATTATATATATTTTTTTCATCCAAATACTCAAAAATAGTTTGAAAGATATAAATAATGTAGATAAGAAAGAACACGTGGATACATACAAACATTCTATGACCATAAGGGCAAAACATTTTAAGTACTTATTTAAGGATACATGTATCATAGGTGTTAATAAGCCAATTCAACTAGAGAGCAGTTCAGGCGGTTTAAGCAATATAAATAAATAAATATTGGTGGTAAATATTTAAAATTCTTTATTTCTACATCTCTGAAGATTATATGTAAGGATATAGTTCTTCCCAATGTGTATTGCAGTGTAGCAAGGAATCAAAACGTTTTCAGAAAGCAATGTAATAAATCTATTATGTTTATCCTCGATATTCTAGTCCCAAGAGTAACTTTAATATCCATGGGATTTTCACTCACTTTAGAGTTGCATGAAAAACTGGTTCAAGTATGGTGATCATTGGTACGGAAACAAATACAGTAGTGCATGGATAATTCGAGGTAGATGGCACCGAGACACCGTCGGATTACCGAAAACTTGGATTACATGGAAATAGCTTCCTGTACACTAGAAAAAAAACAGGAGTTCTAATGAACCCAAATACTATAATTAAGAATGCACAAAATACGTATGTAGAACTTTATTGATTACATTACATACATAAATTAATGTTGCTTGGCTCTCCAAGACCACTGTACTGAATCTTGCTTGCAAGGATACTATACGATATGAATACCATACTAAGTATCGGCAATTATAGCTAGAAAATAGCCGATGCCCGTTGTAAACTTTATCAGGACGCCCAATGTTTTGATCGTAGATAGTCTTTTTGTTCGCCTACCATAAAAATAAAACGAGATTATCAGTAAAATATCAGTAAATCTGAAGTATAGTGAAAAATTACCGTGATCATCGGTCGTAAATATTATGATTATCAACGTCTAAAGATTGACTACAAAACGTTTTATAAGCACTTGTTAGGGTTGCTTAACTGAAGTAATTTTCTATCAACGAAGAATAGAGAATATTCAAATTGAAATATTAAGTTTGTAATTAGGAGTTATTTATTAACTGGTATTGCTAGTGATAGGATTCTTAAAATATATAACAAAGGAGACAGTTTTGAGAAGTGATTGAGTATTAGCAGACTTTGTCTTGAGATCAGACACAGCCGAACGAACTAAAATCATTCTGATACTAACTATAAAAATGTATGTAACATGTCGACCGAAGAACGGAGAGATTTTTTAAAGTGAAAAAAATCTACAAAACAGTCATTATTATTTACGTCTTGTTTTTTTTAACAAGAAATACCATCATAGTGACTAATTTCATTCTGTCACTCTGCATAACGCTATTTTACAGCTAGTTTTTGAAGACGGGTTCCTCAGCTATATTCGCCAAAATATTTGTAATTTTTTTCACCATAATAATAATAATAATAAATCAAATTGTAGATATGCGAGCCAGGAGGGCAACGGTTAAAGATAGAATTAAAAAAGAAGATTAAAACATATTTAAATCTCATCAGATATATTTTCAGGTGCATTCAACGTGTCTTGATGAAAGTAACATCACAATCAAGGTGAAATGTCATCCTTTCGGAAAATATCTAAGGGAGGAATTAAATAAATTTTTTAACCTGCCAACAACGACTACCAGGAAAATTGAATGAATGTAGTTAAAGAAGAACTTTTAGAAAAAATAGGTCTTTACTCAAACACAATTGTACCTATAACAACCTATGACAAATCAAATATGATGGATAAATAAAATAGATGTATTACATTGCTTACCGAAATCGTTTTTCACCGTGATGTCTACAATGCAATATACATTGGGAATAACTATATCCTTACATACATTCTTTAGAGATGTAGAATTAAAGAAGTTTAAATATTTACCATTGCTTACACCACCTGAACTGCTCTCTAGTTTTATTGGCAGAAAACCACCTATGATACATGAATCCTTATATAAATACTTAAAATGTTTTGCCCTTATCTTGGTAAAATATTTATACTGATTGGTATTGGCACTAAAATGTCACATCTTCGTGAAAGTTTTACTACTTGTTAGAATACTATATGCACCCTTATAAAGCATATGCTCACAGAAAAATAAAACAGTTTTTTGGTTACATTTGGCTGTCGTAAGTACAGAAATACTATTATTTCAATGTTTAATTTTTTTACCCGAAAATGGTAATTTGTGCTTGTTTGAACCTATAAAATATGGACGTGTTCGATGGGCCTACGTGAACAAGAAATTAACATTAGATGAGATTCGACCAAATAAAAGCCTTCTTTTATTTACAATGTACAATATAGTTAGATTTTTCTGGCTACCTACCTGAGGTAAAGGTGATACAATATTTGTTGTTTTTCTACTATAGGCCTAACTTTTAAAACTTACTGTAAATAAACTTTATGCCAACCCTTTACTTATCCTTTAATATTTTTTTACAAGCAGTAAAAACTTAAAATTGAAATTTTCATTATTTTTAATACACTGAAGAAGAAATGTTGAAGAAAATTAGATGTATTAGTCTAAACATTCTGCAAAATCGTTCTTAAACTGCAAAAACTCTTAAAAGATTGTAACACGAAAGAAATAGAATTTAAAAATTGTGGCAGAAAGCTCAATGAGATAAAATTAATTAAATGAGAATAAATACTTTCGTAAAGTAAAGGATATAAGAGAAGTTAGTGTACTAACTCTAACACTGATAATTAAATGAGAAATTCAGAAGAAAAAAGTTGAATTCGTACTTGGTCTTTATCCCGTGCAGTGCACGCCTGGAAATCTAGATTGAATATTGTTAAAGATGAAACCGTTCATTTAGTTACAGATCTGTTGAGGGTTTTGAAAACATGTAACCAATCTAGAGAATCGATGGATACCTGTCTACACCTAACCTGCTGATTCACAAAACAATCGTCTACTTGCACTCCTGTATTTTTTCCCTGGAGAACTATTCCTAATATTCGACAGAGCACTGAACACCTTCAATGGGGCGGGGAAATTTTTAAATAGCAAGGATTAAAATAGGTGGATTTATTAATTTTAATTTTTTCCAATGACCTGGAAGAATGACACGAAGAATGCGACCCGTAAGGCATAGGTTTAGCAAGTGCCTCCTTTTTTTTATCAAAACATACGTCAAAGAGAGTAATATCTTTTATAAGACAGTGGCGTGTTTACTAGCCTAAATAAAGAAATGAATTAAATTGAGGGTTTAAATTTATTTGTGGATATTTGTTTTTATTACAAACAATAAATTTGTTAAGTTTCATTTCGTTAATTCATATTAAAAATAACGAATAATAGAATTTTAACAATCAGTGTGGCAATTTCTAAGACAACTTAAGACAACTATGTACTATTGTAGCTGAAACGAAACAGATTGTAAAGAGACGTCCCGTGTGGTTGTATGTTGAAATTAGAGGGAGAAATGGCGGTATAAATTTCGCATTGTAACACGTGACCAAGTAGCGCCTGGGATAGAACCCGTCATGTACGTGTTTGTGTAATGTTTATTTTCGATCTCTGAAAGAATGACCACATCATTCAGTTTTATCAGTTTTAATCTTGTGACAGGGACCATTATAGTTACTTCATGATAGTATCTGTTTACTTCAGCTATTTCATTCCCTCCAAAGGATAAAAATACCAAAATAAAATCTTATTTGGTTGAATGTTTCACTTTACAAGTCATAATATTCTACCTCTATTTTACCTTCTCTTCTCACAATTAGGTCTATACTCCAATTCATCATTTGCTACTCCCATAGAGGATCACCCGTATATCCCCATTGACGATCGATAACGGTAAAAGGCTCAGCACCATTAAAACTCCCCGAGTGATCATTAAATATATTTTTTTTTGCCTTCTGACAATTTTACCCCAAATTAGCAATTTTCTACTCTCGTAGAGCAACACCCGAGCATCCCTGTTTAATAATGTAGACAGTATTGGACTCAGCACCCTCCAAAACACTACGATTGATCATTTTCTAGTTTTTTTTTGCCTTCTCACAATTATACCCCCAATTCATCATTTGCTACTCTCATAGAGGGTCACCCATGTATCCTCATTGACGTTCGATTATGGTAAACGACTCAGCACCATTAAAGCCCACCCGAATGATCATTTTCAATTGTTTTTTGGCCTTCTGACAATTTTACCCTAATTTACCCCTTTTCTACTCCCTTAAAGCCACACCAGTGCATTCCCGATTAATATGGAAGACGGTATTGGACTCACCAACCTAAAAAACACTACGTTTGATCGTACTCTAGCTTTGTCTTGCCTTTTCAGATTTATACTCCAATTCATCATTTGCTACTCCCATAGAGGATCACCTATGTATCCCCATTGGCTTTCGATAACGGTAAAAGACTCAGCACCTTTAAAACACCCGAGTGATCATTTTCCATTGTTTTTTTGCCTTCTGAAAATTTTACCCCAATTCATTCCCTTTCTACTCCCGTAGAGCCACACCCGTGCATCCCATTATAATATTGAAGGCGGTATTCTACTCAGAAC
Source organism: Prosapia bicincta (assembly GCA_036971475.1). Lineage (NCBI taxonomy): Eukaryota > Metazoa > Arthropoda > Insecta > Hemiptera > Cercopidae > Prosapia > Prosapia bicincta. Next base: position 158,573,103 of record JBAIZL010000004.1, read on the forward strand.
CCTCCAAAACACTACGATTTATCATATTCTAGCTTTGTTTTGCCATGTCACAATTAATTATACTCCATTTCATCATTTGCTACTCCCATAGAGGGTCACCCGCGTATCCCCATTGACGTTCGATAACGGTGAAAGACTCAGTACCATTAAAGCCCACCCGAATGATCATTTTCAATTGTTTTTTGCCTTCTGACAATTTTACTCTAATTTCCCCCTTTTCTACTCCCTTAAAGCCACACCAGTGCATTCCCGATTAATATGGAAGACGGTATTGGACTCACCAACCTAAAAAACACTACGTTTGATCATACTCTAGCTTTGTCTTGCCTTTTCAGATTTATACTCTAATTCATCATTTGCTACTCCCATAGAGGATCACCCATGTATCCCCATTGGCTTTCGATAACGGTAAAAGACTCAGCACCTTTAAAACAATCGAGTGATCATTTTCCATTGTTTTTTTGCCTTCTGAAAATTTTACCCCAATTCATCCCCTTTCTACTCCCGTAGAGCCACACCCGTGCATCCCATTATAATATTGAAGGCGGTATTCTACTCAGAACCCTCCAAAACACTACGATTTATCATATTCTAGCTTTGTTTTGCCATGTCACAATTAATTATACTCCATTTCATCATTTGCTACTACCATAGAGGATCACCTGTGTATCCCCATTACGTTCGATAACGGTAAAAGACTCAGCACCATTAAAACCCTCCGACTGATCATTTTCTAGTTTTTTTTTGCCTTTTGTCATTTTGACCCCAAGTCAAAATCCTCCTTTATAACTCCTATAGAGCCCCACCCGTTCATCCCCGTTTAATTTTGTTCACAGTAGTGGACTCAGCATCCTTAAAAACATCCCAATTTATTATTTCCTAGCTTTTTTTTTTGTTCCGATATTTTACCCTAATTGATCCTTTTGCTACTCCTGTAGAGGCACACACTTGTATTCCCGTCAGCTTTCGATAGTTGTACACGTTTATGAAAACTAACAGCTAAGACTTATGTGAGTTGAGTAAATAATTGGCCAGCTGAAAAGAAGAAGGGCCATACTAATGTTTGTGTTTTTACCGTGATTACACACACGTGTCTTAGAGTCTAAACATTTGACTAGTCAGATAGTAGCACCATAGTGGCAACACTGTTGGTTCTCGTATCGTTAGTAGCGTGGGAATAATATACACACCGGCTGCCATATTGTTATTAGACTGAACGAAAATATACACTGGCTGCCATATTGATGCCTAAATGAAATGCTGCCGTATTGATAGTACTTCAGTCAATTTAGTATTTTTAAGATTTTATAAAATTAAAGTACATGGAGTAGTATCATGTTTATTAGAAATAAATTATACACGACGAAAAACATTTATACTCCACTATTTCAAGTGGCTGCCATATGGTTGCAAAATGAAATGCTGCCATATTGATAGCGGGATGTATATATATACATATATATATATATATATATATATATATATATATATATATATATATATGTATGTATATATGTATATATATATATATATATATGTATATATATATATATATATATATATATATATATATATATATATATATATATATACATATATATACACACATTCATATACACACATAGAACAGTCACGTTTAACGGAGCATATGTGTAGATATGAGACACTTATAGAGGACGCTTTACTGACGGAGTATATATAGCTACGTTACACACATAGAACAGTTCAGTTTAAAGGAGAGTATACGTAGCTACGTGAGACATATAGTGGACGCTATCTTGACGGAATATATATGTTGCTACGTGACAAATATAACACAGTCCAATTTAACGGAGTACGTAAGTAGCTACGTGACACAGGTAACACAGTCACATTTAATGGAGTGTGTTTGTAGCTGCGTGACACTTACAGTGGACACTATCTTGATGTGACACACATAGCACAATCCAGTTAAACGAAGTATATATGTAGCTGAGTGACACATATAGACAACGCTATCTTGATTTAGTATATATGTAGCTACGTGACAAATATAACACAGTCCAATTGATATAAATCGTATATACCTCTTAAATGCACTAATGTGTGAAATTTCGTCTTGCAGGCTTATGCAACTCAGCCACAATGGATCGTCTGATGTCCACCACGTATATGTCAGTGTTTACACAAATACAGGGATATTTATGGTAGATATCTTGATAGGTTATGCATAGATGAGAGGCGTCCTTCAGTATCAGCGGATAATGACACCGTTCAGACCTTACTGCGAGCGCGTGCGAGGGGTTCGGCAAGTGTAATTCTACCAAACCCCTGTAATGTGATTGGTCGATTCCCCGCACAGACTGTTGACTATTTGAATTTAATGTTATTGTTGGTGGATTGAAATGAGTGCAAGTTGGTCGGTTAAACTTAGCGTAAGACAGTTGTTTAGTTGAAACGTTGGTCATTTGATCTGACCGATCATTTTTTGGCAATTTCATATATTATTAAATACAACAACCAGGGCGACCCCACCCCACATCTAACCAACATACAATCTAAACATACCCCATAAAGTTGTTTAGTTGAGACGTTGGTCATTTGATCTAACCGATCATTTTTTTGGCGATTTCATATATTATTTAAAATTACCCCCAGGTGAACCCACCCCCACATCTATCCAAAATACACTCCAAAGATACCATATACAGTTGTTTAGTCATTTGATCTAACCGATCATTTTTTGGCATTTTCATATATTATTTAAAACTCCCCACAGGTGAACCCACCCCACCTCTAACCAAAATACACTCTAAACTCACCCCAAACACACAACACATATTTTTTCAAACGTTTTTCCAAAACTACCCGCAACCCCAAATCCACCCTCGGAGCAACCGCCGGGGCAGACCCCAAACTTACCTAGGAACCACCCCTAACACACAACACACATAGGGGAAGATTAGATTAGATTTTTTCAAAAAAACTACCCCTCAAAACAACCCCTCCAAACGTAGTCAAACCCACTCCAAAGGCTACGATCAAGGCCATACAAACCCCTCCATAATCCAAAACTACCCCTATACTCACCGGTGACGTACAGGACACTTAGGGGTGGTTTTTGCCAAAGTGTCCATCTTGACTACTCTTGATCTTTTGCCTCCTCACATTACACATTTTTATGTTAAATGTAAGGACTTTGTGTGTTATAACACAACAGGCTTGGTAATTTCAACGAACTAGTTGCCAAAACATTGCATTGATAGAATAAATATCTTTGTCTAGATAATATACCGTTTTCCCATGTATGTTATAGATATATGATTCCTACATAAGGACAATATTTCTTACGATTATTCCTACATATGGCTTCCACATTAGAGAAGGATTATCTACTCTAAGTAACGGATTGTATAAAAATACAAAACAAAAAATGTATAGGGTTTATAAGAAACAAACTATATAAAAAAATTAGTGTGGAACAAGGCGAGAATGAAAGAGGGCCTGCAGAAAATATTCCGATACAATTTAAAGTTAGTCACTTTATGTTACAAGAGATTATAATGTCTCTTTTAGAAAACGTGTTTTAAACCTAAAAATTATGTGCAAATATATGAAGATATGACAATAAGCAAAGAAATGTCAAACGTAAGAAGAGCAGGGTCTAACGGAAATCTGGTTATGTGTATGACATTTAAGAACTATGTTACATGTTAAAATTTGCATGAAAAATATTATACATAACAATATTATTCAATATTGCATATTTTTTTAAAAATTTTCATTACAATTATTAAACATAAAAAGATTGTCTCGTAATTCATATGAATATTGTTGGTACTTTGAACTACGAATAAAACTGAATGAGACAGATAACGAAAAACACATTGAATTTTACTTTGAAGATTTATTAAAAGGTTTTATACGAACCTAGTGAAAAATCTTCAAGCAAGTGAAAAACTTTATGAATTTAGTGCCCAGAGCATTGAAATGAGTATGGTTGGAGCTTTGAAAAACATATGAAAATATAGAAAAATAAAAATGTCTTGTGTTCCTTTCAAGCGTTACCTTGGTTAAATCGCATAAGTGAGACAGACACACACACGCACAAGTGAGACAGATTTATTAAAAGGGTTTTTACAAACCTAGAGAAAAACTTTCAAACCTGAGAACAACGTTTATTAATTTAGTGCCTAGAACATTAAAGTGAATATACTTGGAACTTTGAAAAAAAGAAGAAAATATTGAAAATTAAAAATGTCTCGTGGTGTTCGTTACAGGCGTTACCAAGGTTAAATATCATAAGTGATAGACACACACACACACACACACACACACACACACAAAACCACACACACACACAACCACACACACACACAATGGACAAAATAACAAAATGGAGCTATTATCATACTACTAAATTCGATTGGTAATCCCCTACTTTCCGTTTCCTATAAACATTAGTTCCCACTCGGGCATTTTCATCATCAGTTAATGTGTTCAAATGGTCTCCTGTAGTAAGGTAAATATCTATCACGAATTGGTTTGATTGCACATATGACATTTGGAACGACATGTTCTGTGTATCCCACACAGTATGATGTACACGCAATCCTCATTACATTTTCTCTTCAACTCATTTTTGTTACCGATTATCTTATAAATTTCTTTAAATTGACTACACAACGCCGTGTTTGCTGTTTTGGTCTGTAATGTGTAACCTATATAAATGTTCAACTACTATTATATATATATATATATATATATATATATATATATATATATATATATATCGTGATATTTCACGTTGTCCATTATTTTTCCGTTGCACTGACTCGTTAAAGAGTGATTCGACAATGGGTTACAAGTAATAATAATAACTTCATATATATATATATATATATATATATATATATATATATATATATATATATATATATATACATATATATGTACTATGGTCTGTTGATGAATACCTGCCACAATCTGGGTGTTTGCACTGATTTAAATAAATAAAACAAATATGTATAATTTTAAACAATTTCACGGCTAAATACCAAATTAGTCAATTTTAAGTTTTACAAGTGAAACTGTAAATAAATATTACTGTGTTGATTTAAGCAAAATATGTCTCAGTTATTACTACTACAACTAGTTTACTAAATCCATTTACTTCTTTTTCAACTATTATGGCTACTAAATTGATATACAAAGTGATAGGCGTAAACTAAATTTGTTTATATCTTATATTATAACTTGTATTTAAAACAACCCCTGTTTTAAAAATATTGCAACGGTATTTTTTTAACAAGATCTTTGGACACAAAGATACGCTTAATTACATTTCTCCGTGTATGCATTACTTAAAAACATATATGTTTCACACATTCATTAAATAAATTTAAATACATTATAATAAATAGATATTATATACTTTTATTATAATAAGGATAGAATCAAATATATCGAATGACTCAGATTCTTTCTATCCTGGTTTAAAAAACAGATGAATTGAGCCCCACCCGACACCGCTGGGGAAATCTAAGGACAGACGTCATTTTCTGAGATTTTGTGTCAGCTGTTGTATTACAATTCCACGCTGTATAAAAACAGTCTTCCATTTCCTTGTGATTTCAACACGAGGATACGAATGACCTCTACCCTACATTTATAAAGTGACTGCAATATTAGTTAATTAGGATACCTTTATTAGAACATCAGAACAAAACAAGACAGCAATTCTGAATACATAAAACCAATTACACCACAAATACTTTTTATTTATGGCCTGATGTACATTTCGATTTTAAAGTAAATAATTTTTTGTTCATTATTATGTCTTGAACATTTAACATACAAATACACACCTTTATCAACACCCAAATATAGCCTTATACACTTACATATAAGCACATACACACACACACACACACTCATACATACACACCATAACGACGCACACCCTCTCTCTCTCTCTCTCTCTCTCTCGCAGACACCCACAAACACGCAAGCACACACACATACACACATACACACATACACACATACACACACACAACATACAAAATATAGTAATTTTAGGGATTTACAAACTATTTCACGAGGATACATGACGCAAAACCAAAACTGTAGACAACCATTTGGTTACATATTTCTTAGTGTATTAAAATTTTCCCAATTTGCAATAAACATATCATAAACAACAAAAACATGCCCACAAAATAATACATTGGAACAGATACGTAGATGACATCCTAATCCTATACAACGGCAACATAAGACTGATAAACACCTTTCACAACTACGTAAACAAATTACACAATAACATAAACTTCACACTGGAAACAGAATAACAGAACAAAATCAACTTCCTAGACCTAACGATAACAAAACAACAAACACACATTCAAAATACCCAGGAAAACCGCCCAGACAGAGTTATAGATAACACGTCCAATCACCCCACACAACACGAACATGCTGCCTTACACTCCATGATACACAGCTTAATCAACATACCCATGAGCAATGAAGACAAAATAAACGAACTAAACACAATAAAACACATAACCCATAAAACAGATATTAACACACATTGATAGACAACATAATGCGCAAAAACAACGTACACATAGCACAACAAAAAACAATAACACACAAACATAAAAATATATACCACTTACATATCACGACGACACATCACAAAAAATAGCTTTCATGTTCCGCAAACTTAGATACAAAGTAGCATTCACAGCGGGCAATACAATTAAAAAAAAAACACCCTCATAGTTCAAAAACAAGCCAGAATAAACATAATTGGGGAGGCGTATACAAGATTACATGGAACAACTGTCCCAGCTTTTACACAGGACAAACAGGGAGACCATTTACAAGATACGAAGAACACGTAAACCAGATAAGAAAGACACAACCCACATCAAATTTAGCCATACACATGCAAAACACACTAAACTCACAGACTGACATAGACACCAATCTCAAAATCCTACACTACATCAAAAAATGCAACAACCTTAACACAGTAGAAAACTATGAGATATATAAACACCATAAATACTATCCACAACATATTTTAAATAGCAAAACACAGCCATTAATTAGCAAAAACACATAATTAACTACTACTCTATGAACAATAAAACACTACAGACTAAAAATACACCACAGACTCACACCAACCCTACACACCTGAGCAACAGTATTGTCAGTAATTCACAGCATTGAAAAATGCGCTTACTTATGGCGTAACCCGTCTGCTAAATAAATCATTAAGTAGTGGTTTTTTGCCAACATAAACAAGCAAGTGTAATTTTTATAAAAACCTCAATATATACAACACAAAAACTGCGAGTTTTAAATTATTTTACTAAAAAGCATTATGAAATCTTACCCCAACCGAGACTCGCTGATGAATACCACGTCAGTACGAATAGTTCTCGTTATCTTCATCTAAGGACACAAATATTCCACAATCCTTGTACATCTAACCAACAGAACGTTCAAAAGGGTTAAAATCAACAACCAGCCCCATAACTCAGGGGGATTACCTCTCGTCATAAAACTCACTTCGCCTGTAATTAAGGTAAACTTCATAGAGAGCTGCTCGATTAAACAGTGTTTCAATGCGACGGGAATTGAATGCGAGACAATGAGTGAAGCCCTGAATCGATCAAGTGTTTAGTTTAAGTTTATATTTACATAACTAAGTTCCAAGGAAAGACGTCACTTTACAATATAGACTTCGATTCTAGGTTCAAGTTGTAATACAATAAAGCATACTGAAATATTAATTGATTAATTAAGGTTTTATTTTGACTTGATTGTTAATCAACACAACCATAATGCCACGAAAGTTTATTACATCTATCTGTAAGTGACTAAAACATCAGCTTCAATGATTGCAAATTAAATTAACAAGTGTTAGTATTAACATTAAATAAAATAAATATAAAACTTTATGAACAAAAATGTTAAACTATTTTGGAAACTTCATCCCTGAAGATTACGTTTAGTTATTGAAACGCGTTTGTTGTGATAAAGTAATAATTCTGACTATATTATAAGTTGGTAATAAATAGCTATTTACTTTGAGCATTGTTAGGAGTCGGTAAAATGAATGTGTTTTTATTATTAGCAGGTAGGCTACAGATCACAACCTACAGACATCAACCTAAGTCTGTCAAACATTGTTGCATTTAATTGAATCTTCTTTATTACGTAATGAAGAACTATATGGATAAATGATTATTGATTCTAACCTATCTCATCAAACATTAAATCTTCAGCAATAAGTCATGAGGAATCACATCTGTACATGTCAATTAAATTCATCAAAAATCTGTGTTATCTGAAACATCGCAATTCTTGATTGTTAAGGTCTCCATAAGATAAATCAATCGTTCATTCCTGTAACACTAGCTTCGTACCATTTATAAAAACAACTTTGTTGTTATTAAGCATAAACCCTAAAACGCAATTCCACTTGTCCTAATTATGTGTAACAGAAAACAGACAATCATATTACGTTTGTGGGAAAATATTTATCTCATCGCGAAAGATATTTGACTTTGTAAATGAATCATTAGCAACTGAAGTTTCGTCCTCGAGATCTGGGTTTACACTAAGTTAATAAACGAATAATTCTCCCCTCTTATTCCCTGATTTACGGACCGGCATCAGACAACTTACTTGATTTACTGGAATGGGGTTTATCTGAAACGTCCCACGCATTAATATGCAACCAACACGGTTGCGCCAAATCAGGCTATATTTTTACTCGTTTATGCAGTTTGCAACACTTATTCATTGATGTTGCTAAAACAAATTACCGTCAGAAAACACATTAAGATGTATTTGGGTAATATTTCATTGAAGAGAATGGATACAATCTTCTAACTCTACGTGACTTATATTTTACGGTAAACGTATCGGAAATGCAATGCAGGACAAGAAACGATGGTCTACTCTACCAGCAAGAGGAATACATAATAACTGTTTTCATTTTATTCAGGCGTTAAAAGTATTTTATTCCGGCTATCTTCAACTCTCCTAATCGTCATATATATATATATATATATATATATATATATATATATATATATATATATAGTGTGACCGTTATTATAATCGATATATATATATATATATTTCTATCTCGTTTTAAAAAACAAACATTATTATTCCTTATAAAATCCTTTTTTTGTTTTATTTTATAATTTTCCTGTTATCCTGGCTAAATATAGAACATGTACAGTCACCACACAAAGTGAGCTGAGAGTAAGCTGTCCATCTGTAGTTACTAGAGTAGACCTTTGTAGGCGCAAATAAATTAGATTGAGAAAATACCACAACATTTAGGCTCAAATTTAGTCAGGCAAAAACCTGAAGCATAGCAAAAGGACAGAAATTTGTACAACCTTGTGCGTAAAACAAGGGTGCGACGAGAAATACTGTTCTTAGAGGCGTTTAAAATTTCTTATCTTAGCGATAAGATCTATGTCATGAGAACATATTGATTTAATATCACTTCCATTGATAAATTATCTCTTTCCACACCAGTTCCAGTTCCATCAAAGGTTGAAATAATTATTTTCATTTGAACTGATTAACGTCGAATTTTGGTGTATTTTATTAACAAATAAATATAATAGATCTTTTGGGGGCATTTTAGACATTCGCTTCTTACACAGAAAATGGACCACATGACATTGTTTGGACGAGTTGCATTTATGCAGTGTGTGAGAATGATATGAAGAATAAACATAGAGAAACACGAAGAAACTGGAACAAGATCACAAAGGCGGCCGCCTCCCATACCCTCGTCCAAAAAAACACGAATATAGTGCAATTGGTTAGTGATTGTCTACCAGCCGTCCGACGAATCCATGATCAATGTCAGAATCCAATATATAACTAGTGACACCTGGATTGGGTGACTAGCAACAGACACGAAGCTGAAAGCCGAAATGGTCACTGGTTACTCTCTGGGACGAAACAGTGCTCCTGCTATGGTTTCGACTTTACTAGAACTACTCGGGTCCAGTAGGACCTTCCAACCTGTAACGCTTTCTTTACTTCAGTACCCCTCACTATTTGGGTTCAAGTAGGGTGACGTTCGGTTGGCCTTGCCTAAGGGCCGGATCTCCGAATGTTGAACTGTACGGCGTCTCAGTTTAAGTTGAGACAAGCCAGGTATCTGGGGGATTGGGACCGGGCTGGGCCTATGAATAGGCTGGGACAGCTCGACGAGAACCTCCCATTAGTGATGCATCGCCGATTACTCCACTTAAAAACTCTAATAAATACGCATTATAAGAAAAAATCGTTGATACGATTTTCCTAATTACTATCAAACAAACAATTGCGTGTTTGTCTCATGTTAATCAGTCGACTTTAAGTGAGATTTTCTATTCTGAAGGAAAGTTACGGTATACGAAGCGTAACCGGTTGTGAGTTGAGGTTATCAATAAATAAATAACTTCACATGAATTCACAAAACAATATAGTTTATTGTCCTACGCGTTTCAATGACCTATTTCAACATCATCAGTGACGCTACTACAAATTTACAACTACAACTAAGCTCGTTTACCTACAAAGTTTAGTTACAGTTGTAAATTTTCAGCACTGTCACTTATGATGATGACATAAGTAACTGAAACGAGTGTGAAAATAAAGCATATTGATGAGATGTACACTCACACCATTTTGTTCATTAAAAACAAGGTTTATGCGGAACTCAAAGAAACCTGATTTATTAAAAGTTCAGAAACGTTTAGACGACTAAATTATATTTTTAAATTATTTAATTTGTTTGTGTTGTTTTGTTATTATTAAAAACTTATTGTAATGTTTTTGATTTTATGTTAATTTTATTGTGTATTTGTATAATGTAGATTTTACTTTTGTCCATAATACTTTCCTGAATGAGGTTGACAATTTAATCATCGAGACCTCTCCAAATGCTTAGTAAATTAGCTATATTTTACCCACAAATCAACCGTGTTCTTATTAATTAAACCATATTGTTTTCTGAATGCGTAGTTATTTACTCATTTACATTTTAAAGTAATTATTTAACATTATCTATAATCACTAATACGCAAAAATTATATTTCGTTTTGAAATCTGTGAGAGATATGTGTGATAATATGTTCAAAATTCCATTCACTCTTTTACAGATATTTATTCACATAAAGTTAAATACACGACGTTTGAGTGAATTGATTTCGAATTAAGTTGTTATATTGTTTAGAAGTTGACGAGAATCTCCCCCCCCCCTAATAAATTCTAAAGCAAAGAGCTGTGAAGCTGACACAAGGATTTGCTTCGTGTTAACAAGATTGTATAAGATTGGCTGTCACACAATCTCGTACCTTGTTTGCAGGGATAACATGTCTGGCTGTAAAGCTTGTGTTTCCTAACAACTTTAGATACATAAGAATGCCTTTATAAGACAAATTACATTAAAATATAACTAAACTAAACGTAAACTATATAAGTACTGTCGCGAGTAATGATTTGGATAATCAAAATGCATTGCAAAAATTTGTCGAAATGCGATGCATGTTGTTTTTGATTATTTTATTTCAAAATACGTTTAAAACAAATTTAAAAATACCCCTTATGATTTAAAAGGCACGGACATAGCCTCAAAACACACCCGTTTGAAACTATACTAACTCAATGTTTCCACAAGCAATTTTGTATTGCATAAAATTATTATATACCTATTTCTAACCTAGCATTTCTGTATTTATGTTGTTTACAAGAGAGTAATACTGTTCATCTTACTTCCGCGACTTCCCTATTACCTTCCAAAAAATTAAAGGTGTGAATTATTTCTTAAATAAATTAATATGAAACGCTTAAAAGTAATTGAAGACACAGTACCGTAACTATACCGTATGCGCCAAAATAAACAGTACTGACACCGAATCAGCTGTAGTTGTTCTCTCGATCAGCTGTTCCAACTTCGCTATCCAAGGTCGGAGATTACAGTATTTTAACATATTTACCGTTGATTGTTTCATTTGAAGTTAGATTTTCCTGACTTGGTGCTAACTACTGCAGAGAAAACAAAAGTGCAGAGTACTACTGCAGAGTAAATAAAATAAAACTAAATCAAATAATATCTTACAACTGTTCCGGTTCCGTACGGCGCCTAACTATAAATCCTTGCTACAAACATTTACACAATCTGAATGTACAGTTAGCACTATCAAAAAGTTACAAATAAACTGATCGGTGGAAGTTTCTTTTTTCAGTTTTATGAAGAAATTCCCTGTGATCAGATAACTTTAGATTGTGACCGGGAGGACAGAACACTGCTCCTAGCATCAGACTTTGCATATTAGACTCTATACACTTTGGGCTTGGCTTTACCATTTCTGTCAGAAGATTATGTTCTTTGTAGTATTTTATTGAGTCCTTTATTATTACTACCTTAAACCTTTGGCTTGAGTATTCGGTTGGTAGATGTGATCCTTGATCCTAAGATATGAATCTCTCGTAAAATGTGTTTCTGTTATCCCACACACATCTATTTTATGTTCGTTTAGGTATATGTCGATCCCTTCTTTCCTGTTTAGAATACCATTGCTATTAATCCACGGCAGCATTTCCAAGTCCTTCTTGCTTAGTATTAACTACACCGTGTTGGAATGGCTCCAGGATTTGTAGCTTCTAGGACGTCAAGTCTAGTATTAACTTTAGTAATCATGTCCATCAACTTTTTCGAATTAAAATCGTTTACGGTTAGGTTGTTGGCAATGATTCACCTTCTCCCGTCCTTCGCAACTCTTTACCTATATCACATCCTCTCAGTGGCGGATTTGAAGAAAGGCTTTGTGGCTCAAGCCCCTCCCAAAATACGGAAAAGTGAAAATATTTAAACTAAAAAATAACACTTTAAATGTAAACTAAAATGCCATATCCGATGTTTGCGTTAGTCCCTGCTTTTAACCTTCTTATTTATTAGTAGAATATGTTCACAAACCTTTATTAATCGCTGTAATACCATAATATAATCATTATCAGATACGATTGCTCACAATGTAATAAATAGGAGGTGTGTATTGTAAATATACGGTAAATGAAGCTAATTAATGATTGTGTAATGCCATAGAGCAAACCCATAATTATTTCCCTCAGACTTAAGACCCTTACAGTGTACACTATAGCTATCCTATTTGTTAGATATTTTCCGGGTAAGGTGAACCATTTTCCTCCCCTCACTTGCCAGCCCTCTCCAAGTAATTGGTCTAGATCCGACCTATAGTTTGCTGCAGGACGTTCTGAGAAAGCGCGTGTAGGTAATATCTCTCACAACCTGGTGGACAGTTTTATAAATGATGTAATGCACATGTGACACAAACGGAGACCTTCCGCAAATTCTTTTCAAATCTCTCACAGTTCTTGCAATGAGAAACCAATCCTCTCCCATAATACTTCTATTTGGATTCTTAAATAACACAAAAATTTATTATTTTGTATTCTCCTTATATTCTCGGCATTACCAAATGTCAGTATACACATCCGTAGATCTTTTAGGGCTTTGCTTGCCTTCATACGTTTTAATATGACAGCTATAATTATAAAATCCTGAGATGCTAATTTCTTATGTATCGGTAGAGGGTGGCATATTTCTGGCCATTAACTCTCATTGGGTAACTTATTCTTTTCCATAAGTATGGCATTGCAGTTTCTCTGGATCACTTATTTCTACCTACTGTGCACCTCTGGTGTTTCTTCATTTATTTTAATTTTATATTATGGAAGCATAGAGCCCTGAAGATTATATTATTCATATTCAATGATTGTTTTATTCCATTTTATTAATATACTACTTCTCTGGAAGGGTGATTATTTTTCTTTTCCGTTTTCTTCGGCTGCAAGTTCTTCCCAGCTTTGCCTTCTACTTCAGGAGCTTTATATCTCTTCTCTTTTTTTAAATCTACCTGAAAGCCAGGCTGTTTCTCAGTTTTGAGATACATAAGAACGATCTCCATGCAAAGTAAGACGGTTATGAATGATGGCGTTTTTCCGAAACTCATAAATAAAAGTTATTGTGGCATACTAGAAATGTCACATAATTGTTACAATCGATGTGTTTTATTGCATATTATTAACTGAAAACAAAATTTTAAAATAATTTCGAAAGTTTTAGGCCTGAAAAACTATCGATATAACGTACATATAATATTCCATAAGGCTTTAAATACAGTGGATAGATGGGTAACCCATTTGTAAACATATTTTTCGTGGGTGGTGGCGTTAGAGGGATCTCTCGTCGCTAACAAGAAGCTTCAGGAATGCCAACCACACAATCCCACTGCTTGTTTGTTAATAAACACAACGCTCCTGAAGGAAACCCTTATTTCCTGGCTAACAATGTGTCGCCTTCGTCCCGTGAATGTTAGAAACGCGTGTCACGTGGTAAATTGATTTTACAGAATATGACAATGACACATTACAGTTTGTGAAGATTTATAAATCCTTTTTACAAAGATATATTTGACGTTAGATGGCTGGGGGTCTGGCGGGTGAAACACTAAAATAACCTAAAGGTCTTCCTCTAAAAAACACAAAAGAATGTTTGTGCTTTTAGTTTCCTTTCGTCAGTACGTAAGGCCAAAAACTAGAGTAATATTACAGATTTAGCATAGAACTGGTAACATTGTCTTCCTTGTGGCCTACGTATGGGTCGCTCCCATCACCTGCTGGCGATATAAGAAATAACTCGTTATTAAGTATTTAATGGTTTTCAGCTGTACTACTTCCTCCTTTCAAGATCTCACCGAATAGATTTATGACCGTCCAGGACCACATCCCGAGTCTGTGGGTCCATTAGGTAAGGGCAACCAAAAATGAGTAGAAGTTAGATTGTACTGCCTTGACCGAACTAATCAGGCAAGGTACTGAAGTACGGAAACTTGTCCTTTCTAAAGGTCCTATTGGTCCTAAGTATTTCCGGAAAAAGGGTCTAAACCGCAGCGTTTGGTTAGAGTTCGTCTCGTACCAGGAGCGGATCCCCAGTCCAGGCCTTACAGAAATGTCGAGAGACTCTTGTATGAGGGTCGGGGCACCGAGCTACGATGGCTTGGTACCGACGCTAGACACCAGGTCTGGAGTCAAGAGTTTGAGGTTGGATTAGTGGGTGTATTGGTTTCATTTCACTAGACTCTACTAAGGCTACTTTGTTGTTCTACAAGGCTACGTCATGAGGCTGGTACTTCTTGTCACTAGTCTTCTTTTCGGCATCTTTCTTTCTTCTTCACACCTCTGCAATACACTCTGTCTGTACTGCTTTCCCCTCTACACTCACACCTAGCTCCACCCGTTATACAATCCGAAATAGTATCTTACCGCAACTATTAACTTCGACTCGATTTATTTACTGAATCGAACTCGATACATCAAACTGCGTTAACTTGGGAACGCCAAGTTCGTAAGAAGCAGTTTTGTGACGGAAACACTGTATTGTAAATCCATTGTTGAAATGTGGTTAGCCAGTTGGTCGCAGGGCGCGCTGAATTGAAGGCTAAATTTATTTGCAGAATGGATTGATTTTCCGGTATTAGTTGACTTAAGGGGGTTACTGTAAAATGATTTCTTGATGTATTAAAAAAGCAAGTAATATTAAACAATGTTAGTTACAAAGTCAATTCCTATTTATATCAACAAAGAAACATTTTAATTTAGTTTCTTTTTATTTTAAAATTACAAATAATATAAATATGTATATACATACGTCAGAATAACAATACTAAGAGTCAAAATAGAAATCGAATTTCCTTGCAATTTTCCATTTTCCTTTCTATGCATGGGGTTTGACTTTTATTTTTGTTTGTTACTATTTATTCGCTTTCTTGTTTTCGTCTTTGCATTGTGTTGTAATTTCTTTTCCTTTCCTTTCGCATTGTCTGTTTGTGAAGCAAGGTTCGATACCGTTAAACCAGTTTGTTTGTTTATTATATTATTTTCATTTATTATAACCCCAAAGTATTATTTATGATATTGTGTGGTAACTATGGTAACAATTTAAGGTTGCGCAATGGAGGTTTCAACAACAACCAGATGGGCGTAAAAGAAAAATACATTACATCTCTGATAAGTAGCTATTGCAAAGCATGCTAGTCTCTAAACTCGAAGAGACACAGTTCGAATCCAACCTAAAGACCCCAAATTTTTATAATTTATAATTGTTGAATAAACATTTGAAACAACTGTATTAACATCAATTGTCATCCACTATAGGTTACAAAAATGTATTTGAACTGGATTGAATCAATGATATCGTATTTTATTAGAAATGGAAAATTTATACAAGATGTACATCAGGAGAGTGTGAACTAATAGAAGGAAAAAAGGAGTAGAGAGGGAGTAATAAAAAAACGTTGATATTAGAGGGGAAAATAATGACAAAACAAAATATATAGACAAGTAGATAAGACAAATAAATTTGGTGCATGAGAAGCGAAGCCAAGTAAACAAATAAATTTCATTAGTATCAAGTGGGGGAAAGTCACGCACGAAGAACCGTCAACGATTACGTCACGTCCTAATATAGCGTGATTTTACAAAATATGTTTTGAGTAACTTTAACGTAAGAGTAAGAGATCGGATTTCGGAACTGTAGGAACATGTTACATTAACGAGAACCTTCTTACAATGATAACTATAATGATTTACAGTCTTCCGTTGAGTAAAATAGCAATATCGGGTTTTTTGGAAACAAAACTGAAAATAATATTTTCAAACATGGAAATTTATATTATTTATAAGAATTACTCAGTGTTTATATCTAAATCATGATAAAGAGCAACCAATAATATTCTACGATTTTCCTACAAATATATAAAAAGTATTATTATGTCCTAAGTAGAAGAGAGCCAATTCTAGTTGCGTCACTGTTTCATCCAATCATTAACCAAGGAAGTAATCCCTTAGTGCACGCATAATACATTTAGGTAAGGGAGTAAATCTTCTCCAGGGAGGTGCTTTATCTTTCAAATCACTTTAAATCCCTGCTCACGTAACTATACCTAACTGCACTGGTTTGCTGTCATCAACAATCGATTCAAAAATGTTGTTAATAGATCAACCTTTTTCCAGTTATTTTTTAGCTATAAAAAACATCCAAAATATATTTGTCTTTGTTGTAAATATATTTGTTATTCTCAAAAACAGGTGATAAACGAAAATTGTTTAAAGTAATTTCCTACTTAGGCCAATAGAGGAAACTTTCATCTTAGTTACTTTTTTATTGAATACTTACAATTAATATAAATAAAGTACCATACCAAGCGTTAGAACCACTGTTATACCCCATAACCTATAACTTAAAATTAGTTGTTTTATGAAATCAAATGTTATCCCTTATTTTAAGCCAAATGGGACAAAATGACTATATTACATACCTTGCCTCTTTTGTGAAACTTGTTTCTCCCATATAAAAGAAGTTAGGTCAATAAGTTTAAATAATGTATTATTACTTGAAAAAACTGTATTTAAAGCAAGTGCCTTCCACTACACGTAAAAAAATATATTTGAACTTGAGTGGATGAATAAAACGTATTCTATTAACAACTTAAAATTTAAAGGTACGGAAGATCTCTAACCAAAGCTGATGTTCTTATTTAATAATTAAATATTAGAGAAAACATCTAACCACAAATATATTTATTTTTAAATAAATTGCCTCCCAAAGATACACAAAGAAGGTAATTTGATGAGACCGATAGTTTCGGGGATTGACTCACCAACTTATCTTTTGTCAAAATGGTTAAATAAAGTTTTTGGAAATTTTAAATTTAATATAGAATCCAGCTCAATAAAAAATACAGGAGAGTTTATAAATAAATTGAAAAATATTGAACTGATAGAAGACGAAATATTTGTATCGTTTGACGTTTGTTCACTATTCCCAAGCATACCAGTTGCTGAAGCATTAATTTTGTTAAAAGGATTTTTAATTGAAAATAACATAGAGATTAATGAAGTTAACGAATATGTAAAATTAACTAAATGTTGTATGACTCAGAATTATTTTTCATTTAATAATGTTTTACCAACAAAAAGATGGTACAGCTATGGGGAATAGTTTATCACCTTTCATAGCCGAACGTTTTATGAAAAATTTTGAAAAGGAATTAAGAAACAAACTCCTCTATTTTCCTAGAGTATGGATTAGATATGTAGATGATGTTTTCGCAATTTTTAATACCAAAGAGTTTAACGTAGAACATTTCTTATCATTAATTAACAATGAACATAAAAACATTAAATTTACTTTTGAAAGAGAGCATAATAAATGTTTACCGTTTCTTGATATATTATGTTTTAGAAATATTAATAAAATTGAATTTTATATATATAGGAAACATACAACTAATGATAGATATATCCCGGTAGATTCTAACCATTGCAAATCCCATAAATTAGCAGCTTTTAACACTATGGTTAATAGATTAATTAC
This sequence comes from Prosapia bicincta, assembly GCA_036971475.1. Taxonomy (NCBI): domain Eukaryota; kingdom Metazoa; phylum Arthropoda; class Insecta; order Hemiptera; family Cercopidae; genus Prosapia; species Prosapia bicincta. Next base: position 158,591,581 of record JBAIZL010000004.1, read on the forward strand.
TATTCCATTGCATAAAAATAGATTTAAATATGAGTTGGCCAGAATTAAAGAGATCGCTAAATTCAATGGATATGATCCTAAAATAATAGATAATATATTGAGGAAACAAAAATTAAAAAAGTTTAGAAACGATTCTACTACCTAAATAACACAAAAACAAAATGTTAAAAATAAATTCATTAGCCTACCATTCGATATGGATTTAACAAAAGGTCTAGATAAAGTTTTTAAACAGGTAAATTTAAAAGTAGCTTACAAAAGCCTAAATAGCTTAAAAAATGTATTAGGTAACCCTAAAGATAAAATTAAGATGATAGATAAATCTGGGATTTATAAAATAAATTGTAATTCATGTAGTAAAATTTATATTGGCCAAACGAAAAGGAAAATATTAGCCAGATTTAATGAACATATTAGCCATATAAAATTTCAAAGACCTGAAAAATCTAGTGTTGCAGAACACATTCTAAACACTAAACACACTTTAGAATTAAATGATCTAAAATTATTGAAAAATGTTAATTCAAAAGGTCTTTTGAATAGTTTTGAAAGTTTGTATATTCACAAATATGACGAAAATAATTTATTAAATTGTGATAAAGGGCCTATCCCTAAATCTCAGTTATATTCATTAATTAGGAGATAGTTATAACTTTGTTAATAAGGAATATTATTGTTTTTTAGTAAAATCGAAATAGTTGTAACGGTAACTCTTCACCACGAGAGGGGGAAGACCGGACCAAGTTGTAGAGGGGGAATTTACTGCAACGTGATTGGTCGTACTAGTTTTTTAAATAAGGGGCGTGGCGAAGTAGTTGCCGGTTTAAGCTTATATATTTGTTGTATTATGTTGTGTGAAATTAGTTGTATTTTTTAAATACCTCTGAAGATGATTGCTGGGCAATCGAAATGTACATAAGGTTTAAATAAAATGTTATTTGTGGTTTAGAGGTTTTATTTATTTAAAAATAAACATTACGCCACAGTTGCTTCATATAGTCACAAATATATTTATTCTAAACTGAAGTACATTTCGGTCACCTAGTAACAATTCTCAGATGCATGACAAACAATACTGAGTAAACAGAAATGTACATCAGGTTAAAACTAAAATGTGATTAAAGTTTTTTGAGTATTACATATATAATAATTTTAAAAATTAAAACTTTCCTACCTGGAATTTGTTTAAGATATTAACTCCTGAAGAGCGCTTTTGTCGAACGCTCAAAATGAAATATATGTCTTACAAAATGAAATATATGTTAACTAATGCGAAAACATAAATAATGACATTTATACAATTATTTACGCATATTACCATAGTACTACAAGGAGCAAGTGCTAATACTATGATAGAATTTCCAAGTATTAATACTTTGTATCATAGTACCAGGATGATAGATAAATGCCTCAACAATGCCGCTTGCAGGTTAATCAAACGCAGTTTTAGCGTTACCGCTTTCCTCCTCTAGGCCACAACTGAATTTACCAAACTTCTTGAACATAATGTATGATAATATTAGCCCATTGCTTAAATACACACAATTTCTTGTCCGGTTTTTGTCAAGAACAATACTTCGCAATTGTACGAGTATACCCGACTACCAACAACGAAGAACATCAGGCACCAGGAATGTTTTAAATATTTAAATATCTGTCACGAATTCACATAATAATGTACTTTATTGTCATATGCGTATCAATGGCTTATGCCATCATCATTAATATCACTACAAATTTACAACTCAATTGCAACCTACACAAATTGTAATAGAGTCACTGATGATGGGGAAATAAGACATTAAAACGAACATTGACTCGCAAACCAGCTCAATTATTGCTTACAACGGCTGACAGATTCTCTTGTACATTTCTAGTATTATCTGTGAGGATGAAGAAATAAGTCATTGAAACGAACATTGACTCACAAACCAGCTCAATTATTGCTTAAAACTTCTTACAGTTTCTCTTGTACATATCTAGTATTATCTGTGATGATAAAGAAATAAGTCATTGAGACGAACATTGACTCACAAATTAGCTCAAATATTGCCTACAACCTCTTACAGTTTCTCTTGTACATATCTAGTATTATCTGTGATGATGAGGAAATAAGTCATTGAGACAAACAATGACTCACAAACTAGCTCAAATATTGCCTAAAACGGCTTACAGTTTCTCTTGTACGTATCTAGTATTATCTGTGATGATGAAGAAATAAGTCATTGAGACGAACAATGACTCACAAATTAGCTCAAATATTGCCTAAAACGGCTTACAGTTTCTCTTGTACATATCTAGTATTATCTGTGATGATGAAGAAATAAGTCATTGAGACGAATAATGACTCACAAATTAGCTCAAATACTGCCTAAAACGGCTTACAGTTTCTCTTGTACATATCTAGTATTATCTGTGATGATGAAGAAATAAGTCATTGAGACGAACAATGACTCACAAATTAGCTCAAATATTGCCTAAAACGTCTTACAGTTTCTCTTGTACATTTCTAGTATTATCTGTGATGATGAGGAAATAGGTCATTGAGACGAACATTGACTCACAAATTAGCTCAAATATCGCCTAAAACCTCTTACAGTTTCTCTTGTACATTTCTAGTATTATCTGTGATGATGATGAAATAAGTTATTGAGACGAACATTGACTCACAATTTAGCTCAAATATTGCCTAAAACGTGATACAGTTTCTCTTGTGCATTTCTAGTATTATCTGTGATAATGAAGAAATAAGTCATTGAGACGAACATTGACTCACAATTTTGCTTAAATATTGCCTAAAACGTCTTACAGTTTCTCTTGTACATTTCTAGTATTATCTGTGATGATGATGAAATAAGTCATTGAGACGAACATTGACTCACAATTTTGCTTAAATATTGCCTAAAACGTCTTACAGTTTCTCTTGTACATTTCTAGTATTATCTGTGATGATTAGGAAATAGGTCATTGAGACGAACATTGACTCACAATTTTGCTTAAATATTGCCTAAAACGTCTTACAGTTTCTCTTGTACATTTCTAGTATTATCTGTGATGATTAGGAAATAAGTCATTGAGACGAACATTGACTCACAATTTAGCTCAAATATTGCCTAAAATGTGTTACAGTTTCTCTTGTGCATTTCTAGTATTATCTGTGATAATGAAGAAATAAGTCATTGAGACGAACATTGACTCACAATTTTGCTTAAATATTGCCTAAAACGTCTTACAGTTTCTCTTGTACATTTCTAGTATTATCTGTGATGATGAGGAAATAGGTCATTGAGACGAACATTCACTCACAAATTAGCTAAAATATTGCCTAAAACCTCTTACAGTTTCTCTTGTACATTTCTAGTATTATCTGTGAGGATGATGAAATAAGTCATTGAGACGAACATTGACTCACAATTTAGCTCAAATATTGCCTAAAACGTCTTACAGTTTCTCTTGTACATTTCTAGTATTATCTGTGATGATGATGAAATAAGTCATTGAGACGAACATTGACTCACAATTTTGCTTAAATATTGCCTAAAACGTCTTACAGTTTCTCTTGTACATTTCTAGTATTATCTGTGATAATGAAGAAATAAGTCATTGAGATGAACATTGACTCACAATTTTGCTTAAATATTGCCTAAAAAGTCTTACAGTTTCTCTTGTAGATTTCTAGTATTATCTGTGATGATTAGGAAATAAGTCATTGATTCACAATTTAGCTCAAATATTGCCTAAAACGTCTTACAGTTTCTCTTGTACATTTCTAGTATTATCTGTGATGATTAGGAAATAAGTCATTGAGACGAACATTGACTCACAATTTAGCTTAAATATTGTCTAAAACGTCTTACAGTTTCTCTTGTACATTTCTAGTATTATCTGTGATAATGAAGAAATAAGTCATTGAGACGAACATTGACTCACAATTTAGCTTAAATATTGCCTAAAACGTCTTACAGTTTCTCTTGTACATTTCTAGTATTATCTGTGATGATTAGGAAATAAGTCATTGAGACGAACATTGACTCACAATTTAGCTCAAATATTGCCTAAAACGTCTTACAGTTTCTCTTGTACATTTCTAGTATTATCTGTGATGATGAGGAAATAAGTCATTGAGACGAACATTGACTCGCAAACCCACTCAATTATTGCTTAAAACGTCTTACAGTTTCTCTTGTACATATCTAGTATTATCTGTGATGATGAAGAAATAAGTCATTGAGACGAACATTGACTCGCAAACCCACTCAATTATTGCTTAAAACGTCTTACAGTTTCTCTTGTACATATCTAGTATTATCTGTGATGATGAAGAAATAAGTCATTGAGACGAACATTGACTCGCAAACCCACTCAATTATTGCTTAAAACGTCATACAGTTTCTCTTGTACATATCTAGTATTATCTCTGATGATTAAGAAATTAGTCATTGAAACGCGTACGACAATAACGTATATTGTTTTGTGATTTCGTGTGTGGTTATTAATTTATTTAAAACATTAACTCAAGCTAGCTCTATTATTACTCACCAATGTTGAATATAGATCTAGATTGTATTTACGTCAAATTTAGAAAATTTATTTTACCCACTAAAAATAAAATATTCTAAAGTAACACCATCCGCGTGTTTAGTTTTCTTATTTTTGTACGTTACCTTTATGCCACTTGAGCGTAGCAACATTTCAGAAATACTCAAAAAAAAAAGACCGGGTCAGTAAAGCTGCGATTCCCATATAATGGTCGCCCATTCAGGACAATAGTAAACAATGGCACGTAGCTGACATTAAACTCAATTAGGCGTGATGCGTCAGGACAACCCAATTCATTATTTACTACTCTTTAAATCGACCGGAACGTTTTAAACAGACCGATAATATTTTATGCGTTAACGCAGAGTTTAATTGGTTTTTGATTAGCGGAGTATGTTACTGTCCCTTGCTACGAAATAAATTAGGCAATATCTCCACGTTCTGTACATTTCATTCTTGTGTGTGTTTTTAGGAACTATGGACGGAACTCCAGACAGCACCACTGGAGAAATCTCAGGACTGACGTCTTTGTTTGTAATTCTGAGTCAGCTGTGTGAATTTACATTGTTGAAAATCTTAATACTGTCTCAAGCCGGTGCAGTAGGATAGCTTGAGGGAACTTCTAATCCCTTTTATTGAAATAACTACTTTTTCTCTATACCTATTACATACAGTATGTATAATAGGTAAAATATTGTACAACACGTTTAGTTTTGTGTACACACCACACACACCCACACACACTGCGATGACCCTACCCCCCCGTCACAAGGATAAATATTTTGAACAAGTATCGCCGACCGAAGTCAGCCCTGTGCTAACTCTTGCCAAAATCTACAAGAGCACCAGTCACAGGACTCTATTGTAAAAACTCGCCGAGATTTAATCTTTTGGGTACTATTTACCGTGGAATGAATTCTTTTCAGAAATCTTAGCTTAATAACCAGGGTCTTGGACTGTGTAAGAAAAATGTTTATTAAATAAATTCAATAAATAAACTCAATTTGCAAGTTAATAAAAAACACTGTTTTATATTTTATATCAATTTTCTCCTTAGCACACATTTATCAATTTTATAAAATTTAACTTCTTACACAACTACTTCAACGTTTAACAGAATTTCTGAAGCACAATAAAAATTTTATAAATGAACTTAGTATTTATTTCATAATGACCTACCCCTAGGTTAATTATTTGAGTATTTTAATGTCTTTCAACCCTTTGAACCCTTGGCTTAATAATGTAACCCATTGAAAAATGATCTTAAGGCTAGCATACATTTATATCCTGGAAACGTACGCTTTACAGTTAAATTTTACGTATATCCTAAAAGGAGAAACATACTAACATTTATAATTTCAACAGAAAAATCACACACACACACACATATATATATATATATGATATATGTATATCACATTTTACAAGAATGTTTCATCTATTCAAAATAAAAATGTACACCCTATGTTTTCAAATATTAATGTTCATAATTTACCCAGAATCTATGCACATTTAAGATTTCCTGTCCATCAAAACAAACCCACATCTTTAGGAAACAATTTAGCCAAGATTTACTTCCCGATTTAGCATTAAACATTTCGAACATTTCACCCGTTACTTATTTATAAATAACAATTTATGAAAGAAAAACGCCAAATATTAACATATAACAATTTATAAAGACAATTCACATATTTTAAATGATTTGGTAAAGCTCACCTATTTTGATCAACAAATCTTATTTAGAATTAAACTCAAATTGATAACTAACGTCATGAGAAACATTTACCTAATTTTAAACATCATATTTAGATCATAATATGACACACTATTTGCAAACATCAGAGTATATATATATATATATATATATATATATATATATATATATATTTATATATATGTGTATGTAAATATATATATATATATATATATATATATATATATATATACATATCATACTTATTTATATATATCAATTAATATTTAAAATATGGTTATTTGCTGTTGTTTGTTTTCGAACAACATTTATTCACTTTCTGTCAATCTTAGAATTATTTCAATATAAATTATTTATCTTCTATTCTATACTAATTTTGATTTGTTAATTCCTAACCAGTTCCACACTAACCCATTATGCTGGGTTAATTTTTACATCTTTTCCTATGTTTTAATTATTCTGTTTTAGTATTCAAACAAACTTAACAGTTCTTTAATCATAATTACTGTAACATATAGGACCAAAAGGCAAATTTGTATGAATTTTAACTCCTTTATTTGTTTACAAAGAACATAATTGTTATCTATATATTATTTTATATCAGTATAATTTGTGAACAACCCTTTTAATACATTTTATTTATTTGTAATATAAATAGACCCATTATTTTCATAACACAGTTTATTAATTATGTTTTTTTTAAATTTGAAAGAATTACTTAAATTTTCATTTTCTAAAAAAAATAAATGCATTTACGAACTTTTAGATTTTAACAAGAAGAAAGAAACTACCTTTTAATAAGTGCCGATTCCTGGACCTTTTGAGATTCCACAGTTTGGCTGCCCAGATTTTGTGGAGTGAAGATCTTCTTCTTTCTTGGTCTGCCTTGTTCATCTTCCTTTGTTCCTCACGCGTCACCATGAATTAATTTTTTTAAACGTTTACTGTTACTATCCCTGTATTTTTAAATGAGTTTCACATATACCAGTTTTAAAATTTATTTTAGCGAATTTTAATGTCACTATCATCTAAAAGCAATTCTTTTATTGATCTATTACAAATGGACCACATTTTGTTTGAATTTAGCCAATTTTAGAGACCGAACATCCTAACAAAATGCTTGGAAATCGTACAGTTACATTTGCAGCCACCTATTTACGCACGTAGCACATGATGTTAGAAAACATATTTATATAAATGCAGAGTAAGATGATCGTCGTTCAACGTTGACCGCATCTCCAGACTTACTGAACTATCCTCCCCTTCTGTTTTCAACACCCCTACATTTCTTTAGATCTCACATGATGCCCATAATCTAATCAGCAACCTGGTTAGAAAGTGTCGTAGAATCATACAATTTATCCCTTAAAATGATCTGACCCCTATGTTACTATTTCCGGTGTTTGTAAAATATCTATAGTTAAGTGTAAAAATTTAAATCTGGCTGTAACATTTTAAATCTTGAATTTGTATGATTTTCTTATTCTTCGTGTTCTTCCTAATTAATCCTTCTGCTCATTTTCTTTCCTTTTTCTTTGTTACTACTTTTATCTCCTTCAAATCAAAAATAATAAAAGTAACTCCCCTCTTTAAGAATGGCTTTTGTTATAAAGTTTCTTTGAATATCTGCCTATGGCATTGTATTTATATTTATTTTTTGTTTATTTTCGAAGATTACACACACACACACACACACATATATATATATATATATATATATATATATATATATATATATATATAGATTTTTTACACAGTTACCTGGATAAAAACACAATACACTTTTGAAAGCGTTTGCCCTGGGTTTCTTCGACCCCGTCCTAACGGCCCGTTTTCTCATTAATGTTCACCCGTAGAATTTATATCCATCAGGGAAAATATGACGTTATCATTCGTCGGCCGAATGTGAAGCACAGATATTACTGGGGAAACGCATGGCCAGGAAGCTGCATAAAGTGGACACAGCAAGCAATGCATAATGCTAAACGAAGTACAATTCAAGCACAAAGTAAGTATTTGCTACGGAATTAAAAAGTCCAGAACTCCTCTCGAGAACTGCTTAAACAAGGAAAGGACAAGAGTGGATCGAAAACGAAATAAAACCTTGGTATAAAACCAACACCCTAATATTTATGAAAATTTGGAAGTAAAGGTGACTCAGGGGAATAATATTCGAGCTCTGAATACTCATATATATATATATATATATATATATATATATATATATATATATATATAATGTAAATAAATTTAAAAAAAAAACAAAAACGTTTTATTTATTTATATATGAATACCGTAAAATATTTAAAAATTTGTTTGAAATAATTTCCTCTGAATACGTTTCCTTTGTAATCGATATGTAAATGTATTTAAATAAAAGTTTTTGTTGTCAGGAGGTTTAATTTATTTAAAATAAAAAATTACGCAGATTAAGTCCCTATCTGCAACACTCTTTGTCGTGTTGCAACATCCGACAGATGTTCTTTTTCTCTAAACAACCCCACCAGATGTTATTTATTTAATATGAGCGTTGTGAATGGCCTTATGATAGTAGATTCTGTTTGCAGTGATACAGAATCACAGATACAATAATAAAATGCCATCGTCAACGGAGTACCAGATATTATTCAAAACCTATGTTTATATAAACACATTATATAATGAAATACGTTAGTTTAATTATGAATTATAAATAATTTTATTCTTATGTAAAATTACTAATCCACTCACCCTTCAAGTAGCCTTTTATTGATTCCAATTATTGTTAAGATAGATGGCGCTATCTGAAACAATGTGTAATTATTTATGTAACAATATTTAATACATTATGGGGATGTTTTTAATAATATAAATTGCTACTTTAAAAAACTTAAACTCATATATTTTTTCAAAAAAATAATTTATAATTTTAATAAAAACAACTCACAAAGTTTTTGAAAATAATGCTCCATGTTGTTTCTAATATTACAGAAGCCTAAAGCATTCAATAAGATTTGGGTAATAAATAATGTTTTAAATTCGGAGGGGAAATGTAGCGGTGCTAACCGCAAGATCTGTTTTCATTGGGGAAATAATACGCTTTTCTGCAATTTAGTTTTACCTGTGTTTTAGAGTTTAAGGTCGTGTTTAAAGTAATTAAATGGTCTGATCCAAATTTTTATATCTTAGGTCTGTTTTCAATTCCTTATATTAGTTCACACTCTCCCTACAAATTTATATCTTGTACAAATTTTAAATCGTCAATAGAATACTTTTTATTCATTGACTCAAGTTCAAATACTCTTTTTTAATTGTAGCACAACATTTGTTTTTCAAATATCAGTACATTCATTAAATTTAAAATAAATTCAATTTAGTTTTATATGGGGAAAAACTTTTCAGAGAGGAGCAAGGTATGCAATATAGTCACTCCGTTCCATTTGGCTTAAAAATAAGTGATACATGATTTCATATAGTAACTGATTTTAAGTTATAGGTTATGTGCTAGAACAGCTGTTTAACTCATGTTACGTTTTATTTGTAATTGTTTAATTAAAAAGTAACATATTTAAATTTTTTATTTAATTAGGAATTTACTTTAAAAAAAATTGGTTCATATTACGTTTTAGGTTATCACAGTGTACGCAAATTAATCTATAGAAACTGTAGAAATTGCATTAAAATATATAATTACTCCACTGGTTTAAATGATTCCCACAGGAAAATCTCTAAATCGTATACTTAACCACCCTACATTACTTTTCTTAGGTAATATATTTATATTCTCTTAGTCTTCATATTTTTGTTAATGTTTATTACTTTACACAAACCTTTACTCTTATATTGTTTATAATCAGGGATATATGTTCTTGCTTATTGGGATATTTAGCTACATTTCCATTATGTATATATTCATACATACTAACTTTATTCTAATTAAACTAACGTCACATCACACAAGTTTCAGCTAGAGCGTTAAACCATGCTAAGGAGAAAATAAATCAAAACTGAAAAACGAGAAAAGTGCTTTCTAAATTATTTGCAGAAATTTCCTTTAACAATGAATAATAAATTGTCTAAAGTTGAAAACATTAAAAGCACCCTTGAAGGAACAAACCTAAGATTATGAGTTTGTAAAAACTATGGAACTATTGGAAACAAACACATTTTAAATTTGAAAATTGTCTGTGTTAAATTACATTTATAAATGTAAAATTTCTGATGCAAAAATGAAATTCCTTTAAAGACATTACACGTTGCCTTTAGATTAAGTGAAATGCAATTATCGTCGCATTACACGGAGCGACATGTTGAAACGTGCCAAGTTTTTAATTATAAAATATATATCAACGACACGATTTCTCGCCAATATTCAGCTCGCTAATTATTGTGTAACTAGTGAAACGAATTACAAAGGTAAAGCATCTCGAACCATCACTGATCCGACTTTACTAAAAATACTAATTTCGTTGTTTTATATGACACCATCGGTGATGGGGAATGTTTAAACCTATAGTAACCTATGATGACGCTACTGTCATCCTAATTAGTTTCAATACTTCTTTCTCTCTTTAAATCCGTATTGTAGATGGTTCATAAAACTAGGAGAAAGCTTTTTGATAGACTCTTCGCCTGTCAAGAATATAATTAAATACTATATTAATAACTTAATTTAAACTGATTTCTCTCAATGTTAAAATCTAGCTTGTTAGCTTTACGAACTAAACAACGTCTAACTTGGGCCAGATGTATTGGCGTTTGGTTATATATAAAGCAACTATGCTGTCATCGTCTGTGACGGCCTTATAACCATCTATGACTGACGATCGAGTCAGCCCCGCTAAAACTAATGTGGTATTTACAATGGTATTAATGAAAGATTGAGTATCTACCTATATTTACTTCGTTAGTCTATATATTGTAAGAGAACTTTACTCATATCTTAGGAATCGAATGGAATATTTTCTCATATCCTAGTATTAAAAAGATCCTTGTTTCAAGCTGAACTTTAAATTCAATTTTTTTATTGTTAACAATAAATATTGCCAGCTAATTATATTGTAATACTATAATATTATAATGATTTAAACGAGAACGAAAGAGCATAAACACAATATAAAATATAATACAAAATAATATAACGTTATTTCTGACCACATTAAAAAGGAAATGACTGGAAAAATATAGACATTTTACATAAGAAAAGAGATTAAAAGAATAAGAAATTCATTGAATAAATGTGATGGAATTAAATGATTTCCCATCTGGATATTGATCTCTAATAGGGAAAATATAAGTCAATTTTAACAATTTTATATAAATTTTTTTGTATCTACCCACGTATTGTATGTACTATATAGATTGTTGTTTGTATTTAAATGGTGCCTCTGTTATCAATAAGCATGGAAGAATTTGAGTATGTAACTGTGATTTATCTACATTAATTAATTGTGATCAAAATTTGAATTGTAAATGTTAAAATGTATTAGCAATCATGAAATATTTGATATTAATTATGTTAAAAGTATTGTATATGAATTTAAAAGACTATGGTTAAATATTAGATTGATAAAATTTTATCTCTTTAAAAAACTTTTCGGTTAGGAAATCTCAACGTAGAGTGAATTTGAAATGTCTTGAATTGATCTGTCATTAGCCTTAAACCCATTAAATAGTTATAAACAGACTTCAACGTTTAGTATATTATTATATTTATATATATTTGTTAAGATCTAACTCATTCGTTAGATTCTTATTATAAATAATCGTACTCCATCTAAAGTAGACTAAAGTAGAAAGAATTAAGGCGTCCCAATATTAGCGGTACTCGCTACGCGCCCGGTTTCATTACATCGGACTACGCGCCTGCAACGGTTAGACCTATATCTACATATATCTGAATTTTTGTCCTGAGTGGTTGACTGAGAATCAACGTAGAGTAGAAACTATAAAAAGTAGAGGCTTGATATCAAGGGCGCATTCCGTGCAGAATGTTGATTTTAAAGACTAAAAATTACAAAATTCCGTGGAAAGTACACACAACTCCCATACGAAAAGCTCAGAGAAAGTATACTCAGAGATTATCCCTGTTCTATAATTCGAATAATGTCTTACGAGGAAGCAGGCATCCCATTATCATTATCAATTATTAGTTGTTTTTTAATTCAGTAAACAACATTTAAAGTGACAGTTTTAATCGAGTGCGGGCGAAGCCACCACGGAGCGCTAGTTACTTTATAATACTATAATAATTTACAGTACAAAAAACCTTTCTCTGTACAAATCCTTTTTTCAATTTTCCGCCCCTAAATACAACCGGGTTTCATATTTTGCAGAACGTAAGTTAATAGGGGGGGGGTGAGGTTAATAAAGGATAAAAAGTTTAATTAGTTGAAAGTAAGGTTTTATTAGTGACTGGACCTCTAGAGATAACCATCTCTCTATCGAAGCTTTAGTAGAGTATAAAAGAATAAAAGTAAAAAAAGATGAGCCCACAAAGGTTCATTTTTATAACAATTAAGTAACCATTCCTCACGTGTTCAGCGTCCAATTACATAACAGTCTATTAGTACGAAACAAACTACTGAATATTTATCCTAAACGTTATGAAATATAACTGTTAATTTACTGAATGTTTATTTACACCCCATCTCTTATTATAAACATGTGGTATATATAACTAGACTAAGAACGATTTAAAGAAGAAAGAGAAAATACCCGCATAGAAAGGGAACGGATCCGCTCCATCCGGATTTTTGCGGTACATTACTTGTCTTGCTACATTTATCTGCTCCATTTACTAATGGAGTAGTAAAAAGTAATGCTCCACCACGAGGCAGAATGGTTTATAAACTTTGCCCATCGCGTTCCACTCGATTTGATTTTACCAAGCCTTGGAACTCCCTCAGTAATAACGTTTAGCTTGTCAGTTGTGCGTTTTGTTTCCGTGGGCTGATCTCTAACTTGTTGGTAACTATGTGACGCGATTCTTAGCATCTGTCACTCCGATTTGACTGTTATATTATGTTGGCTTTATACATCAGTTGTTCTCTCCGTTAACAAGCCACTTCTTTGTGTCCATATATCAGACAGGATATGTTCTTTCCAGCCATACCTGTGAAGACATCCACAGAATTTATAGAACGCATCTCTTCCTATATTTTGTTTGTTTTCTCTCTATAACTCGATGATAAAATTAAACACATATTTCTCCAGTATCGGCTTATAAATACACACACACACACACACACACACACACACACACATATATATATATATATATATATATATATATATATATATATATATATTATGTATATAATACGTTTTCTTGTTTAATAATTTAAAACAACAAAGGTTATTCAAATACAAGAATAATTATTAATTTATATAAGAATATAGGTTTATATAAGTTTTATAACAGTATAAATTAATAAATATTCTTGTATTTGAATCACCTATGTTGTCTATATAAATATATATATATATATATATATATATATGTGTGTGTGTGTGTGTGTGTGTGTGTGTGTGTGTGTGTGTGTGTGTGTGTGTGTGTGTGTGTGTGTGTGTGTGTGTGTGTGTATGTGATAAATAGATTTCCCGAATACATCCGTTCATTCTGCAGTGCATAAAACCCAGTTCCAACGTTTCGCTAGATGTAGCGTTCGCTGGGACGTTGTCTCGTGTGTTTTGTATCGCGTTTGAGGAGGAATCCCTCCTGAACTAATATTTATGTCGTGGCGTCCTCGAGATTAGTTGTCGCAGAGAAGAAATTAAAAACAAAATTGAAGTCAGTGGAAATTAGAAAATGGACAATGGTTCAAATTAAAGTTGCAACAAATTGGAGTCAAAGTTAATTAAATTCAATTATAAAAATAAAATTTAAACAGAGTACAGTAAACAGTTGTTTAAACAAAGAAGAGATTTAAAATTGTGAAATTAGTTTTAAAAATAGAAACAGTGTCAAACCAATTTTAAGTAACTAGATCCAGAATTTTAAAATAACAAAAAATAAAGAAGTTCAATTTCGCGCGATAACGCATAACGTTTTGTTTCGGTCAGAAGACACCAAAGGAGCGGGGATGACGCCCGCTTTGGGGGACTCCAACAACCAAAATGGCCAGCCTCAAGGAAGGGAGAGACGATACCAAGCGGAAGTGGAGAGTATCTATACTTGCCCTTTCTGGTGAGAGATGTGTACCAGGAAGAAGTTTAACTCCGATAAGGACAGATTTTTGCTTCTCTCTATATATATCTCTCTCGCTCAAATAAATTAAAATTGTATGTTGAATTTTTTGGAAAACGTAGAAAATTTAAAGCTTAAATTCATAAAATTTGCAAAACATGTTATTGCGTTTTGAATACTGATTATGTTCGGGAAGAATGCGAAGGGGACGGCATTAGTTTGCGGTAGCTAACTACCTCAAAATGGCGGACTCCCCTCTTTCAGATTTAACAGATACTAATAAATGATTTGGAAATCATTTTGAATGTTAAAACCAAAATAAATACAGTTTTGAACATAAAATAAATAATTCAAAATTAAAATTAAAATTTAGTTAAATGTGAATAACAAATTAGTAGGAAAAAGAGATTTTAACGTTATGTTATTTAAAATCAAGTTGAATGTTACTTTAGAGCAGCAGTAATACTTAGATGCTTTTAGCGTAATACTGTTTTGGAATAGATATTGACCCGGAGAGAATGGTAAATGAAAGAAATTAAATACAGTAGCTTCAAAATCATTTACGAATCTTATAAAAAATTGTAAAGCAGAGAAAATGCGTTAGAAAAATTATACTCACATTTTCGTTACATAAAATAAAAAGTAAATTATGCTGAGTCTTGGCAAAATGCTTTATAAATAGAAAGTAAAATTTTGGAAAACAGATATTTGGGTCCTATGTACTAATTTTAGGTTTTAAGAAGGGTTTATTAAATTTCATGTCTAGAGATAAGTTATGTTTGAAGTTTTGATGAATTTTAGTTTTTCTCATGTTGTTTTTAAACATAGTTTTTATATAATTTTAAGAAAGATATAAAATATTTAAAAATGTTAATTGAAAAACATTTTGTTTTTTAAATATCTGTTCTTTATTTGGTTTAAGATAGCAAAGTCAAATGTTAGGAGTTTTCAAAGTCAAATGAAAGGGTTGAAAAAATCAATAAATTGAAACGAAGTTTTGAAAATTAATTAAATTAACAGTTTTCCCAATATCATAAGCTGTTCTCTACGACGTTGCCAAGTTTAAGATCGCCTAATAATAGTTCAGTGACTGAGTGTATAAAGAGCCGACAAAAACGGCTACTGGAACTGACAACAGCATGGAGTACAATAGCGTTCTATTCGCTTAAAATAAATGTCTGTCGGAGAAGTGAACCGTTTCCTTTGTTGAAGAAATAAAGACTGTTCATTGTTAAACAGACAACAGCTTCTGTCCAGAGGAGATACATACACAGTCGAGCTAATCACAGATACAATTTGTTCACGGTTTGTGGCGAAAACGTGGGTTTTTAAAGATTTACTGTGTGTAAGTGGGGTTTTTTAGCCTTTCTTTCAAAATGTTATACTTTTAAAGTGTTTTGGGACCAGGTAGTAATCTCTTAAGTTTAAATATACACTCGTTCACTAACAAGAATTGGCTATTTTGTATACTTTTTTAGAATAATTAGGCTAGGCACATGTAGGCTATGCCTACATTTCAAATGAATCTTGAAGAAATGTTTTTATTTACAAAAGCAAGAGATATTTCCCCCCCCCTCTTTTGTTTTCGTAACGTGCATAACCCTTTTTTTCAAGGTCAACTTGGAAAACCTGATTTCATACTGCACATTTCAATGTATCCACTTTTTAGTCTTGATGTGGTCACCACAGCACTGCCTCATCAGTGACAAAGTCACTATAACTACCACAACAACAAACGCTTTACATTGTTAGGATAACGTAAAAACATGTGACATAAACCAATTTAAAGTCAATTTCTTCTTAAATCAGCAAAGAGAAATTTGATTCTATTTTTCTTTTTATTTTATAATTACAAGTAACATAAATATGTATATACATATGTCAGAATAACAATATTACGTGGCAAAAAAAACTAATTTCAATATAACTTGCCATTTTTATTTTTATGTATGGTGTAAGACTATTTTTTTTTTTTTTTGTTACTATTTATATGCTTTTTTTGTCGCTTGCATTCTGTTGTAGTTTAATTTCACTTTCCTTTCGTATTATCCGTTTGTAAAGCAAGGTTCGATACCGTTAATCCAGTTTGTTTGTTTATTTTAATATTTCCGTTCATTTTTAACCCTTGAGCATTATTTATGATATTGTGGTAACCATGGCAACAATTATTGGCTGTAGAATGGAGGTTTCGATGACAATCAGATGGAGGCAACAGAAGAATTCATAGTGCTAAGCGCCAGACTTTGAACTGAAGGATACTCAGTTCAAATCCTGCTTAGAACACCAAAATTTAAAAATTTAATATTTGAATAAATATTTGAAAAATCTGTGTAAACATCAATTGTCATCAACTACAGATGAAAAAAACGTATTTGTACTGGAATAAAAAGTATTTCATTAACGATTTAAAATTTGAAGAAGATATACTGCATACAATAATTATTGTTGTCTTTGGTTGATGCCACATTTAGTAATAAGTTAAACTCGTCCCGTGTCTAACCTTAACTTCAAAATATTTTGGAAAGAATTATCCGTTATACATATTTACTTTGCTTCACTTTTTAATCTTGTTGTGACCCGGGTGTCAGCGTCCTGTATTCTTATTTTTCCATAATCCTTATAGTTTTTTTATACCAGGTACAACATGGATAAAAGATAATTACCTTTCATATTTGTTGAGGTTTCCATGTTTATATGCAAATTTCGTATAAAAGCATTTGTCGTCTGTTAAAGACATGTAAATGCTGAATAATCATATGAAACATTTCTAGTGTGCAATCATGTACGAGATCATATCACTTATACAGACGTAGCAAGCAGGAGAGTTTACGTGCTGAAAGAGGGATGTGGAACAAGAATCTCCCCAGTCATCGGAGCCCCTACGCACGCCTATTGTGCCTAAGCAAAGGAAGCTCATACATCGCAACTGTTTCCACATAACTACTACACACTTTGTGTGTGCTATTTAATTATACGTTTCTAGGCTTTTAAACGTGAACAATGTTGGTTCTCTAAAGAAATCGAAACAACATTATTACAAACAGATAATTCGTCGAGCTTTGGAAGGTGAGGCCTCCTGTAACTACCACTGGAAATATATTTGTACATCGTTATGGAAAATTTGACCGACAAATAGAAACTAGGCAAAGCATAGAACCATTGTTATCCACATACTTTGTGACAAAGTATTCCGGAAACCATTGCTCCAATAAATTATTTCAAAAGAGATTGAAAAGAGTTTGCTTTGCATATTGCAACAGGACATCGCAGAAAAGGTTTCATCTGCATGTTTTAATGACTTCCGGGTTGTTTCGACACGAGGGGTTATTATTGTTGCAAAGTTATTCCGCAGTAAATGGACATGCATCAAAACAGACATTTAAACAACTGATTTAGGTAAACAAGAAAATACATCAAATTTATATAATATAGTCCCACATATGTTAAACATACAAGCCTCAGGCATTACCTCGGCTAAACGTCTTGCAATAATTAAATGGTGAGAGTGCATGTGTTTATTATTGTGTTATTACTGTCATTATTATTTTCAATGCCGTTGTCGTTAATATCATTATATTAATAACTATAATAATAATAATAATAATAAATCTTATTATTTTTGATGTCATTGGCATTATTATCTATATCATTACTATAATCATATTAATAATAATTATTATAAAGATTGGCTTTGGCAATATTATAATAATTATTATTGTTGGTATTTTTTTTATTATTATTACTATTAATATTATGATTAATGACATTTTCATAGTCATTACCATTATTATCATTACTATAATATATATTATTATAATTAAAATCTGAGAAGTAAAGAAGGCAGATGGCCCAAGTGGAGAGAACAGGGACACTAAGAGCAGCATTTTCTCATCGAATGGTCTCTGAATCTGTGGCTCTAGTGGTGGCAAGATTAATTCCTATTGACCTGTTGGCACTAGAGAAGAATACCATTACAGAGTGGCGAAATATGATGAACGACAGAGATAACAAAAGAGAATCGAAAAGGTCGACATGGGCAAGTGGCAGGGAAGATGGTCTGCGGAACCTACCGGAAGATGGAGAGTCAGGCTAGTAAAAAACCTATCCAGTGGATTGACAGGCAGCATGGAAAGGTAAACTTTACACAACACAGTTCTTAACAAGCCACGGTTCCTATTGTCATTGGCATTCCCATTGATATTGTCATTGGGATTGCTATTCCCATTGACATTCCCATTGCTACTGTCTTTTTAATTACTATTGTCAATGGCATTCTCATTGCTATTGTCATTGTCATTGCTATTGCCATTGACATCCCAATTGCTATTGTCATTGTCATTGCTATTGCCATTGGGATTGTCATTATTATTGACATTGGCGTTTTAATTGCTATTGCTATTGTTATTCTCATCGCTATTGCCATTGGCATTCCCATTGCTATTCTTATTGTCATTGCTATTGACATTGGCATTGAAATTGCTATTGGCATTTTCATTGCTATTGATATTGTCATTGCCAATGGCATTGTAATTGCCTATTAAAATTGTCATATCTACTAATATTGCCATTGCCATTACTATGACAATTGTCATTGGATTTCCCATTGCTATCATTGTCATTGCTCTTCCATTGGCATTGCCATTGCGATTGCTATTATAATTCATTGGTATTGTTTTACCATGTAGATTGTCATTGCTACTGCTAATGTCATCAACATGACCGCTAGTCCGCTGTTATAGCATTTACGTTTACCAAGTTATGGCTTTTGCTATTGCCATTGTCATTGTCATTAATATTGCCATTGACACTGTAATTGCTATTGCTATTGTTATTGACATATCTATTGCCATTGGCATTCCCATTGCTACTCCTATTGTCATCGGCATTTCCATTGCTATTCTTATTATCATTGCTATTGACATTGGCATTCAAATTGCTATTGGCATTTTCATTGCTATTGATATTGTCATTGCCATTGGCATTGTAATTGCTATAAAAATTGTCATTTCTACTAATATTGCCATTGCCATTACTATGAAAATTGTCATTGGCTTTCCCATTGCTATCATTGTCATTGCTCTTCCATTGGCATTGTCATTGCTATTGCTATTATAATTCATTGGTATTGTTTTACCATGTAGATTGTCATTGCTATTGCTAAGGACATTAACATCTCCGCTGTTATAGCATTTACGTTTACCAAGTTATGGCTTTTGCTATTGCCATTGTCATTGTCATTAATATTGCCATTGACAATGTATTTGCTATTGCTATTGTTATTGTAATATCTATTGCCATTGGCATTCCCATTGCTACTCCTATTGTCATCGGCATTTCCATTGATAATGTCATTGCCATTGCCATTACCATTGCCATTGTTATTGTCATTTTATTAACATTATCAACGTTGTTATTAATATTATTATTATTATTATTGAAATAATTATTATTATTCTTATTATTAACTGATAAATGGGGTATTAATCATATCTTAATAAATATATTTTAGAAGTATTATTTTCAACTAGAAACATCGTTGAAAATAATAAAATTTATTTCTAAAAAATGCTATTGTAAACAAATTTAATTCACCCACATCCCTTCACGTGAATCCTAAATCATCCCCTGGAGCTATGATAAATTACAATTGAAACAAATAACTATTAAAAATCAACACGAAACTTTTGATGAAATAAGAAACAATTTTAAAACGCCATACGCCCAGAAAGCATCACTAAACTAACACTGTACATCTGAGATACGGAATTTAACAAATAATTATAAACACCTAAGAAAAAGCTGAACAAATACTGTGTGATTGACTGCGTTCAGTAAATATGTTGACTTGAAGGTACAGGGGATTTCCAGTTCATTACTAAGAATAGGAGTAAAAAGGGAGAGGGACTTGAAAATTGATCTCAAACTCGTGGTTTGTCAATTAATTAAGGGTTAAAAAAGGCATGTCAAAAACAACTCTAACAAACAGAGCAGCCTATTAGAATTATGCATACAAAGTTTAAAAATATATCCCAATAGAAACATCCAATATTTATTCCATTTTATGCAATTATATAATTGCACTGTGCGAATGCCTTAATTATTTGTCGGACTTGACTATATATCGGACAAAAGAATGACGTAAGATGTGAGAACAATATTTGACCATACAAGTACCAATAATCAAGCCCAATAACAATTTCTCAATATATCTTTAAAAAATAAATTTATTAAAAATTGTTCCTCTTTAAAACAAAATATCAAATGGTAAATTACTTTGAACTCTTAACTAATGCAAACAAGGTTAGTGTTTGTTTTATGTTACAAAATTAAATCATGAAATTAAGGCTCAAAATATTCTAGTAAAAATAAAATCTCGACTAAATTTCTACCAAGCAAATGTGTTGTATATGTTTTTCTGTTTTCAAACACCCGTCTTGTCCCTGGTCATAAATGTCAAATGTTATTTAATAAAACAGAATGTATCAGCAGCTTGCCTTAATAAAGTTTAGCGAACATGACATGTGTCGCTTTAAGTAGGGACACTGCCGTGAATCTGGTAATATTTTATTACAGTGTGTGCATAATTTGAATTTTAAAACAAATTAAAGGCATTTATAAAAATAAAATGAAACAAGGGTATGTAGAAATATATAGTCAGCCTTCTGTCGCTCACATGGTAGTATGTATCTAGCTATTTAAATAAATTCAATATTTCTATATCCGATGCTTCGGACATTCACAGTTGGCCAAAATGATTTTGTCACTGGTAACAAACCACAAAAACGTAGGAGCAGATCGGAAAACATGTTGCAAAATAAAAAGCGGACGAACGCTACCACGGCTTTAAATCCTATAGTCTTAAGAATGACAACGGTAAATGTCCGAAACTTCGAAGAAAAAGTTTTAGAGTTAAACTAAATAATTTGTTATATACTTTCGCTTGTTGTTTATCACATTTATAACATAGATCATGTTAAATATTCCAATCTCCGTTATATATCATTGGAAGTGTTGAATATTTCAACTCCTCGGGTTATATCATGGACCATGACAAAATATTCAAACCCCCCATACATATTCCAACCTCATGTTATATCATAGATCATGTTAAAATATTCCAACCCCCGTGTTATATCGTGGTTTTTATTAAAATATTGGAACTCCATATTATATCATGGGTAATGTTATAATATTTCAACCCATTGGAGTACGTATTCTTCAGGAATGTGGCACTACACACGCACGCAATGACTGTTTCCACTCCCAATATCAAAGCAGATTTCCTTATGAAATTATGTAACAACCTTATTTTCCTTCATAAAAACCTGCAAAGTGACTAAATAAACATAGATGCAGGAATTGCATCACTAAATAATGCTATCCATATTCCGTTTACTATTGATTGAACTCAACCCTTCACGAAGGTGCAGGACCTTACAATGACTGCAATAAAGCAAATCTAAACCTCGGGAATGTAACTCGTCATTCAATCCACCATCCTTCCACCGCTCAAAAGCATTAATGCAGCTTTAACACACCAAACAACCCCGTACGATCGGGTACTTTCTATCGGTATCGATAACCAAAACAGTGAGTAAGTTATTATCCGAGCCATATATGTTTCGACAAAATTATTGTCTTCTTCAGTGTAAATTAGTCAGTCGAATAAAACGTATAATTTTAGACATATTCCGCCCAACGCACGTGTGCAATGTTTGTACTACAGCTTGTCCGATGTATTTCTATCTTCAAGCTACACGTTCATTGTATTATACAATCAATATAAACGACATTTGAGAGTTGAAGTAAAACTTATTTCAAATTTTTAACGAGGAACATTGTAAACCATAGCATGACTATTGAACCGATAAAGTTTTGCCCAATTCTCGCAAGGGTTGCTTGGGGTTGTAACTGTCAATACTGTGCTCGACGAAGTAAGCTCTACAAATTATTTGCATGCATCTACTTTGTTTTGCTGCCCCATCCAGCTTTCCGTCCCACTTTTTTTTAAAAATAAGTAATATAAACAGAAACTGTTTAAAGTAAATCCCTACTTCATTTTAAAAAAATATTTTAATTACTTTTTTTCTAAATACTTACAAATATTATAAATAAAGTATCATATGCTATAGGTTAAAACAGTTGTTCTGCTATATAACTTATAACATAAAATCACAGGTGTTATGAAATCATATGTTATCTCTTATTTCAAACCACATGGGCCGAAATAGATTTATGGCATACCTTGTCCCTTCCTGAAAAGTGTTTCTCCCATATAAAAATAAATGCAATTAATTATTTAATATTTGATAAAACTGTATTAACATCAAGTGTCACCCACTATAAGGTTTTAAGAACTGTATTTGAACTTGAGTGGGTGAATAAAAAATTATTTTATTGAGGATTGAAGATTTGAACATGGTAAGGAGAGTTTACTTATAGAAGGAACTGAAATACAATTTTATAAAATACATTTTTCTTGGTGAAACTCTGATTATATTTTCCCCGTCACTTTACGCATTTTGTATAATTTTTATGTAGGAATTTTTGTATACAAATTTAGAAACATTTTCGTAGACATATTAAGACATAACCTAACAAAGGTATCCCTGTGAGACATGGACAAAACTTGATCGAATCAGCAGTCATGCTGTGTTTCAATTGTAATCCATTACTTAAATTATTTTTTCCTTATCTTTCAAATTACTGTTATTTGTGAGTCAGTAAACAATTGCAAGTGTCTCTCCTGCAAGTAAACAATTGTAAGCGATTGCGATAGTCTCTCTATAGAGAGAGAGAGAGAGAGAGGAGAGAGAGAGAGAGAGAGAGAGAGCGAGAGAGAGAATAGTTAGGTAGAGAGAGAAAGAGTTATATCAACGACATAATTTTCTTAATTGTTAACTAATAATACAACAGACTAAGTAGAATATTTTTTTTCATTTACTTTAACGTTTCGGTTTAAAAATAGCCATCCTTCTGTTTTCTCATCCACCATTTTGGGTTTACTATAAAACTGTTTAGAATAAAAGTACAAACTTTTACGAATCTATCATATTATATATTAGAACGAAGTTTCTGCAACTAACGCCCATTTTAAGTCATTATTAAAATTATAGCATGAAGATAGAACAATTACAATGCCCCTGTGTATACTTACAGAATACAAAGTCCACAACCGAATAGTAATATCTTGAACAGGACAAGAATTGTTGTCCTGAAAATTTTATAATTTATATTTTTTTTCCAATTCTGAGGATGGTTACTTTGAAACGGAAACGAGCTTGAGAATTATACAAAAATATTGTATTTCAAGTGTGTTTTCTTTTATTATTAATTCACCCCCGGCTGTGTATATTATCGTGTACAAGGTTACCTTTACATAAAACGTGCATTCCTGCTAAAACTACTTTTTTTAAATATTCATGACATTTTACTTAATTAACGTACTTTGAGGCAGCTATAAATTTTTAGCATCGCTTTTAACACTGCGGTCTACGCTGGCGGGAATCTGAGCACAGGCAGTGTGAATATTTAACCGACATTCGCACAGATTCGCAATAATCGTTAAGCAAACTGTTCTCACAGAGTTAATAACATAGAGTCTGTGCGGTACTGTAAGTGCTAATAAAAAGCACAGATAGGCTAAAACGTCCAACGTTTACTCCTACAAGGGTAATTTTATTTAGCGTTAGAATATTTCAAGTAATTTTAAGTTCTGCTTCTATGTTTGTCTAGTGTGTATCTATGACTTACTCTCTTTTCCGTCCCAACGGAAGTTCATTGTCCTTAAATCCTTTTCCGTTGTTCCTTTAACATTGCTTCGAAAGAAACATAATGGAACCGTTGAACGCTTTTATAGGACTCGGTATACGCAAGTAAGAACAGCTGATCTTAACATCTGTGATCCTTATGCATATTTCAGTACCAGAAGGCTCTAAAGGTTCGATTGATCATTCCTAGAACCATATCCCTCCATAGCCCTTCCAGGTTAGGTGAATAATATTCCTTCTGCCCTTTCAAACTAAAAACACTAAATATAATATAAATCGATTAATAGATTATTATTGATCGTAAGTAAAATCATAATTAGTAGTGAGGGGAGATGAATATTCAAAAATGTATTAAATTTGATTGGAAAAACAGTTCTGTTAATATAGAGTGTTTATAATATCAAATAAATTTGCTTACGAATACTCTCATAGTCTGTGCAAACACTGCTGAAATAAAAAAAAGCTAATCTTCTTCCTCTTTTACAATTTAAATATTGGAAACAAACCCTATATCACAAAAGTAATCAAAGATAACTTGCAATAGAAGATACCTAAAATTAAAACTTTATGCGCATTTCGAAGACCATTTCATCATCATCAGAGGGTCTTATTACAAAAATACAATCTATTAAACAAAACGTTACACACTAGACTGACCTTAGTTAAACCTATTGTTCACTAGATTGTAATTTTGTAATAAGACCCTCTGGTGATAATGACATGGTTATCGAAATGTACATGAGGGTTTAATTTAAGGTAATTTGTATTATCACTTTTTGTGGAATTGGGGTTGTTTCCGATATTGTCATTGTAATATATTGTAGACTGTGTTCTTCAGTTGTATATTTCTTCTTCTCTTACTCTTCTACTATTTCCTCCCCTCCTTTTCCAAAGGATTTCACTTACTCATCCTACACCCACTTAATCATTATCTCATCGTCACACGTATTCCCATGACAGCTTTTAATTCTTCTTCTTACTCTCCCTTCTCCCACTTTTCACCAATTTTGTCGTACTGTCGTCTATCGGCCTTTCTTTGTTTTACATCTGTCGCCTAATCATTAGAATTGTGTTTACAACTCCTCTTCTCCCTCATCCCTTCTTTTCCCATTTAATCTAACAGTCTCTACTTCTTCTATATCTCCCTTTCCTATGATTAGAATTACTTTCACATTCTTGGCAGTATTCTATCCTTTGCATACTTTCGTCTTTTAGGCTATTCTTTTACTCCTTCAGTTCCTTCTCATTACATTGTAATTTCTATCCTTTCTCCACCCTCCATTCATATATTTTCGACCTCCGTCCTGTCCATCGAATACTCCCTCTCCTCTTATTACATATTATTTCCTCCTCCTCCTCATACTCTTATGGTTTTTCATGTATATTCGTCGAGCTTATTATGCTATTGCTCCTCCTACCCCATCATCACTATTCTTCTCACATGTCGTACTCAGCGTTTCTTTTCGCCTTTCACATATTTCCATTTTCCAATCTTTTCTTCATTTACTCTTTTCTCTCCTTTTTATTAGAACTACGATTTCTAGTCCTTTGAAGAAGGTAGAACCAAGAACTTGATCCTACCACTTGCACCAATCATGGTAAAGGTTGTACTAACGTTCCAGTGTAAATAGAACTGGATTTATCTGTTCAGATTACCTTAACGTTGTCTGCTCCAACTGGGAACGTAAGGAATCTAATGTTTGGAGCAATCTTGCAAAAACAATTTATCACTGAAATTATCAACAAACCTTGGCATGGAATGAATAAGCGAGAAACTTTCAACCAGGCAACATACATTCTACGCAGCCAAACAACAAACTTTACACTATGCTAGTTACTCACTGGCTTTTGTAACTCACGAACAATAAATTTCAATTTGTGAGACATTTCGCCTTCAATTACTGCAATCCACTTTACGTTTACCTTGGTTACAGAACGAAGGCGAACACAAAGTACAGAGAGACAAAAGGCTGTCTGAGGATTTACAAAAGATACTTCGGATTTTGAGAGGTTAGGTGTTGCACAATAATGACAGTACGTTTGTACCTCGGCTGTGGGTATTCTTACTGCCATATTCCTCTGGCTTGAATTACAATTCAAAACAACTTCATAAATGCTTATTGTTCCGATAGGTTGTTACATACCTCGCCGGCCTTGGGGGGGGGGGGAGGGTTGTGAACCCCCTCACTAGCATCCCAAGTGTTACTCATACCTTTCCATCTCCTCCTTAGCACTCAACTTAGTTTTACCCACCACGATTCGTAAATGTTTATTTTGGGGTTGAAGCATGGAGTATTTGTAAATAACTATTATAATGCTGTCTTTTATAAAAAAATAATTACTTTACAAGTTTTATGTATTTTATATAAATTATGTTTTTTTCAAATTCAATCGATATTATGGTTTGTGAGAAAATTATACCTGTCTTGTTTATCATATGTGTATTTTGGATAATTATGTGGAAAAAATCAGATTTGAGATGACATTGGTCAAGTATTATCACCAAGTCTTATGAGTTTTTCTATTTCTTAGAAATCGTTGGAAGATGGACATTTTTTACCATGTTGGTTAGTATTGGCCCTTGTTTATAATTAACAAAAATTATTAGAGCAACATAATTTTCAACTGTCAAATTTAATTGACAATTATTCCAAATATTTCTCCGCCTCAGTTTCTATTCACCTCCTAAGTTTACAACATATAGTAAGGTCTATTTACACAAAATAATATTGATGTACATAAGAAATATTAGTCATGTCACAGATTAACTGTTTATTTCATCTGGTATTTAACTGCAATTGCAAAACAAATAATTAGGGGCTTACAAGTAGGTCTGATTTTTTATAGAGAATAGAATCAAACTTTTTTATTTTACTGTATAAACTGATGATTTCTTCAAGTTCAGTTGGTAGGATATAATTTAGAGTTGTTATAATTACTGTATTATTTTTTTCACATAATGGTAAAAGTTTAATCAATAACATATTCTATAAATTTAAGAACTATATAGGCATTTTCAAAGTTTTGATTGCCACATTTTTTGTCTTAGTTATACTTGACAAAATAGGTATCAACTTTACAAAAGTGGATCAACTTTTTTCATTACCACAAATGTTGCTCAATAATATGTTATAGGCAATGGAATGGCAATTTTATTTGCCACAAAACGTTAATACTGCTTAAAAATTTGTATATAATGTGGTGTTGTAAACATAACTTTTGAAATCTTGTTGCGGTTCATGACAAACTGGTTGTTAACCACTTAAAGTGTAATTAATAGTGTAATCAATTAAAGTGTAATAAGTAATAACCTTACTTCATAAGCATAATACCATAACAAATAATTCTGTACATATAACTGCATTCTGTTATACAAAATTACATGTTCCTATATTAAAATATATGTACAAATAATGTGTTTAGGTTTGATTTGGTTATAAACCACATAGAGTGTAAAATATTGCAATACATGAACTGTAGCAAAATTAACAGAATTTGTACTCCATTTGTTAACTACAAAGGTTCTACTGCGACAAAAACATCAGTTTACCACGATTTCTTTCATGAAGCTTAAAATGACATGTTTATTGTTTGGAATAAACAATAAGTTTATGTTGTTACAGTATTATTATAATAGTTCTCTTGGATTTTGTAATCCATTACGTCCGGTGAAACTTAATAACTTTACAATAATTTAAGACTATCTGATCTTTAATTTTGTGTAATAGTTCCATTCATTATCAAACATAAATCTATATTTAGTGCATTGTTAATAATTTTTTGATTTTGGTGTTACAACTAGTCTAGTTATTAATTTCTTCTTACCAAATCTAAACTAATTTGTATGCTCTTACATTCAGGTTTGTTCCACAGTAGATAGATTTTAACCAATATTAATGGTATGTTGCATCTAGTATAGACACTTTCTTGTTAATAACATCCTCTTGAGTAACATTTGTGAAATTGAAAATAACTATTTGTGCAAATGAGAAGTTCATTCTCATTTTGTGAAGTATTGTCTTTTGCCTTTAATAACTCAAATAGTAATAGTATTAAAAATCTAAAATTCAGTACAAGATGTCATGACCAAAAATATTTGGTTTGTTGATTTCGAATAGAGAAGCTCATAATTAAATGTGACAATACAAAAGATAAATAAATATGGTTTTAAAAAAAGACAAGTTGCTCAATAAATACTGTACTTTTTAGAGTGTGGCTGGTGCTATGGAATGGAAACAATGTCATGCAAGTTCAATGCATACACAAGAGTTAAAAGCACCTAGCTCTATAACACAGTTCAAAGTACAAGTTGAAATAGTAAGATATATTTTATATATTGTTTTTAATTGGCTATTTAGGATTTGTAGATGTATTTGGTTTAACTTTATGCAATACAAATCCAAAACGTTAAGTATTTGATGTTTTAACACTAGTAAATCATAACATCTAAAATAAACTTAGAACTGGTAAGCTTTGTCCAAGATGGTGATATATTTTTGTTATATTGTTGTATTGCTATTAAAAGCAATAATAAAGGTGTTCACGGATATGGTAAGGCATACACAATCACTATACTTGTGTTAAGGCATTTATATGATTATTATTAATCATTTAAACAATAGTTTATGACTATATGAACTTTAAATTTAGTAAATATACTGAGTTTAATTTAAACTTACTGAGAAAGAACGTTTTCGATCGCTACGTGCCGATCTTCATCAGTGTCTTCAAGATGACACTGATAAAAAATTTACAAAGTTTAAAGTTTGGACAGTCATAAACTATTGTTTAAGTGATTTATAAGATTCACTGAACATAATGGACTACAAGATTCAAGAATTTATATGATGACATGGTTCCATAAAGATCTCGATCAAGCAGCATAATCTAAGAAATCAATCAGTTTATCACCAGGAATAAACACTAGTAGATAAATAATAATCAGTTTATTTATGAAACCCCAGCTAGGACTTAGTGCAGGTGTCTATCAACATTTATCATTATGTATCAAGTGTTTCAAAAGGATGCTTTTGTCTTATGTTAAAAATTATAGAGATTATTGTTTTTAACAAAGATGACATTTAAGAAATTTACAATCTACTGCGAAAAAAAATTAATTAGCACATAATCATTAAAAATGACAGATTTTTTACTCTAAATAATTTTTCTTTATAAAACAACTTGGAAAATTATTTTGTTAGTCTTTTTGTACATTTATAAATGAATGGTTTTTTATTTCCTCTGACAAAACGTTTTTTTTCTATAGAAAAGTAAAAGAAACCTTCCATTTAAAAATTTCGACCTTGAGCCATTTTGTTTCAAATTTGTTGATGAAATCCTAAATTTTAATTTTATTAGGGTTTATTACAGGGGTTTTCAAACGTTTTGGATCCATGCCCTCTCCTCTTGAGACGTAATCCTCCCATGCCCCATCCCCTTTATACTATAAATAAATGGTATCAGCATATGAAAAAGAATCAAATATTATACATTTTGAAAACTATTTATTTATTTATACATACTTTCACAAGAAACATTATATACCATTTCAAGTTTTAATTTTCAAGGTAAATTTTAACTGATTGTAGAAAAATCTATTAGTGAGATGCTTGAGCTTGCATCTTGTATACTAGCATGCCTATTTGAGGTTGTATTTTAGTAAGGGCACAATCCAAGTCATTAGCAACAGCAAGTTTGTTCCTATAATATTAAATATATTTAACTTATCTTATTATTTTCCAATTGGTCTTACGCTCCTCTTGACTTACCTTCACGCCCCCCAAGGGAACCCATGGTCTATTACATCCAATCAATAGGCTTGCATAAGAATCCAATGAGGAAAAAACTAATCCATTGTGAGATTTTTATTTTATTCAAAGCAGTGAAGTAAGTTACAAAATACAAACAAAATTGTTTGTTTTCAACCTTGTTATTTTAGTAGTTATTTTCGATACAAGAGAATAAAAGTAAGTAAAGCGACACATGAGGGATAGCAATCATTCAAGCTGCAAAACACCTTACAAACATTTATTGAATGATATTTTTCACAACGATGAACAAATAAATGAATACATCTCTTAAAATTGGATATTGTTTTTAATATTGGTAAACCTATTTCAATTACTTTATCCTTACAATCCCAAAAGAAGTCTTCTGACTAAATGCTTAGCCCGTCCCTGGTACTGATATTGTTACTTTAAAGTTCTAAAGAATTTTAAATCTCAAATAGTTTTAATTTGACAATACACTAACTGATAACTTCGGTGTCCATCTGTTTTTGTTTGTATACATATATATATCAAATAAAAGAAACACACTAAAACATTTTGTATATTTGCTTCACTGCGTTTTATTTCAAATGAAAGAAAGAAAGAACTGATATTTGCCATAGTTGACTTATTATTATAAAATAGTTTTAAGTATTAATACCTAACATTATTCATGTTAAAAATACTTCACTGTTTACAATATTTTATAATGTAGAAACAGTTGGAATACTTATTAATGATCACTCATATTGGTTTATTTTGTATAACAAATTAACAAGTACAATATTGATATAGTGTTTATCACATTATGTCACATGTTCAGTGTGTGGTGTCTATAGCTCTTGTTATCAGGCATAAATCTACTTAAATTCATGAGTTATGTTTTATGAATTTTATGAATCTAATCATAACCAAATCTAAGGAAGCTAAAAACAATTTAGCAAGCTAGAGATTTTTAAAATGTGGACTGAATTTACTGCGACAAACTTTTAGGATTTATTGTTGTTATTCTTTTCTCTAAAACACTTGTAAATATTTTACAACTTGCTTATAGTAGCACTTACTTATACTTGTTGAGGATGGCCATTTTGGTAGATGGGTCCCATTGTCAACTCATACTGTAACTGAGAGTAAAAGTGTCTTAGTGAAAGCTAGTAGCTCACATGAAGATGGAATCAAAAATATTCTTTTCTAATTAAAGTAAATTATCCATAACAGCTTTATTTTGACCCATTGTATCAAATTGGTATTTTTTCTACTATGTTATTAACATATAAACTTGAGGGATAGTAAATATTCAGTTAAACATTTTGCTGGTTGATATTATCAAAAGCACTTTTTTTTTTTTTAACTTGGGAGCGGGTTTTAAACTGCCCGAGGCACTGCTACCTTAAGGTATATTGTACTTACCTCCCTGATCTAGTCAAATAGCCCCTTCCCTCTTACCAGGTTTAGGAGTCTCCTGACTAGTGTTTTACCTTCAGCATCCACCAGAGCCGTTCCATCACTAAAGAGGTTGAAGTGCCTCTCGGCAAGTGATCAAAAGCACTTGCAAACTACATAGTAGAAAACAAATAATCTGCTGGCGATATTACTATATTTACAGCAAGTCTGTCCATTCATTACTGAAGGAATTGGGAATTGGTAGGAATAAAATTAATATATATTTTAGGCATATCTCCAAGGCTGCCATTGAGGCATCTTACCATCTGTGGCTATGAAGATATGGCCCATGGGTGCCAAGCAGTGAGAGAAGAGTTGTGGCCAAGTAAAAAAAAAATTATAGTTTCTTGCAGTAATGTATCTGCTAAAGAACAAATTTGAAGCAATGATTTTAAAGATGTAAAACGTCATTTACTGTGTGTAACAGTGTTTATGCATAGACGTGCCTAGGTAATAATCACACATTTGTTTTTATGATTTGGCATGGAAGGAAACAAATATACCACAATAATTTATTTATTTTGGATACATTGTACTTTTTGTTGTCAGTCTGGAGAAAGAAGGAACTCATATTTGTCATAGACTAGGGTTTCAAATATAACAAAATGTGGTTCAACTTTACACATCATAGATACTTAATAAAAATAAACTAAGTTTGTCGGGATGTGATTGGAATTGTATCTTGTGTCTATATAATAAAAAAAGAGATTATCACCAGAGTTGAGTTTGATAGCCTCCTATCAAATAATAATAGTAAAAAATCTAGTATTAAGCATATCAAAACATATCTAAATGCTTATATACAGCATAATATAAATAAACTCTTGAATTTTGTAGTCCATTATGTTAGGTGAAATTTATTTAATCCTTTAACATTAGTTTATGACTATCTGAACTTTAAATTTTGTAAATTTGTAAAAACTTACTGAGACAGAACATTTTTGATCGCAATTTGGTGATCTTCATCAGTGTTTTCTGCTTGGAGTTGTTCGATTAAGCGGTAACAGTTTTAAGGGCAGGTTTTCGATAGTTTAAATAAATAGATTAAATAAATAAACTATTTCATACAGCAGATAATCAGGTGCAAAAAAATTTGCTCAAATAGAAATGGAGGACTTCCAAAGAAGAGAATATAAAAAACCCTTCCTAGAAGATGAAATCTCCATATCACAATCTGAATATCCTAAACTACCAAAGAGACAAAATAATGGTCTGTAATTACAGATTTACTATCCTGGTATGCAGACATCAAACAGATAAAAAGGAATTGCTTCAAGATTTTTCAAGCTTCTACTCACCAAAAATGTTTCATTGGTTTACCGTAAATTTGGTTTGGGTAGGCTTCCAATTTTAAAAACAATAGTGTATCCTAAGTTATCAAAACCTATTACAGAAAAACCATACAAACCATCTCATGGTTTCTTTTCATATTACAGACTTCGATAGATATAAGATATCTCAAACACATCTTATACACCACAATAATTAATTATTAGTTTCCTAATCTTCAATTTTCATCTTCATTTACAATCTCGGGAAAATAAGAATTGCCATACCATTCCAGCAAATCAAAGATACCTCTTCTACTTCAACATCATATAACTCAATTTACCTCCTTCTTGGCGACTGTTTATATCTCTGTAAACAAGTTTCTCCTTGATTAAAGTAAAGCACAATGCTTTTGAAATACAGTTGTGTATAAATTAAATGTTATTTAATAAGAAAGTAACTTACTTCTTGAAGGGTGCATCTAGCATCAAAGTAATGCTAACAACATGATGTCTAACATTGCTTAAGTCAAGAAGTCACTGCCTAACAGATCTTATATACGAATTTGATTCACTGTCTTTAATTTTTAATTTAAATCAAAGGTTATTTTTTTAGTCACTTGCTATTTCTCAGTAAAGCCTTGGACTATTAGATAAAGTCAAGTAATTTATGTCTTTAGGCAATGTCTAGATACAATCGAGTGATTGTCTATAGAGAATTGCAAGACAAACCTGTATCTATAGACATGCCTTTGCAACAAAATCGGAGAACATTGGCCTCCCATCTCAGATGGGAGACTTTAGACAATTCAGTTATTATCAGTGGCCGTGAAGAATACTTATCATTCAATTGTTTTTTTATATTTCGCTCAAGTGTTGTTTCCAATTTTTTCTAATATTCAAATATGTGGCCTACAGAAAAAGTTTTATTTTTCATAGAAGATTTTTACTGTGCAAATTGTTAATGGGAAGTTTCAAATCCCGATTATAGAAATCACAATAGTAAAATAGAAAGGTAATCGAAGAACTGACCAAAAAATATGAAATGTCCGTAGGGGAAATGGGAAAAAAGTCATATATGTTGGAATGGTTTTTCTTTACTCAATATTTTTGCTTAAAAGCTGTAGAAATTTTTCAAAATCACTTGGAGTGAAATGGGTAATTTTTCAGAACCCCATGGGGTTTCCTAATTTTAGTGTTGAAAGTCAATTGTAAGCAAAACGAGGTTCTTCTGCAAAAATTTCATACCCCCACCAACATCTCCGTTTTTTTCATTACTCAAAATTATAACGGCTCAAGCAGCGATCCCAACAAGGTCAGCCATGTCTAGCACCTAACCAACAACCATGTACATGGAACAAAGTCTCTAAAATATCTAGATACATCCCTTAGACATGTCTATAGTCAACCGCTTAACTTAGTCTAATAGTGAGGATAACTGATCCTGTGTTGCTCCGGTTTTATTTATGGTATCAGTAACTAGAAAGGAACCAGTTTTGTGAAAATGTTTAAATTATAGCTCCAATGGCACTCTCGATAGCAATTTGTTTTGTCCTACTGGTCTGCTCAAAAGAGAAATACATTTTTGAATATAAATTTAATCTGTCTTTAATTTAAGCTACAAGTGCCTAGCTAATGTGCTAATTTAATGTTACACTTGCCTAAAGTAGCACTTAGTTTAATGACGATGGTCATTTCATGGGTTATATCTCCTAAAACGACCGCCTCATTAAACAATGAAAGTAAGTGCTACTATTGACAAGTGTCATATGTCATAGCGTTTAAGTTTCTCAACACTCTCTTATAGTTAAATCCATTGTTACAATAGAGGCTACCATATATATATAGGCACAAATAAAAAATAAAAAAATGGTTTTATGAAAAATTAAATACTTATATTAACTGCTATTTGTGTCTAGTAATTTACACAAGATAAAGAACAACTTCACAGCCAACTTATAGAATAGGTGTGACTGGGAGTCTAGCCATATCTTGAAAATAAAATAAAAAATCTGTATTTGGAGTAACAAACATGCTACTTTATATACTTTTAGCGCGTTTATTTTATTCTATTTTATGATATTAGATGTATACCAAGGTAAATCTGTCATCCTACCCATTCCATATGGATAGATATAAAAAGTCGCATATATTTAATAAATATTCTAATTCTTATTTTAGATAGTTACTTCCTTGTCAACTTCAAAACATCTATAAAGCATCAGCACATACATGCCCATCATAATTTGCAGATTACATCTTTGCTACATGAATCAGGTAAACTTTCTCTGAATTTCTAATGTTTAAAACTATACGTCTTTTGCAACACACGAGATAAGTTTAATTTACAAATACAGCTATGAAGTGTAAAATATTATAAAAAGAAATGTATTTCATGTGTTTTTTGTACCTTTTAATTATGAGTTTTGTGTAGTTGAGTTTAGAAGTGCTATTAATCAGTGGCACATCCGGAATTTTGTTAAGGGGGACCAAGAACATCAGCAACAGGGTGGGGAGGGTTCATCAACCTGGTTATAAAATTACACAAAATTAGTCAAGTTACTTAAGTTTTTACTTTAGGGTGCAAACTCAACAGTGTGTGTTTTTAAGGGATATTCCTGGAGCTTTTATTATTGATGCATTTAAATATTATTAACATTCTAATTTGCTAACTAACTAATGCTCTTAACACTTCATACACAAATAAAACCAAAAAATCTATTATTAACACTTATTTATTAGTCAACCTTGGTAGTAAAATTTGTATATAGCGCATGCAGGCTATACCTTTTCCAATAATGGATGACGCAGATAATTTTTTTTCTTTATTGGGAAGACCAATAGGGGGCCCAGACACCCTTGGTCCCCCCCTTTGGTGCGCCACTGCTATTAATCAGTATATTTATAGCCCTGGTAGTTTTGTTGATTTTGTTCAATGCATTTTCATCGTGTTACTAAAATTGGCTATAAAGAAATTATAATCCATTTCTATTGTTCATTAAAGATAGTGTTTCATACTTCTTATTTTCTAGACCTAATTCAGATGTAATTATCAAAAATATGTGTTTCAATAGAATTGGAAGAAACAGGTGTTACTGGTATAGTTGCTTCCCGAAACAATAATGTTTGTTCATGCTTAAACATTAACTGATAGCATTACCAATATTCTTATATTATGTGATTAAACATGTTCTATTTAATCTTTCTAATATATGTCATGTTAATCTGCACCAAGACTATATCTCATTTCTCTGTCTTGAATTGTCACAATTATTGTTCAAAATCCATTTATTTTATCTTTAAAATGTTTCAAGATAAATTTAGTAGAACTTCTTCAACCACAAAAACAAAGCAAAATAAAATATAGGAATTTCAGAACTATTATTACAACACTCTTCTACTGAAATAGAAGTCATCAGAGGATAACAGCTGGGGAATGGAGCTTTCAATAAATGTTTGTAAGAAAATTATAATAGTGTTTTTTATTTTAATATATTGTTTTACCAGAGTTTTAAATTTTGGTTGTCACATCGATAGACTGTTACTTGCTGCCCTTTTTTCTAATCCAGAGTATTCTTGTTGCTGTATTACATGACCATGAAATTTTTATATTGCTACATTTCCTTGTGTTAATACTACAATAAACTAGCTTACAAATATGAATTTTAATTCCTCATCACCCTTAATTTATATCTTCCCGCAATCAGTTACCGAAATCTCATCTCTTATATGTATTTTAAGTAATTTGTTTTTCAGGTTAGCTTTTTGATGTGATCTGTTTCCTGACGGATGCATCACTGATGGATACTTTGCGCTTGTGGCCATAATTTTTCTACATTGTGGATAGTGATGTTTGTTTGAAATTGTTTTATTGGTTTATGAAAATAAAACTAAATTTCAGTTGTAGGACTTCAGTTATAAAGAAAAGTATTTATTTGAAATGCTTCGCCTTTCCACCCTTGTGGAATTCCTTTATCTTTTGTTTTCATTCTTATCATCTGCGCCAACAAGTGCAACAAAAATATGATATTTTAAAATTAATAATAGGCCAATAAACTTGTGTTTGTGGTGTAGTAATACTCTCTTGAAGTATGAAATTTAATTTTAAATATAATGTTCATTAGGAGAACATTTTAAACATAATAAATGCAAATCTGTAAATGGTGGACTAAGGAGTTGTAGTTTTTATCTTTGTCTGAATTTTTTCTAAATACAAAATTTTCATCTTGTTCGCTGTTATTAAATGAAGATACTAGTAAAATTAATTTTTTATTGACTAATTATAAATTTTGGCTGAATTAATTGTTTAAATTTTAAATAATTGATCTGGGAAGGATGTTCTTATTCTAAGGTAATGGAAACCTATAGTGGTTGTGAGTTTGCATTTGCTTTTTTAAATAAATGAGGTTTTTTTTGAAAGAAGCTAATTGTGTAAGCTAATGCTGTTGTGGGGTTGTCAAGAATGTGGTATATTTTTCCATTATTGGTTTTATCAAGGAGGGGCATTTTGGTTTCATAGTGCTATATAAAATTCAAGAGATAGGGATCAGTAAATAGTAAGCCAAAAATTATATGTCTCCTTCTAGAAGAAAGCCTTGTCTCACATAATAATATAATATTATTTAAAAATGTTGTTTTTTTCTAATAGTATTGCTTGGCCTGTTTATCCTCTTTTTCTCAATTGTTTTTAATTGAAGTTGCTTGTTTTATTCATCTTGAATTCATTGATTAAACTATAATTAAATAATACTTAATTAAGTGAATACATAACTAAGTTCATAAAAGGAACAATTGTTTCGAAATTCGTCAGCAAGTAAGTCCTTGCGTATTCACTTAAGTATTCGTTAATTATATGTTTTTAATTGTTGTCAGTTTTCCATCTCAACAGGTTTCCAAATGTTTCTAGCCTGTAACACTTCAATAATGTCTTATATTTATAAAATTCCTCTTTATCTGGACAGCAGTGGCGGTTTGTCCAAAAGAGCTCTGGGGCACAGCCATCCCAATTACAAAAATTAATTTTTAATTAATGTTTATTTGTCTTAAATTAGGTTAAGAAGAGCTTAGAATTATTTAAGCAATTTTAAAACCGTTATATATTTAGCAGTTGATGCACGAAATTAGCCGCAAGCTCAGCACGGGGCTCACAGCAGAGAGCCCCAGACTAGTGCATTGAGTGTGCGTGGAATAAGCTGAAACAGCCAAAACTGTGTGGTGACATCACTCAACGCGCATGTTACGGGTGGCCTGGGATGGAGTCCCGTAGTCATGCGCATGTGCTGAGAAATGACTAGTCAGTGCTGCTACTACAATTCTATATGATTTAGGAAGCAGCATTGTAGGCTTATTTGTAATGTTCTCACAATGTTTCCATTTATAGATCCTTTGATGCGCATACAAAGTGGCCTAATATACTTTTAAAAGTAAAACTTGATTCATACTACTCGTTGAGTACTCGACGCTTTAGCATAGGCAATCACTCAACTACCCAACCTAGCAACATTTCGTAAACCAAACCGTAATACGTCTATTAGTTATAGCAATGTTATTATAATAGTCAGTAAATATAACTTAATAAAAGTTGTAGGTGCTTAGAATGTAAAACGAGTTAAATGGGTATCAAATTTCAAAATTGTCTCCGCACCTCGTGAATCTGGCTAGACCACTTGTCATGAGCCCCACCAATGTAATTGGGCAGGAGCCGCCACTGCTGGACAGTATTCAGGTTTTTGTTTTAACAGACTTAGGCTTTTTTGTATAGATGTGAAACAAAATTTTCCAATACACTATTCGAGAAGATAACTGTCCATGAGCTGCCACAATTGTTGCTTGTAATTCCATCCAGATGCTTGTAGTGCTTTTATTCACACTGCTTTTTCAATACTTCACAGGTGAAAACAGTAAAATTAGAAAGTACCAGAGAGATTATTAATGTTATTGGTCCATATAAAAGTAATACATCATGATAGGGAAAAACTTGTTTACAATTTAATTATCTATAGATAAATTCAGGTACACAATGTTGATGAGGTGTTAATTTTTTAACGCTTTACTAAAAATGGTTTATTTGCTTAGTGGTATCTCTGGAGTGAGTCTTCGTAAAAGAATTTTCACGTTTACTCCAATCATTTATTTAACACCAATTTATAGTATCTATAAATTAAACACTGAAACATAGATGCTTAGCTTACTCATTAAATAGTGATTTACAGTTCAAACATTTGGTAATGAATTATAGCCTTGAAGGTTAGCACGCCAACACATGAGCAGTGTCGTCGTAGAGGCCTAAAACCATTGTATAAATATAAACTACAGATTATTACATTAGTAAAGTTATAGCTTTTGTAAAGATACAGTCATACTATTTCACACACAAATTCTATTTTCAAGTATAAGCTCTTACCGCCACATTTTAAATAGTAAATGAACTTATTATGAATGTTACTAGTGAATTTAAGTAAAGGTTCTGGTTTTTTCAGTAAAACTACCTTGCTTAGATTAGCTTTAAACACAAGCTGGCAGCAAATGACAAACCCCTAGGGAAGGTACTGCTTTGTTCATACATGGAAAAATGACAATTGCTACTGACCTAAAACAGTTTGAAACAATCTTCTCTTGCTATTGTATTGGCTGCACTAGAAAAAAACATTCTCTTTTAGTGTATTGGAAGAAAATAAGTGGCAGGATCTTATATTTAATATTTGTAGCTGGATTTCAGATCTCTAATTATTTGTCTTAGTCAAATTATTTTAATAATTAACTTCTTTTAGAAAGAAATCTATATGACTAGGTATAACAATACTATACACACATGCAATTTCTACACTGAACCTTTATGCACAGAGTTAGCATCATCAGAGGGTTGAAGATAAACTGATGGTACTTTGTAACCTGATGATGCCAACTGTAATTTCGAAATGTATATACAAGATGTGTAACTATTTGTAGTAAGCTTTTACAATGATTTATTAGTACAAAACTCACTTATTATTTTTACATATTATCCTCGACTTTAAGTAGGTTTACATAATTTTAAACAGTTAATACCAATGAAATGAAACAACAAAGATTACAAGAAAGTTAACAACTTGTCAAGTTAGCAACGGTCAACTGTGGTGCGTAGGCTACTTGCCTCAACTTATATCGCTTCTATTTCCTTATTTCGTGTCTCTACACAAAAAGAGAGACCTCTACATACAGGAGGTCATCAATTTCGGAACTGCAGCAAAATATTGAGATTGTTAAATCTAGTTTCCATGGAAACCACACAAGCTTTGGTCCAAAATAAGGACCAGCTTCTAACATTTTTCAAAATTAGCGTCTAAAATAGTTGTAATTTTAAATTTTCTTTAAAAATTTAGTCTTACATGAATGCAGTGAATAAAATTGTTAATGAGTTTAACACTGTTCAATTATTTATTTTTCTCCGATCAGTTGAATGTATTCAACAAAAGCTAAACTGAGATTTCAACTATCATAAGGGAAATCCAATGTCTCTCGATCTAGACACTGCCTTTTATATATCTTACTAATAGACGATAACATTCAACAAATCCTAAAACTCATTTTTAATCAGTAAAAACCACATTTGTTTCATTACGATGAATTATTTTTTTTTTGAATGAAATTAATGTATGTAAATAATAACAATAAAGTAAAACACAAAAATTTCTATATTTTCAATACACCAAAAATTTTTAGTAGACATGAATTTTAATATAAAACTTTCACTGACAATTTTTCACTGATGATGTTTTCACTTTTAATTTCACTTGATATTACTGAAACAAAAAAGCAATTAACTCACATTTAATAAAGACTTGAGTGGATGATTAAAACTATTTTAATAACAATTGAAAATTTGAACAAGATATATATATATATATATATATATATATATATATATATATTAATATAGTCTAAAGGCTGAATATGAACTAATAGTAGGAATTGAAAAAGTAATAGCATAATGGATATGTTACCTGTAATTTTGTTGGACATTAATTTTTTACACATATGAGAAAATTTTACTTGTTAAATTTTACAACAGAGAAATCCTCAAATAAGATGTTATCCAGAATTAAAATTTTTATTTCCATGTCTTCTTTATATATTACGAATCTTTGAAATATTCCTTTAATTAAGGTTGGCATTACTCTTGATACTGCAAATTAAATGAAACAACATTAATAAATAGTAATTGTAAAGAACGTTATAGGTTCAACTTGAATATTAAAGCATACGAGCGTACGCAACGTAAAGCTACAAACTATACTGATAAAAAAAAATAATTTTTAAATTTAACTTCGAGATTTAATTTCTGAGTTAAATTTAACGCCTTTAAAAATTTACAACAGTTGTCAAAAACACGATATCACAAAATTTAATTTAGTTACTTTTTTAGTATTTTATGTTAATATTATTCTTATTTGTTCAGTGTTTAATACATCCACGGTGCTCAGTTTAAGGGGAAACCTCTTTAAAGATTCTTCATTATATCTGTGCAGTTCAATTTTATTTACAGATCTATTAAAATGTCCGGACATGGTGATCAATAGCAAAGTGATTAGCATAAAAAGATTATCATGCTCAAGTTAATTATATTTACCTTGTAAATTTTGTTCAGTCTTGCTTTCATCGCACTCCTTCTCTTCCTCATTGCCTTTGCAGCATGTGCAAATCAAGACTGAGAAAACTGTAATAAGTCACAATTAGAATTAGTAAACAATTTTTCTTTACCAGAACATATATTCCATTGCAAAATGCTACAAATTCCGAAAACATGTCAGTATGCAGTAAGCTCTATTCCAGAGATAATTTCAGTATTTAATGCTAACAGATACACAAGTAAATATATTACAATTAATTAAAAAAGGGAAAAGTAATATATTTAGAAAGTTATCAAACATTGTACATTATGACATGCCAGCTGACACTTCCAATTTCTAATCGTGCTACATAATTATATCTATTTTACTTACTGCTTCTAATAAATCTTAAGAGCTTCATTTTTCTTTTTCAACACGACAACAATTTGTAGTTTTGTTTCCTTTGTTCGACTATTAACTTTATTTATTTTAAAATTATTATTCTATTTATTTATTATATTTTATGTAGAATTAATGTTGTATGTAGAAAAATTTCTGTTTATAATTATTTAGCAGCGTTAAAGCACTAAGCACTGGAGGTAATAACTATTTCTTTCCAAGGTTCTTCAAGTATTGTTTAAACAATGAGCTCAAAATACAAGATTTTAATTTATTTTCAACTAGTAGTTATTAGTGGTAGTGTTAGTAGTTATTAGTGGTAGTGTTAGTAGTTATTAGGGGTAGTGTTAGTAGTTATTAGGGGTAGTGTTAGTTATTAGTGGTAGTGGTAGTAGTTATTAGTGATAGTGCTAGTTATTAGTGGTAGTGTTATTAGCTATTATTGGTAGTGTTAGTAGTTATTAGTGGTAGTGTTAGTAGTTTTAAGTGGTAGTGTTAGTAGTTATTAATGGTAGTGTTAGCAGTTTAAAGTGGTAGTGTTAGTAGTTATTAGTGGTAGTGTTAGTTATTAGGGGTAGTGTTAGTAGTTATTAGTGGTAGTGGTAGTTATTAGTGGTAGTGTTAGTAGATATTAGTATTAATGTTAGTAGTTATTAGGGGTAGTTTTAGTAGTTTTTAGTGGTAGTGTTAGTTATTAGTGGTAGTGGTAGTTGTTATTAGTGTTAGTGTTAGTAGGTATTAGTGGTAGTGTTAGTAGTTATTAGTGGTAGTGGTAGTTATTAGGGTTAGTGTTAGTAGTATTAGGAGGTGGTGTTAGTAGTTATTAATGGTAGTGTTAGTTATAAGTGGTAGTGTTAGTAGTTATTAGTGGTAGT
Source organism: Prosapia bicincta (assembly GCA_036971475.1). Lineage (NCBI taxonomy): Eukaryota > Metazoa > Arthropoda > Insecta > Hemiptera > Cercopidae > Prosapia > Prosapia bicincta. Next base: position 158,634,115 of record JBAIZL010000004.1, read on the forward strand.
GTTAGTTATTAGTTGTAGGGTTAGTAGTTATTAATGGTAGTGTTAGTTATTAGTAGTAGTGTTAGTAGCAATTATAGGTAGTGTTAGTAGTTTTAAGTGGTAGTGTTAGTAGTTATTAGTGGTAGTGTTAGTTATTAGGGGTAGTATTATTAGTCATTATTAGTAGTGTTGTTTATTAGTGGTAGTGTTAGTAGTAATTAATGGTATTAGTTATTAGTGGTAGTGTTAGTAGCTATTGGGTGTAGTGCTAGTAGTTTTAAGTGGTAGTGTTAGTAGTTATTAGTCGTAGTTATAGTTATTAGGGGTAGTGTTAGTAGTTTTAAGTGGTAGTGTTAGTAGTTATTAGTGGTAGTGTTAGTTAATAGTGGTAGTGGTAGTAGTTATTAGGGGTAGTGTTAGTAGTTTTAAGTGGTAGTGTTAGTAGTTATTAGTGGTAGTGTTATTTATTAGTGGAATTGTTAGTAGTTATTAGTGTTAGTGTTATTTATTAGTAGTAGTGTTAGTAGTTATTAGTGTTAGTTTTAGTAGTTATTAGGGGTTGTGTTAATAGTTTTAAGTGGTAGTGTTAGTAGTTATTAGTACAGGTGTTAGTTATTAGGGGTAGTGTTAGTAGTTTAAGTGGTAGTGTTAGTAATTATTAGTGGTTGTGTTAGTTATTAGTGGTAGTGTAAGTAGGAAATAGTGGTAGTGAAAGTAGTTATTAGTGGTAGTGTTAGTAGTTATTAGTGTTAGTGTTATTTATTAGTGGTAGGGTTAGTAGTTATTAGTGTTAGTGTTAATAGTTATTAGTGGTAGTGATGATAGCTATTAGTGTCAGTATTAGTAGTTATTAGTGGTATTGTTGGTTATTAGTGGTGGTGTTAGTAGTTGTTATTTTTAGTGATATTAGCTATTATTTACAGTGTTGGTATTTATTAGTGGTTGTGTTAGTAGGGGTTAGTGGTAGTGTTAGTAGTTTTTAGTGGTAGTGTTAGTAGTTATTAGAGGTAGTGTTAGTCGTTATTATTCCCATTGTTAGTAGTTATTAGTGGTAGTGTTAGTAGTTAGTAGTGGTAGTGTTAGTAGTTATTAGTGGTAGTGTTAGTAATTATTATTCATGTTGTTGGTAGTTATTAGTGATAGTAATAGTAGTTGTTAGTGGTAGTGTTAGTAGTTATTATTCTTGTTGTTAGTAGTTATTAGTGGTAGTGTTAGTAGTAATTATTCTTGTTGTTAGTAGTTATTAGTGTTAGTGTTAGTAGTTATAAGTGGTAGTGTTAGTAGCTATTAGGGATAGTGTTAGTAATTCTAAGTAGTAGTGTTAGTAGTTATTAGTGGTAGTGTTAGTTATTAGTGTTAGTGTTAGTAGCTATTAGGGATAGTGTTAGTAGTTTTACGTAGTAGTGTTAGTAGTTATTAGTGGTAGTGTTAGTTATTAGTGTTAGTGTTAGTAGTTATTAGGTGTAGTGTTAGTAGTTTTAGTGGTAGTGTTAGTAGTTATTAGTGGTAGTGTTAGTTATTAGGGGTAGTGTTAGTAGTTTTACGTGGTCGTGTTAGGAGTTATTAGTGGTAGTGTTAGTTATTAGTGGTAGTGTTAGTAGTTATTAGGGGTAGTGTAAGTAGTTTTAAGTGGTAGTGTTAGTAGTTATTATTGGTAGTGTTAGTTAATAGTGTTAGTGTTAGTAGTTATTAGGGGTTGTGTTAATAGTTTTAAGTGGTAGTGTTAGTAGTTATTAGTACTAGTGTTAGTTATTAGGGGTAGTGTTAGTAGTTTAAGTGGTAGTGATAGTAGGTATTAGGGGTAGTGTTAGTTATTAGTGGTAGTGTAAGTAGGTGTTAGTGGTAGTGTTAATAGTTTTTAGTGGTATTGTAAGTGGTTATTAGAGGTAGTATTAGTTAATAATGGTAGGGTTAGTAGTTATTAGTGTTAGTGTTAGTAGCTATTAGTGGTAGTGATGATAGCTATTAGTGTCTGTGTTAGTAGTTATTGTTACTTATTAGTGGTAGTGTCAGTAGTTATAATTGGTAGTGATATTAGCTATTATATACAGTGTCGTTATTTATTAGTGGTAGTGTTAGCAGTTATTAGTGGCAGTGTTAGTAGTTATTATTCTTATTGTTAGTAGTAATTATTAGTGTTAGTGTTAGCAGTTATTAGTGGTAGTGTTAGTAGTAATTAGTGGTAGTGTTAGTAGTTATTATTCTTGTGCTAGTAGTTACTATTGTTAGTGTTAGTAGTTATTAGTGTTAGTGTTAGTAGTTATTAGTGGTAGTGTTAGTAGTTATTATTCTTGTTAGTATTTATTAGTGTTAGTGTTAGTAGTTATTAGTGGTAATGTTAGTAGTTATTATTCTTTTTGTTAGTAGTTATTAGTGGTAGTGTTAGTAGTTAGTAGTGGTAGTGTTAGTAGTAATTATTCTTGTTGTTAGTAGTTATTAGTGTTAGTGTTAGTAGTTATTAGTCGTAAAGTTAGTAGTCATTAGTGGTAGTGTTAGTAGTTATTATTCTTGTTGTTAGTAGTTATTAGTTTTAGTGTTAGTAGTTATTATTCTTGTTCTTAGTAGTTATTAGTGTTAGTCTTAGTAGTTACTAATGTTAGTGTTAGTAGTTATTAGTGGTAGTGTTAGTAGTAATTTTATTTGTTGTTAGTAGTTATTAGTGGTAGTGTTAGTAGTAATTATTCTTGTTGTTAGTAGTTATTAGTGTTAGTGTTAGTAGTTATTAATGTTAGTGTTAGTAGTTATTAGTGGTAGTGTTAGTAGTAATTATTCTTGTTGTTAGTAGTTATTAGTGTTAGTGTTAGTAGTTATTAGGGGTAGTGTAAGTAGATATTATTCTTGTTTTTATTATTTATTAGTGGTAGTGTTTGTAGATAGTTGTGGTAGTGCTAGTAGTTATTATTCTTGTTGTTAGTAGGTATTAGTGGTAGTTTTAGTAGTAATTATTCTTGTTGTTAGTAGTTATTAGTGTTAGTGTTAGTAGTTATTAGAGGTAGAGTTAGTAGTTATTAGTGGTAGTGTTAGTAGTAATTATTCTTTTTGTTAGTAGTTATTAGTGTTAGTGTTAGTAGTTATTAGTGTTAGTTTTAGTAGTTATTAGTGGTAGTGTTAGTAGTAATTATTCTTGTTGTTAGTAGTTATTAGTGTTAGTGTTAGTAGTTATTAGGGGTAGTGTTAGTAGTTATTATTCTTGTTTTTAGTATTTATTAGTGGTAGTGTTTGTAGATAGTTGTGGTAGTGCTAATAGTTATTATTCTTGTTGTTAGTAGGAATTAGTGGTAGTTTTAGTAGTAATTATTCTTGTTGTTAGTAGTTATTAGTGTTAGTGTTAGTAGTTATTAGTGGTAGAGTTAGTAGTTATTAGTGGTAGTGTTAGTAGTTATTATTTTTGTTGTTAGTAGTTATTAGTGGTAGCGTTAGTAGTAATTATTCTTGTTGTTAGTAGTTATTAGTGGTAGTGTTAGTAGTAATTAATGGTAGTGTTAGTAGGTATTATTCTTGTTGTTAGTAGTTATTAGTGGTAGTGTTAGTAGTTATTATACTTGTTGTTAGTAGGTATTAGTGTTAGTGTTAGTAGTTATTAGTGGTAGTGTTATTAGTTATTAGTGGTAGTGTTAGTAGTTATTATTCTTGTTGTTAGTTGATATTATTGTTAGTGTTAGTAGTTATTAGTGGTAGTGTTAGTAGTTATTAGTGGTAGTGTTAGTAGTAATTATTCTTGTCGTTAGTAGTTATTAGTGGTAGTGTTAGTAGTAATTAGGTGTAGTGTTAGTAGTTATTATTCTTGTTGTTAGTAGTTATTAGTGGTAGTGTTAGTAGTTATTATTCGTGTTGTTTATAGTTATTAGTGGTAGTGTTAGTAGTTATTATTCTTGTTGTTAGTAGTTATTAGTGGTAGTGTTTGTAGTAATTATTAGTGTTAGTGTTAGTGTTAGTAGTTATAAGAGGTAGTGTTATTAGTAGTGTTATTAGTGTGCTTACATTTTCTGCTAACTGTTATTTAGACGAATTTTGGTCCGTAGAATTCGAGTTATAGTAATTTAACCTCGTTTCGTGAATAATTAACCAGGTTTAAGTAACTTACATAAAAATCACACTGCGTAGCCAAGAGCTCTCTAATGCGTTGCATACCGTCAACTGCACCATTTATGTTCCTTTTAGAATTGTACAAATATTAATATCTCTCTTCACCTAGAACAACTCTTCGAAATTAACATTTTACGCAACCATTCTCTATATAGCCCTAAAAGTAGTGTAAAATTTAGAAACTGCAATGACTGCTGACCAAAAAGCCTACATTCAACAATAAAGCATTTAAAATTTCACAAATGTCTAAGGTCTTTTCAGAATGTTTTTTAGGACAAATTTCAGCCTGCGAAACATTCGCCTTTCTATTACGGTAACTCCAATTTGCGCAACAAGACAGATGCAATATAATTTCAAGTATAAACAGACAACCCGGGCCTCTTATGTTTAGAAAAGCAATATCGGATTGTGTGAGGCAAAATGTTCTACATTACTTACTTGAGGAATTGCGAGCGACAGCTCTGGCTTTTCTTACAGGCTTGTTTGATTTACATTTTAAGGCGTAATGTATTTTCCTGTTTACACATAAGTGCTACCTAAGCTCTTGTTTGAAACTTGCTAAAATATTTTGGAACGTCTATAAAACATGTGGTAAAATAATAAACAAGTCATATAAAAAAATTCTTTCAAGTAAATTCCTACTCAAGTTAACAAAAACAAAAATTATTTTAGTTACTTTTGGGAAATAATTACAAATAATATTAATTACTTAAGAAATTGCGTAAGTCTTATGCATATCATAAGAAATGAAGACGAGTCTATTAATTATCGGATATCATATTTTAAAAAAAATTCCGAAGGTAATTGTGAAATTTATCACAATCGAAATTTTGGTTGGAATCCAGATTAATAGAGAAAATATTAAAGCACAAAATCTTTCTTTAAGCTAAAATTAGGGATTATATGTAGTTAAACGAATACTTAGTGAAGACACCCGACATACTTGATACTTTTATAGGCACGACTAAAGACATTTTTAATAAGAAAAACATTAGATTTTGCGAGATGAGAAAATATCTATACATTTGTCGTCACAAGCGCCTAAGAATGTTTTCACACCAAAACTTGGATTATATATACATATCATTATCATTATATTGAATTATTTCCATTGAGATTTACCAAAATTTAAATACATTAATACTGTATATTAATTAACTGACCAATACTATTTCTTAATAACATTTTCCCATAACAAAGTTCAATAAATAATGTAATATAACCTGCGTGTAAAACATCTGTCTCACAACATAACTTATAACACAAAATCAGTTGTTGACATTTAGCTTAAATCATATGATATCGTTTAATTCAATATGGGATGAAGCATAGCGTAACCTAATAGAATTTATTCTCACACTATTGAACAGACGGAAGTTATATTGGCGCGAAATTGTATGTTTTTGTCTATTCAATCAGTTTTTGATGGTCATTATAAACCTTGTTACTTCAAAAAAAAGGATCAAAATCCAATAATAAATTAGGAAGACTTGAAGTTCAAAGTGGAAAGAAGATTGAAAATAATTTCATCGAGGAGGAATATAAAAAGAAAAACATAATGAACAAATCCAATAACGAGATAATAAAGGTGTTACAAGTAGAAAAAATAAAAACAATTCGGTCGAAAAGGAACTTTAAAAACCGCAATGAACAAATTCAGTACCGTTGGACTACACTTGCTATACAGAATTAGATCGCGTCAGCTGTCTTTTACAATATTCTACTACATATTACCTTAGCAAATAGCAGTTTATGCAAAATATTATTACATATATAGCTGAAAGGCACTACAAATCTTACAATCTCTTATTTCCCCAGGGATGTTGAGATGTGGTAAGAAGCCCGATCGATGCATTAGGGGTAGAACTTGATACAAAAAATATATATTGGTTGTGTTTGAGGGTACACGGTGATGGTGAAAAGTTAATAAATTTTTCAACGTATTTATTTAAGTCACTATAAACGTATAGTTTATTGTTATTATATATATTTTAACAAATAATTAAATATAAGTATAATGACGTCACTACATACATGGAATAAAAAAAATGAAATATAATGACTTCGCTACAGTCACAATTGTGTATAATACTGAAAGTGAAGTAAATCATTAATTATTCTGTCGCAGGGAGCGGTACTATAGTGTCTTCAACTTAAATATCCAAGTGCTCAACATGTATTGTGTTTAGTTATAATTACTTTTAACTACCCCGTTCTAACAATCTTTTCAAGAGGTTTGTCTCCCTCCTCTTTCATATCCCTAAGTAACTACGGTCCGTAGACAATACGAGTACGTCAACACAAAATTATATTTAATTACATGACACTATAGTTATATACAGATAATTGTATTTGTCCTCTGTCTCTACAGGAGGAAACGGAAATAAATTTACAAAAGAACTAATAACTTGTGTTTGCCAGTCTCATTGTTTGTTTCTTTTTATTTTAATTTTTTGTATTGTGAAATAATCTTTTATTCTTATTTTAAATTTAATTTACATATCTATTCGTAATTGGGAACTGATAGAGACTTTAACAAACGAACGTATAGTTTTCAGTCTAAAGATACGTTCGTGAGATTAAAAGAAACTAATTATATATTAAAAATATAAAGTACCTAATAACTTTAAACCTTGTTATATTCGTCCATCGGTTTAGTAGTGTAAGTATTAACAGCTAAAAGTACTTGTTATATTTGTTTATTTAACGTACAGGTATTTAAGAAAGCCAAATATAGCAAGAAATTCATTCTTTTTGTACTTCCTCACACTCTTCTCCTTTATAGATACTTTTGTTTTTCAGCCCCTTTTTCTTCTACACATTCTTCTTTTCCACATACATATTTTGCTCTCATCCTTCTCCCAATTTTCTTTCTACATTTTCGCCCTCTTTTCTCCCGTTATTCGAATCCTGCATCTCCTATTACGCAAGCTCCTTATATTCTTCTGACTGTCCATCTATTTGTTTTGCGTTTTATACCTCCTACTCCATAATTAGAATTCTTTTCACATATTCTTCTCTTTTTGCCTTTTACATATTTTCCTTGCCCGGTCTTTCCTTCTTTTACTCTTTTCTCTATTTTTTATTAGAACTCTACTAAATCTCCTCTTTCTTCTCCCCATTCTTTCTTCTTCCTATTTCTTCTCCTTTGAAAAAGGTAGACCAAAGAACCTGATTATACCTCTTGCGCCAACCTAGAGATTATATTAACAATTTCTATGTAAACAAAACTGGACATATCCTTTTAGATTACCTCAACGTTCTCGACTTTAACTAGTAATATCAGAACATTAACGTTTGAATGATTCTTGAAGAAACAATTTATCATTGAAATTATAAACAAATTTTGAAATGTAATGAATGAGCAAAAAACTTCAACAGTTCACAACTAAATAACTTTTTGAAACAAGCGGATAATAAATTTCATCTTTTGAAACATTCTAATACAATTACTTTAACCGCATGTGTATGTTTGCCTTGGAAACAAAACAGATGCAATATAATATCAAGACAGCCCTGGTTTCTTATCTTTAGAAAAGCAATTTCGGATTGTGAGCGTTTCGTAGTAACTACTTAAGGAATTGTGTGTGACGGCGGTGCATTTTTTACAGGCTTATTTCGCCCACGTTTGATTTTTAAATCTCAACATAGGCTTTATGTATATTGTTCTCAGAAGATTGATAATATTAAAGGTTGTCACGCCGTACTAATTCTGTTGGTTATTTAACCCAGAGACTTGTGTTTAGAACAGGAAAGCTACCTGACTATTCTTTGCCAATAAATACTCGTTTTTTTTATCTTTTGTGAGACACACGTTTGTACATATTTTTAAGTGACAAGTAAAATCGGTGGTCTTTAAACGAAATATAGGGTGACTCAATCATCATTAACTATTAGATGTCATTCATATCTGTTACTTCATTTGACCTATAATCCACCATTTAAGGTTCAGATAAATCCGAAGGAAGCGAGATTTAACGTGAAACCATCTTTATTGCGTCCTTTACTACACCTACGTCATCACCCTAGATCAATATCTTAGCCTGAAGTGGTCAGAAGGTTAACAACAACTAAAAATATTAAAAATAGGGGTTTGCTACCAAGTGTTGCATTTATAAATAAAAGTAAAAGAGAAGATGTTTGAACAAGTGGGACAACCCTACTTGCTCTCAATGATATATAAATTAAAGTTGCCTATTCTAGTCATCTTGAATTCATTGAATGCATAAGTAATTATTGAATAACTGAGTGAAAACCTTTAACTGGTTTCGTCAATGAAAAGATTGTTTCGAAACGCATCAGCAAGTAAGTTTAAAGTTTTTACTCAGTTACTCAATAATTACATATGCTATTAATTAAATTCTTAGTCTCCACAAATGTTTGTTTCATCCTTTGCTAGCTACTTCAGTCCTTTGTTTATATAATGTAGTTATTTCATAACACATGTATATAAAATAATACAAAGTACATCATGCAGAAATATATTTACCCACAGTAAATTTAAACAAGAGATTTAACTAGAATAGGGTAAAATTTACTGAACCTATAAATACACGAATTTACAAAAACTGATAAATTTTAAATAAACGTGAATGGAGTCACATCAAGGATTACCAGGTTCCAGGTTTCAAGGTCTACCACCTAACCACGACCCTTCACAAGGATAGCACATGTATAACCGTGGACATTTTGCACCGGATAACAAAGTAAACCTTGGCAATAATAACTTGAAACATCTGTGGAGTAAATAAATAAAACCTCCTGATCGCAAAAACATTTTATTTGTATCCTGTTTATATAATTAAAAGAAGATTTGTATGTCTTTTACCACTAGATACTATATTTTGCCAATGGCGGTTGATAAAATTTTCTTTTGGCAATATAAGTTAGGTTATCTTAGCTTTGGTAAAATTGACCATGTATCTGAGGTAAAACCTAAGATTTACCGAGTGTATAGTGGTATAAGTACGAAAGGAACGATGCTCATAGGAGAGTTCCAGCTTTTACCATTCATCTTAAAAGTTAGTGGCACATCAAAGATTTACCATACTGGCTTTTATAGTAACAATGAAATGTGAACAGACATAAAAGGACGTTGCGTATGATGTTCAGCATTAAAGAGTGAACTGTCAAATCTGTGTTTTATACCTAATCGGAAGAAGGTAAACCTGTTTCTTAACAGTAAAAGTCATACATCGGTTTAACGGTTTTTTATTCCAATTATTTATAGAGTATTATAAAGTAGAGTGGAAATAAGAGAAAAGAGGGAGAGAGAAATTGATATATAGACAGAAAGAGAGTGATAGATAGATACAAAAAAGAGAGAGAGCGATAAATGGATAGAAAGAGAGAGCGCGCGCAAGAGAGAGAATGATAGGTAGATAGATAAAAAGAGATCACGATAGAGATAGAAAGAAAGAGCGATAGAGAGTTACAGATAGAAAGAAAGAGTGATAAATAGTTAGTTGAGGCGTCAGCTCCGCTAAAATATTAGAAATAAGACAAAAGAGAGAGATAATCGAGGTCGGTAACGTGACTAAAATTGCAAATGAATAAAATGAAGGCGGGCGGCAGAAACGCCTAATCGACAAATAATAACAGTGTTTATCACTAATTAAGCCTCGGGAAAATAGGCACAAGTTTATGTTAAAAGTATTTGGAACTGATTAACACTTACCCTAAGCTGAACAAAGGGGTTGCGTGCACGGGCGGTTTGATGTCTTCTGGACTTCTGCAGCAGGGCCCTGGGTGGAGTGGTGACTGGCAGACGGCTCGTGCTGTAAAACCTAATAAACGGGGTTCAATTCCGATGCTATTCACAGTTGAATAAGTCTTTAATTAAGTGCGAGCGACTCCGTAACGACGGCTTGTAACGGCGAGGTTAAAGGTGCATTCGAACACGGCACTTGGACTAAAATAATCTACACTTTCGCGGTTAAAGAACATATAACGAAGGTACAACTCGAAACACTTAAATTTATACAGACGCTGGGCGAACTTAAAGTCCACGAGGTTGGCTAATACGGTTAAAACCCGCAACGGACGTGCTGGTCTGTTCACGGCAAGCAAGAGACTGGGTGAGGAAAATGTGCGCTAGGTGGGGGTTAGGCGCGCGACAAGGAAGAACGTTGTCTTAAACTATTGACGATAAACCATAGATTGAGCTATCGATTAGACAAGGCACAGCTGATTGAAGTCGATACTGGAGCTGTTTAATCTACCAAAGCTGACTCCAACATTCCGCCCACCAAAACGGATGTTTTTTAATCCGCCCAGGTGGGTAGAGGGCGAAGAACCAGAGAGCACCGGAGACCGAGGGTGCCGAAAAAGAAGTGGTCGGGGTACGAAGAAAGCAGAAAAGAGCCGATGAAGTGATTAGCTCCATAAGCTGTGCTGAAGACAATAGACTACCGCCCACCCTGGGTAACCACTGGGTGACGGTGAACGGGGTTGACTGGAAGAAGCGAGGTGCTGAAGATGTAGCGAAGAAATCTATGGCGTTGAAGATACTTAAAGAAACGAGGTTGGACAAAATTGCTGAAGAGGCGAAGAAGTCGAGTGAGATTAAGAACTCGAGGAAACGCGGTTGTACCACAAAGGTGCTGAAGAAGCGGTCAAAAGATTAAGGTTGTAGCGGAAAGCCTACAAGCTTATGGACAGGTCGCTTTAATTGTCCATGTGAGATCTTGACGGTGACTACGCGGGTTATCCGGTCGGGTCCAGGGTGAAGACGTACGATCCGACCCATTGGCCAATGAAGAGGGCTCGGATGTTCTCCAGTGATAAATACAAGCTGACCCTCCTGGAGGGGTGAGGCGTCTTTGTGCCATTTACAGCGTTGAATCTGCGAGTGTAAATATTGGATAGACCAGGTTTTCCAAAACCGATTGGTCATCTGCTGTAGCATAGTCCATCTGGACTTGAGCGCGGGTTCAAAATGACATTCCTCAGGGAGTGCTAGAAGGGGACGGCCGATGACAAAGTGTCCGGGCGTAAGGAACGAAGCTCCTTCGCTGGGGTCAGGCGAGACCTCGAAAATGGGTCGACTGTTGAGAATAGCTTCGATTCGTATAAATAACAATGCTAACTCCTCGAGGTTCAATAACGTAATGCCAAGAGTACGGCGTAGGAGCCCTTTGACGGATTTAACGGCAGCTTCCCAAAGTCCGCCGAAGTGTGGTGCGGCTGGAGGGTTGAAGTGCCATTCAACCCGTTGTGCGGCGAGCTTGCGTTGGATGATTGACTTGGATTGGTCGAGCATCTTATAGACCTCGTGCAGGCGGTTGGCGGCGCCGACAAAATTGGTGCCATTATCTGAATAAATGTCTGTAGGCAGACCACGTCTTGCGACAAAACGCTGAAGCGCGGCGAGAAAAGCATCAGTAGAGAGTTCTGATACTACTTCCAAATGTACAGCCTTAGTGGCCATACAAACAAATAGGCATAAGTAAGCTTTCAGGATCTTTGCCGTACGAAGATGGTTGGCCTTAGTGTCGAAAGGTCCAGCAAAGTCAATGCCTACCTTACAGAAAGGTGGCGACGGAGTGACGCGAGAAGACGGTAAAGCTGCCATCATAGGTGGCCGAGGTTTCGACTGTAGTCTAAAGCATCGCATGCAAGCATGAATGCGTTGTCGTAACAACGAACGTAGCGCAACGATCCAGAACTCACCATTGATCATCGCTTGCGTGGTACGCGGCCCAGCATGTAAGGCGAGGCGGTGATAATGATCGCATACAAGATTGACATAATGATGCCGCTTAGGCAGTAAAATGGCATGCTTAGCTGCGTATGTTATATCAGCATGATTAAGACGTCCGCCCACCCTAAGTAGCCCCACTGAGTCGATAAAAGGCGTTAGGTTGCGAAGTTGAGCACTGATCGGGACGTCGCGGTGTAGGCGTTGCAACGTTTCGCTGAAGGCTAGCTCTTGTATGAGCTTAACGCAAAGATTTCTGGCGTTCCTTAATTCTTGTACTGAAGGTGCAGCGAATGAAATCTTAGCTACGGTGTTCTTGGCTTTGTAGCGAGTGTTGTGACAATGGCTGGTAGACTGGGTCTTAATGCGGCAATTGTTAACGAAACGAAGCACGTAAGCGAAGACATGATGCAGCGTGGTTAGATTGGAATGACGCTCAATAACGTTCAATAAGTGGCTAGGCGCTTGGACAGTCGCGCAGAGCACCTGAGGCTCAGTCTTGAGCTCGGTCGGGTCGCTTAGACAAACGCCAAGAGGTAGTACATTGTAACGCCCATGGTGGTCCGTGCCACCACAGTGGATGTGTAGCAAACTGCGCGGGTAGACACCCACGGGAAGCAACGTCCGCGGGGTTGTCAACAGTTGAGACGTGGTACCAATGATTGGTCGAAGTGTTCGAGGTAATTTCAATAACGCGGTTGGCAACGAAAGTTTTCAAAAGATGTGGCGGGGTGCTAAGCCAATACAGCACAATTTCTGAGTCGGTGAAGAAAAGCGTAGCGTTGTCGGCCACAAAATTCACAGCAGGCTGAACAGACTTATAGAGCTTGGCCAGTAAGACGGCGCCGCAGAGCTCCATTCGAGGTATAGTGAGTGTTTTGACGGGAGCCACTCTGCTTTTAGCCTTTAGAAGGCTGACGGAAACTAAACCGTTCCATTCAGTTCGCAAGTAGATGGCGGCTGCGTAACCACCTTCGGACCCATCACAGAAGCCTAATAAATGATGTTTGGCATCACGTGTGCCCACATGTCGAGGTATTTGAATGTCAGCTAACTTAGCGAAGTGGACAATGAAGCTGTCCCAACGACTGCGCAGCGCGGTTGGCAAAGGTTCATCCCATGATAACCTTTCGAGCCACAATTGTTTCAAAAATGGCTTGATCCAAAATGTGATAGGTGTAAGGAAGCCCAGTGGGTCGAAGGTGCGAGCGACATAAGAGAGAATGGTGCGTTTCGTAGGCACCGACACAAAGTTTTGAATACGATAAGAAAACGAGTCATTAACAGGATGCCATTGGAGTCCCAATATTTTAATAGCGGTAGAGTCGTCTTGGAATAACAACGGGTGCTCCAGGTGAGAGGATGGCAGCGTCGACAGCAGCGCGGGATCGCTGGAAGACCATTTCCTGAGCTCTAGTCCTGCCAGTGCGAAGATGTTAATAAGTTGCCGTATTAATTCCTGGGCGTCCGCGGACGTATCGGCGCCAGTGACGACATCATCAACGTACGTTTGATGAAGAATGGCGTGCGACGCAGCAGGGTAACAGTCGCCCTCATCTTTGACGAGTTGTTCGAGTGTACGTAGGGCTAAATAAGCAGACGGGGTAAGCCCGTAAGTGACACTAGCTAGTTCATACTCCATCACCGGAGAATGAGGAGTCGGTCTGTACAAAATGTGCTGATGACGACGATCATCATTGCGTACGGCAATTTGGCGGTACATCATTTTAAGATCCGCGCAGACGGCGTGAACAAACAATCGAAACGAGATAATAACGTTGGACAGGTCCCTTTGTAACTTAGGGCCAGCCAGCAATTGCTGGTTTAAAGAATGCGCGTTGCAATCAGGCGCAGAAGCATTGAAAACTACTCGTAATTTAGTAGTAGAGCAATCGGTCTTGAAAACGAAATGATGTGGTATTAAATAATTCGAAGGCTTAACGGCAGGGTACATATGACCTAAAGTCATATATTCTTTCATGAACTGATGATATTGTCGTGCGACATCCGGTTGTCGGCTCAGACGGCGTTCCAGAGCATGATAACTAACAAGAGTGTCATTACGGTTTGACTTAAGTTCGACGGCGTCAGGTTTAAAAGGCAAAGCTACGACATATCTCCCAGTGGCGTCACGTTCAGTAGTGGTGGCAAATAAATTTTCGCAGAGCTGCTCATCAGGGCTCAACAAGTTAGACTCGTTTACCTCTTCGATTTCCCAAAATCGTCGCATGTTTTCGTCGATAGACTTGAGCGAGGTGATAAACACGCGTGGTTGTTGTGGCGTACTGTAAGGTACAGATCCCATAATGACCCAACCTAAAAGTGTGTTAAGTGCCGATGGTTGGCCATGAATGATGGTACGAGGCCCGTTGATAATTATTTGCGTGAAGACATCGGCGCCCAGTATAATGTCAACAGGGGCAGGTAAGTCGAACTGAGGATCAGCTAACGGTAAGTGCTGATATTGAGCGCTTAAAGCAGAGGATAATTTATCAGCTGGCAGCGGGTCAGTTATATGTTTGAGCACAGCGGCTTCCGTAGTCAGCATGACGCCAGGGTCATGTCGTGAGAATAAAATTAAAGTTACGTATTCGTGAATACGTGTAGACTTGGCAGCGACGCCAATCAAAGACAGGTTCGATCTCCGAGTAGGCAGGCTCAACATATCGTTAGCTTGTTTCGTAATGGCAGATATCTGACTGCCGCGGTCGATAATAGCTCTTAGAAAACGAGGTTGACCATAATGGTCCTGTAGGACGACTTGCGCGGTACCCAACAGGGCGAGAGACGAGGTAATGTTGCATGACAAAGAACGAGGTTGAGCTTTAGTATCGATTTGATTGCTAGCGGTTGGCCTAAGGCGTCGTGGGGCGGCTAGTCACTGCTGCGGCGGTGCGTCGTTGTGCAGCAGTGTGTGATGTGCTTGGCTGCATTGTCTACAACGATGACGAGACTGACACTGAGCTTGATAATGAGAGCCGAGACAATTATAACACCGTTGTAATTTTGAAATAGCGTCAATGCGTTCCGCTATGGTAAGAGAAATAAATCGTTGACAATTAATGATGCAATGACCTTCTCCGCAGTAGTAGCATTTACCTACACGCGTGGCAGGCGCGTTAGACTGATTGAGGTTAAGCGGTTGCGAGCGATTGCGAAATGTTGACGTTCTAGGCGCACTCATAATAGGCAACAAGTTAGGTTGCAGTGGTTGATTAACCGGTTGCATAGTGACGGGCGCAGCACGTTTGGACTGAATAGTACCTTGGGCGTCCTTATTCTGATGGCCATTGTCATTTGACGCTACTGATTGAAATATAGGGCTGTGACCCAAAGTGAGCTTAGGTTCAGACAAGTAATTATTCGGTTCAAGGGCCCCTTGAAACCCGGGTTTATCCATCGATGACACCAACACGCGGGGTCTTTGACCACGTCCGGCGTTTGCTACAACCACGGCAGCTGGTTGGCTAAGCATCTCCAGGGCTCTAGCCTGTTCAGTTATAAAGTCGTTCAATAATTTATATGTCGGCATGCGGTTAGTGCCTAGTCAGCTTTCAAAACTTAATCGTGTCTTGGCATCCAGATTATTAATTGCCATAGAGAACAATAAGAAATCCGCTAAGTCTTCGAGAGGTATAGCTCTTAATGCACAGACGGCATTAGAGTGCGCGGTTAAGAAACGATTTAGTTCCGCGGGTGAAGCATTATTGATGCGCTGAAAGTCTTTAATTATGTTAAAGTAATGATCTGCGAGACGTCGCGGGTTCGCGTATTGGTTACGCAACGCATTGTAAGCAATGTTGTAATTTGCTTCGGAGATGGAAAGTCCGGTGACGATGGCCAGTGCATCTCCCTTTAAGACGGACTTTAAGTATTGAAAAGGTTGGATGTTGCTAAGCGCCTCATTGTTATGTACCATGGAGTCGTACATAGTAATAAAATCTGTCCAGTCGTCGCTCTGGCCCGAAAAGCTTGGCAAAGTTAGACTTGGAAGGTTAGGTGAAGTCGGTGTTGATTTGACAGGCGAGGTCGAGGTAACCTCCGTCTTAACGAGGTTAGGGTATTTTACTATCATGGGCAGATAGGTGTCCTGAAATTGACGTTTTGCTATAAAGACATTCGCGACAAATTCGGAAGCTTGACTGTCAAAATTCTGCTCCGCGCGGTCAGAAGTTTCGATAAAATCGACATGAAGTCGCCTGACTTCCTGCGCTATGCCCTCAGACATTTCACTATCACCGAGCAAGCTGTTTACTTGCTCTAAATCACTGCATATAGCCTTCAACTTATCAAGGCAATATGCGTTGTTATTAGCCATCGTGACAAAATTTAAATTAAAAAAAACCAAAATTTAAAATAAATTGTAATTATGTTTAAACCAAAACCGATGGCTACACAATGGTACATTTAATTACGAAAGAGTGGACTGTATAATAAAGTTAGTATAAGACACAACGTTTTACAAATCATAAGCATTAGATTAGAACAGCTGCAAATTTTCCTTATTGACCAGGATAAATCTACAGTGTAGCTCCACGGATCAATATTGAGCCTAACTTGTTTAGTCAAGTGTTTCCTATCTGAGCAGCTGTCCCATAAATCTGCTGATAGCAGCGGAATGCAGCTGCAAGCTACAGCTTGTGACGTCACTACTGCGCATTGACTTAGACAAAGGAGGGAATGCGGGAAATTACATAGGATTACGTAATGCTTGCAACTTAGCTTATTACTGTGAAATTTAACACAACGCTTCGAAATCGTTCGCACAATAAATAATACTTATAAATCACTAATGAACTTATTTGTAAAGCAAATGCCTTGCTATTAAGACTGAATAAGTTTCGAGGTTACTGAGAACTTTAAAACTTCTTTGCACTTTAAATGTTCATAGGTCGCTAAAATGCAAAATCCGGCCCGGCGGGACAAAAATGGAGGGGGCAGCTCCGCTAAAATATTAGAAATAAGACAAAAGAGAGAGATAATCGAGGTCGGTAACGTGACTAAAATTGCAAATGAATAAAATGAAGGCGGGCGGCAGAAACGCCTAATCGACAAATAATAACAGTGTTTATCACTAATTAAGCCTCGGGAAAATAGGCACAAGTTTATGTTAAAAGTATTTGGAACTGATTAACACTTACCCTAAGCTGAACAAAGGGGTTGCGTGCACGGGCGGTTTGATGTCTTCTGGACTTCTGCAGCAGGGCCCTGGGTGGAGTGGTGACTGGCAGACGGCTCGTGCTGTAAAACCTAATAAACGGGGTTCAATTCCGATGCTATTCACAGTTGAATAAGTCTTTAAATAAGTGCGAGCGACTCCGTAACGACGGCTTGTAACGGCAAGGTTAAAGGTGCATTCGAACACGGCACTTGGACTAAAATAATCTACACTTTCGCGGTTAAAGAACATATAACGAAGGTACAACTCGAAACACTTAAATTTATACAGGCGCGGGGCGAACTTAAAGTCCACGAGGTTGGCTAATACGGTTAAAACCCGCAACGGACGTGCTGGTCTGTTCACGGCAAGCAAGAGACTGGGTGAGGAAAATGTGCGCTAGGTGGGGGTTAGGCGCGCGACAAGGAAGAACGTTGTCTTAAACTATTGACGATAAACCATAGATTGAGCTATCGATTAGACAAGGCACAGCTGATTGAAGTCGATACTGGAGCTGTTTAATCTACCAAAGCTGACTCCAAGAGTTAGAAAGATCGAGAGAAAAAGAGTGAATGATAGATAGATAGATAGATAGATAGAGAGAGAGAGAGAGAGAGAGAGAGAGAGAGAGAGAGAGAGAGTGATAGATTGAAAGAAAGAGAGAGAGAGAGAAAGTGGGTGATAGGTAGATAGAAAAAGAGAGTGACAGATAGATGGATAGAAAGAGAGAAAGCGAAGGAGAGAGAATGTTAAATCGATAGAAAGAGAGTGAGAGAACGAGTGAGAGATTGAATAAAAGGGAGGGAGAGTGATAGAGAAAGGGAGAGAGAGAGAGAGAGAGAGACAGACAGACAGACAGACAGACAGAGAGAGGGCTGGCAAACAAAATATCATAGGAAACACTAAAGAGATCAAAGGAAGAAGTCACGTGTAAACAAAAGTTCCAGCTTTCTCCTGTTTACCCTGATAAATATTTTCCCCTCGAAGCAATATTGGCTCTTCTTAACAGGTTCGCATTTTGAGACTTGGTATCTTCTTACAAGACTTACGTTTATATATCCTAAGGGTAAGGTTTGTATAATGGTTTAATCGAAACAACAAACGTACATAGTTGAGGTACGTAGTGTCTCCCTTCACATTAGAAATTACATTCCTAGAGCTCTCAAATTTGTCACTTAAAATGTCCGTGTCGTTTAAATTAAAAAAGTGATAGTTTTATAAGGAGTGTAGTTTTAGTTCTATATTTTTCCATGAATAGATAATTCATTTCGTTGCGTTTAAGATAGCTGTAGGGGCAATGGAACTTATATTAAAATTAAAAGTTTCTGATATCGGCATCTATAACTTTTATCTGGTAAATTAAATTAAATATGGAGTATTATATTTTTTGTTTTATTTTAAAAATAACCCAATGTTTTATTTAAATCATAGAACTATGGAAATAATTATCCATGACTTTAGTTTTAATCTCTTTTTTTGTAGTCTAAGTTTGGTTGTTCCTATCTCCCAAAGCCCAAAACGAAAGTCTCAAAGATCACATGTGTATCTACATCGTTCAACTCACTACAATCAATAGCACAGACCGGGTGATCTGAATGCCTCCACGCATTGCATTAACCAAGACGTAACAGCCACTAATTTCAACGTTTCACCCAAGTTCTCTCAAGCAATGATCATAAGAAAACCCATCTAGGTTGGACTTTCAGTTATAACTGCAATTCGTTACGTGCCTTTATTGTTTCGTCACGGATAGCTTTAAGCAATTTACCGAGGATGCGCGGCTTGGAAATGAAATAGAAAAACCAAGTGTAAATTGAAATCTGTCACAAGATTTATAAATTGTGGCATGTATTTATAAAATTAAAAAATTACATAATTACAAACGTAATAACGTAATCATATTTGTAAATAGTTTTATTTTGAAAACTAAAAATTAATTTCTCCTAGAGGCAAAGCTATTAATCTCAAAAAACATGAAATGGACTTTACAAACAGTAAAATATGAAGACAATGTGACGTCATCTCATTTCGAAATGAAGCTTTAGTGTTTTTCTTTTGACACACAACTTTTCTTTCTAATAAAAGTCTACTTCGGGCAGAATTATGTTTTTTTCGTTCACTCTCTTCCACAACATTTTCTCTCTCTCTCACTCATTTCTCTGGTGTTTTATTAAGTTTTAGTTGGTCAAAAGTTAAACTATATTTAATTAGTTTTTATAAAAGTGTTGTTTATAAAAATATTTTACGTTATTTAAATTAAAATCCTTTCAAATACGTGACACTTTTAGATAATGAATTTTTGTATACAGGGTACGCTTAAATTAAACAATATTACAGACAAAAAAAATGGTATTTTACTCTAAAAACCATGCTACGCATATGACACCTTTCAATACGGCTTTAGCAATCGTATGTCTGACTAGTTTCTCTTCTATTCTTCATACTTGGTCTTCATTGATTAACATATTGTTTTTCATAACTTTTCTTCTTCTAACGTGATACATGTTTTGAGATCTTTAATTTAATAAACTCTCTGTGAACTTTAATTGTATGTGGTGGCTCAAAACAAAAATATGATCCATGCGATACCTTGTCAGTGCCGAGACTACAACCCTTTGATGTCTTATGAAATGACGTCATCACATCTACTGAGACCTAGTTATATTTTAAGAAACATATAAATATCATTGTAAGCGTTTGGCGGGTCCTCTCTTCGGGTTGATCACGGGTCGAGTACGGGTCTAGGGAAGGGTTTAGCGTGGATTTACTTCAGACCATATTTTCTCCTACTCTTTGTACATGGGAAGCCTTGTGTCGCTTCTCAAGTCCTTGCTTATTCTATCCCCTCTACTTTGTCACTTGACTATTAAAGAACCAAAGAGTTCTTTCAGAACCTAATGATGTGTAATGGTACTTCATGTACGTGATGCTCATCTATAAACGAGTTTTTAATCATTAATACTATCTAAATGCCCAACCCTTCCCTCCGTTTTAAAGCTGGGTGAGCCCATTAAACTACAAAACAGACTCCTACGTTTTTCAATTCCTTCTATTAATTAGCATACTACTTATATGTACCTTGTACATATTTTCAGTCGTTAATAAAATGCTTCTTTATTCATAAAACCTTTATTCATTCACTCGAGTTCAAACACATTTTTTAAACTTTGATGGCACTTGTTATAATACAGTTTTTTTCAAATATTAATTCATGATTATAATTTAAAACAATGAATTACATTTAGTTTTATGTGGGGGAAAAAACTTTTATGAAAGGGACATGGTATGCAAAATTGTTATATGGCCTATTTGGCTTAACATAAGGGATAACATATGATTTCTTAAAACAGCTTGTTTTATATTAAAGATTATGTGGTAGAACCCCTGTTTTACCGAATAGGTTGTTACTTTATTTATAATAATTGTAACTATTAAAACAAAAGTAACTCAAATAAACATTAGGTCCCAAGTAAGAATTGATTTCAAACAATTTTAACAACTTTAATAATGTTTACATTACTAGTTTTAATAACACGTCCGTTTGGCGTTACATTTAAAATAAAACATTTCTCAACTAAGCCGATCGATCCTACATAGCGGAACCGCCGCACGTCGGTTCTACCTATCCACGTGTTGCAAGTCAATACTGTAGCGCAGTAAAGACTGCAATACTGCTTACATTACAATTCTCCCGCGACAACTTGACGGAAGTCCCTTGCTGCAATATTTATGAACCAATTGCATACGTTTGATAAACTAAAGGCTGCGAATTTAAACTTTAAGCTCTTTTTATTACGTGAAAATTGTAGACGCCGTGCCGATGAAAACATAATGTGAGCAGCAATCCTACTCAATCATTTAACTTTCATTTATAAATTTTAAAACTTAGAGTTTTAGCGATAGCATGAAAAACGTAGAAGGCTCATTAAAAAACAATGTGTTACAAAAAGAGGTTAAAAAACTTATTACACTGGAAGGAAATAGTTTGGCCACGAAAATAAAGAAACGATTAACCAATGAGAATTTATAATATTTCGCAATCAAATTAAACCGTTGTAGATAGATAAATTTATGACTATATGACGACAAGAATTTCCATCAAAGGTACACCTATACTCACAAAAGAGTTGATATATCGGCTTCTCGGATTAAAAAGGCCACAGGCGCGAGCTGCTGCTCCTTTAGATGCAGTAATGGAAGGCAAATGCTTCAAATGCGGTTGGCGGAAAAATCGCAAAACCAAAACAAGCTTTAACCTATGTCAATGATTTGTATACAAAGAGCACACAGTATCTCAATGTGTTGACGGCTTCGAAGGAGAATATATGGACATCAGTGATGGTGAATAAGATGTTACAGGGCAATAAACGAGGTGAAAAATAGTACACACATGTTTACAGAGATCTTGTACACTTAAAAAAAAAATTATATTATGTTTCGTGGAAACCTAATTTTGAACGAATCTAGTTGGATAAAAATATTTGTAGTGTTTAGAAGTAGGTAAATTGTAATATTTTGTATATACCGTGTATCAATATTCAATTACATATATATATATATATTTTATTGTCAATATAATATTTTTAAGGTACAAAATTAGTTTAAACAAGTTTTTAGTTTTTAGTAGACGTTATTACTCAACTTTTGTTTATAGCGAAATGACAAAAAACTTAACAGTACTGTGATTTATACAATTATTTTTTTCTATGATACATAAATATTTTGTTGCACATATCCTACATAAAATAATCAAATAACTATTTAGTAATAATTTTTTGGAGTTTTGATAGAAATAAAAACATCTTTGTACGAAACACGGATGATTTTTATTAAACCTGGTCTAAATGGCCGTGAGTCAGTCATCACGTTTTCCAATCTAAGTCAGTTCTGCCGGGTTAATCGTAATAAAAAGTAACTAAAAAAATTTTTTTTTTATTGTGGCTCTAAGTAGGATTTTACTTTAACGTTTTTTTGTTTTATAACTACATGTTTAATATTTTATTATAAATCTAAATATAGAAATTCTTTTAGAATACACTATATTTATTACAGGTTACTAAAAAAAAGAACATATACAATGCAGCCATCCCAACATTGCTACTCAGTGTCTAAATCTCTTCTCCATTAATACACAAAAAAAAAACATTTACAATGCAGTTATCCCAGCATTGCTACTCAGTGTCTAAATCTCTTCTCCATTAATACACTTAAAAACCTTTTCCCATTTCAAAATGGAAATGTTTTAATTGCCCATTAAAGCGAATTGCAAACATGCTTATAACAACATTAAAAACGGAGCTCGTACAAACAGCAAGATTTTAACAGTGCATTAAGCTGCTGCAGTAAAAACCAAATGCCCTTAAAGTAATTTGTCCTCAAAAAAGCGAGAGTGCGATGATCACGCCCGTTTGTTGGATTTTATCTCTTGTTATGTTGATAAAAACCGATTACTTCAACGCAAACTCTACTTGAAAAATTCTTCCAAATATGAAAATATAACAAGGTTATTGAAATTTTAGATTTACTAATTTTAAAATGAGATTTTGAAAAGATGGAAAGTTTAACTGAATTATACTTTTGGTCACAGTTACGTGGTAACCTCAACACATAGAAAAAGAATTACGAAATTGTATCTAATAGTTTAAAACGCTGAAAATTTCAAAACTATTTCTATATGTTTTCGTCCCATTTAAAAAAAATAACCTCAACACATGTCTCTAACAGGTTCTTAAAATTTTATTTTATGAATGATTAGAATTTCAAGTTTACTACGATATTTATGTAATTATTTACTTAGGTTTACATTAGGTCTAATTGGTTTTTGTAACTGATCGGATAGATTAATCAGTTTTCGTAAATTATTCAGTTTCTTTTGTTATTTCACACTCTCCCTAAGGGGCAAGGTATGCAATATACTCATTTAGTAACATTTGTATTAACATAAGTGATAACATTATTTCACAAACCAGCTAATTTTATGTTCCAGGTTACGTGGTAGAACAGCTAGTTTAACGCAAAGGTTATGTTACTTTATGTAAATTAATTGTAATTATTTAAAAAAGTAACTAAATTAAACTTTTGTCTTTGTTGAACTAAGTAGGAATTGACTTTAAAACGTTTTAGTTTATTTTGCTTTTTTACATTTTAGCCCCTTTAACTGGATCATTTCAATATATAGCTATTATTACATTCTATAAGTCACAGGTATCGTTTAAATAGTAGCATATTATGATTCGTTTTTTAGTCTACAAAGAATGTTAATTTCTTACAACAAACGCAAAATTGAACGTCAACGTCTCATGTTAACAATAACCTCTATTTTGCTTTTACTTTGAATTTAGAAACTAAAGGGAATATATTGTACATTACTGTTATGTAAAAATACTTCACTAACATGTTTTTGTTAGAAGTGTATAGTTTATTACAAAACTTTGTTTAAATTTCTTTTTAGTAAAGAAAATTGTTCGGTATCCAACAAGTATAATAATGTCGCTGTAAGCGATTAATATTACAAATCTTTCTATATAATTTATAAACAATCTTTTTCCGTGTTTCGTACAAAGATGTTTTTATTTCTATCAAAACTCCAAAAACTTTTTTCTAAATAGTTATTTGATTATTTTATGTAGGATATGTGCAACAAAATATTTATGTATCATAGAAAAAAATAATTGTATAAATCACAGTACTGTTAAGTTTTTTGTCATTTCGCTATAAACAAAAGTTGAGTAATAACGTCTACTAAAAACTAAAAACGTGTTTAAACTAATTTTGTACCTTAAAAATATTATATTGACAATAAAATATATATATATATATATATGTGTGTGTGTAATTGAATATTGATACACGGTATATACAAAACATTATAATTTATCTACTTCTAAACACTACAAATATTTTTGTCGAACTAGATTCGTTCAAAATTAGGTTTCCACGAAACATAATATAATTTTTTTTTTAAGTGTACAAGGTCTCTGTAAAACATGTGTGTACTGTTTTTCACCTCATTTATGGCCCTGTAACATCTTATTCACCATCACGGATGTCCATATATTCTCCTTCGAAGCCGTCAACATATGAGATACTCTGTGCTCCTTGCATACAAATCATTGACATAGGTTAAAGCTTGTTTTGGTTTTGAGATTTTTCCGCCAACCGCATTTGAAGCATTTGCCTTCCATCACTGCATCTAAAAGAGCAGCAGCTCGTGCCTGTGGCCTTTTTAATCCGAGAAGCCGATATATCACCTCTTTTGTGAGTATAGGTGTACCTTTGATGGAAATTCTTGTCGTCATATACTCTCGGCAGAACTACAGTCTCAGGCTCTTTAGAAATGATCTCCTATCTATTGGTTGTTCGCTGTTAGCCTTCAAAATGACGTATGCATTCAGTGCGGTGATGTTTAGTATTGCATAGAAGACGGTCGTAGACCATCGGTTCGTTATTCTAGATACTGAATAATGTTCCTTATACCCATCAACTTTGTCTACAGCCCCCTTTCTGCTATTGTAAAACAATACAATATCTGGCTTACCAAATGTGGGTGAATTTACATCCCTGTCAGTCATAACGTCATTATACATAGAAGAGATTAAAATTACATTCTTATTTTTTGATCCTTTGTAATCAACCATGGCACAACCATCTCTAAATCCGAACTTAAACCTAAAAATGTTTATTGTGTGGGAAAATAATTCATAATGATCAAAAAGTATTCAGTATTCACTATTCAAAAGTAACCAATTTCATAACACGAGAACTGACTCACTGTCAAATACACCGGCAGTTCTAAAACAGGCTTACTGACTCGTTGTCAAAAGCACCAGTCCTTTAAGGAATCGTTCACTGCACTGAACATAGCAGTTGGAGAATAACGGGAAGTGAACCATGGTGTTCTTGGAAAAAAGCGCATGAGGTACAATCATTGCCAACACTAACAACACGCAACAAAGATAGTTTTCATTGAAAAAACTACTTACCCGGTTATTTCGACGAGTAAGTCAGTCGTCGCGGGTTAATACAAATAAAGTAACATAAGAAATGCGTTAAAACATCTGTTTTACTACATAAACTATAACAAAGTTGTTATGTAACAAAGTAATAAGTAAAAGTTTGGAGTAACTAAGCTATGGGATATTTAAGCTTTGCATTAATCCGTTAATAGAGTATACTAGCTACGACGTCATCAATTATGGAGTAATCAAAGTATGGAGTAATCATGTTTTGGAGTAACCAAGTTATGATAAAACAGAGCTATGTTGAAACCAAATAATGGAGCAATCAAGATTTTGAGGAATCACGTTCTAGACTTATTTGGTTATGGAGTAATCTAGCTATTTAGTAATCAAGCTATTGTGTAACCAAGTAGGGCCTAATGGGTAAAAGCTTTAGAGTATTTAATTTATAGAGTCACCAAGCTCTGGAGAAATCAATTTATGGAAAGAAAAGTTTGGGAGTAACCAAATTATGCTATAATTGAATTATGTAGCAACCAAGGTATGGTATTATCTAGGGTTATGATTACTCAACAATGTTCAAAGTATAAATATTTTAATGCCAAGTAATTTTAATTAATTAATGACAAATAATTCACAAAAGAATATTAAATATTAGTATTTATACAAAGTTAAAATTACAGAAATATTCCCCGTGTTGTAATTTAGATACATTTGTACTGTTTATTATTGTTTCTTTAATTAAGTTTTTTTAACACAACCGGTGCAAAATTAAAACTGTAATTTTAAATGAACTCAAAATCCTTTTGAAATGAAATTACGTCGACGTAAATTCAACAATGTAGACGTGGAAATGTGGAAAGAGCTATGCCTTTTAAATCACATTAGCAAATAGGATTCCCCACAAAGAACAAGGACGTGTTTACATTATGGCACACAGTTTCTATTCTCTTACACGCCTTGTTATATCTGTCCTTCAAGACCCCTGGCTGCAGTTATCACAAGTTTTCATCAAAAAATTTGAATACAAATATATATATTTAATTATTACAGTGAGTTGTCGAAATATAATTAAATAGTTATATTTATTAACTAATAAAAATATTTAATAACTCTTTCATTTATTAATATACACTAAACAAAATAGCGTAACATAAATGTAAAAATTATTGTTCTACAACATAACCTATAGAATATAATAAGTTTTGAATGAAATCATATGTTATACATAATAATGTAATAAATAAAAAGAACAATTTAAGCATTAAAGCATTACTATAACCTATAACATAAAATCAGCGGTTCTATGAAATCATATGTTATACTTAATAATGTAATAGATAAAGTAACATAATCAACGTGTTAAAGAAGTAATAAACCCTATAAGATAAAATCAGTTGTTTTATGAAATATTATGTCATTTCCTAATAATTTAATAAATAAAGTAACTAAATCTACATGTTAAAGTAGTAACACAACCTATAATGTAAAATCAGTTGTGTTTATGAAATATTATGTTATCTCTTAATATTGTAATAAATAAAGTAACATAATCTACGTGTTAAATTAGTAACAGGGCTAACATAAAATCAGCAGTTTTATTAAAACATATATAAAGATGGTGAGTGTCAGGGAAAACGCCTTCTGAAAGATTACAAAGATCATCATCATTTCGCCAAAAAATACACTAAAGTGGTCAGTTTTGTAACACATTTCGTGTTATATTTAAATGTCATCATAAATTTAAAATTTTATAACTTCAATAAGTTTTCCTATAGAACTAGTTCTCTCTAAAGTAAGAACTGTTAATAAATGTGAAAATACAACGTCCGTAAACCCCTTCAATGTGAAATAAAACTGACGAGGAACACTCCCTGTTCCAGCGGTTGCTTATATCTACGAGGGGATCCTAATGACAGAGAGTGGAGATTTAAGGGCTTTCAAGTCTCGTAGATTCAATCTTGCTTTTCGAGATTGCAGTTTGTGAGAATGGAAATTAATTGTTTGCTATTAACAATTTTATTTGTTCTTGCACTTTAACCTCATTTTCTAAGTAATAATACATTAATCAAGTACTAGCATTAACTGAATAATTTTAAATTTGAAATATTTAAATTAACTCATTAATTTTGTGTCTAATTTTAAACATTATAATAACGGTAAAATAACCATTCATTTCAAATTTTTTTCTTCCTGCGATAAATTTTCATTGACTCTAGCATATCAATACCCTCCTGCATATCTAGCATACCCTCCTGAAGGAAATTTCTGGCACACAAGCGTAGGGATAGAATGCCCTAACAAGGGTTAGCAGCATTCATGGAAAAGAATGGAAATATGTTAAATATTGCGCATTTTAACGATAACATATGTTTTCCTATTTATTAGAGGTTATTTAAGGGTTATGTTTAAATTATTTTCATATATAATAACTTTTTCCTAGCGAAAAACTTATGTTGGTTATCATTGCCTAAAATAACAATCTAAACAAATATTTTTCATATACAAAAGGTATTGTATTATATTCGAGTACTTTAACGTTATAGCTACCTAATGCTGATCTACTAATTAAGTTAATTTATTTCACAATATTTTAACAATTAAAAAAATTATAAACACGACAAATTGCTTACATGACGTAAGTTTTCTTTTCATGTGGTTGTCTTAGTAATAATTTAATTACACTTGTAAATATATTACACTTACCTATAGTAGCACTTACTGTGCTTGTTGAGGACGGCCGTTTCGGGAGATGTGTCCTTTGTCAACTCAGACCGTAACTCATGAGCAAAGTAAGTGCTACAATAGGCAAGTTTAAAACATTTTAAAAGTGTAAGTGATTACTAGTAGCCCACGCGAAGATGGAATCAACAAATGTTAATAATTTAATAATGCCTGAAGATATTATTGACACTCCAGACCGGTCATTTATAAAAACCACTTGAAGGCTATTTGAAGATTTACTTCTTTCGCCAAACCCACAACTGTCATTCATTATACATTGCATCTTTAATCGAACAAGCTCTATACGACAGATTAACGGAAAGATATTCCTAATAATTATATATTGCTATCATTTAATGATATTATGACCTTAATCCGTTAGTGACTTTTTCTTTTACTGATCCCGCCTACATCACAATTTGAAGTTTTATTAATTTGTCTTAATGAATATCCAGTCTAGTAGTTTAGATAATTACTGGACTTTTATGGAAGGTGAGGTCTCAGTGATTTTTCCTTTAAATTTATAACATTTTCCTTAACAAAACATGGCTCTCTGCAAATGATACTTTAAAAAAAACAAACAAACATAATCTCACAACCAAACTTAACATACCGTATACATTCTGATTGTAAATAAGTATGGTGCATGATATATTTGTTGCTTGGTAAATGTAAAATCGGTTTTGCTTAAAAGAAGGTTTTGTTTTTTGAAAAAATTGTTTCATCGACAGAGCTAGCAGGATATTCTCACAAAGTTTCTGAATGCAAGATGGGGGGGGCGTTTCCTAATTCACGTGTTACGTTTCTGTGGGAAATTTCAGAAAGCACTCTATCGATACTCGTCTCAGAGGGAGGAGCAAGATTGGCTAGCAATCGTAAAAATTGTTATAAAACATTTAAATGGTGTAATTGTCTAAATTTATTAAAAACCAGAAATGTTTTTGGAAGCTTTGTTCCGTATAGTTTGTTGTTTCAAAATTTAAAAGTGAAGTAGTGTAATTACAATATGTTTTAACAAAGTCACGTGAGTGTAAGAGATTGCCAATGGTATGTTTTAAATTTAATATTTTTTGTTTTATTCAAATCATTAAATATAAAATATCAGAATGCGTTAAGCCTAGCTTTGTCAGAGAACATTTTATCAAGATGCAAACTTAAATATTTTAATTTGTTAGTAACAAAGAGCAGTAATAACATAAATGTATTATTTTCAAATATAATTGTTTTGAAAATTAACTCTCTTTTATAAACATTAACGAGAAATTAATGTAACCTGTCTTTCATAGAACTATTATTAAACAGACAGCCAGTCTGCCTGAGTTAATAGTTAGATACAATTGTTTAGACAAACAATTTACCCGGCGAATCTCTGTAAGTACAAGTGGATAAAGGTAATTAAAGTCTTTTAAATAAGTCAATTCCCACCACAATCCACTTTACAAAAAACAGAGGGGTTACAGGTTGCGCTACTCTGCTAGTTATTAAAATTTGCTTTTGCTAGTAAATTTTTAGGTTAGGTTTTAATGCACACTGTTTAATTAATATTTTGTCGCAGCCCATGTTTTAAACTATATTTACTGAATTTAAATTGTGCATTCTTTTATTTTTATAATTTGTTGTTTCTTGTTCTTGTAGTAAGATTGGGTATTTAAAAAATGAGTTTAAACATAGATTTTTTTGTCTAAGGACGAATTTATTTTTGAATTAGAAACTGTAATTTCAGAAATTGACTTAGATCGAAATTTAAGAAAAGAAACTGAAAGACAATTATCAGTCAAGTATGAAAGTTGAAATTTGTAAACTTACAAATGACTAGGGATCTCAAATAAATTAGACAAAATTTATATTATACAAGTTAAGAAATAATTGTTTGTGTATAGCAAAGGAAAAATTAACTATGGAAAATAGGAATGTATCTTTGCATGGAATTTTAGCACACGATAACACATACAATTATAAGTCAAGAGTGCAAACTTGACATATAATTCACTTTTACACTAGTTTGACTGAACTATAATTTCAAAATACAAAAACATAACATAATTCCGTGACACATAGGAATAAGACTACACACTATTACCAAATAGTATATAAATGTGCAGACCTAGGGTCCGTTTAATTTCATTTCTTATTTAAAATTTTGAATGTTGAAAAGTTTATTATGTTTTACAATTTCATTTAAATGAAAATTATTGGAATATAAACATTTGAGAGTGTTAAGAAAATTAATTGCTTTGTTTACCAACTTGCTAGGAAGTTCAAGTATGGGATTGAATTTTGAAATTTAAGATATTGGAATTTCAAAGTATGAGATTTGAATTCCAAGCAGAGAAAAGTGTAGGTTGCACTAGAAATCGTAAGATATAACAACAGAGGCTATAAAACAATTATTTGTACATACTTAGATTTGTATAAAGAGAGTAAATTGTAAAGGCAATTAAAGAAGTTGTAAAAACAAATAATTCTCAGATGCAAGTATTCAGGTGTTGTAAAGGCAATGTTGGCCTGACGTTTTGGCTTGCAGGAGGTAAGTAATTTCTCACGCCTTAGTGTGTGTGATGTGGGAGAGGTAAAGTACCATACTCAAAAAGTTAGAAGCTAATCCTGTCTCAGGAGTTTTTGTGGGAAATAGGGGCATACAGTAAGTTTGGTAAACCGCCATTGAAATAAAATAGCAATATTTGACTTCTCTAGAATTATAGCATGTTCAATGGAATAATGTACAATGCCATTGACAATCACTAGATATAGTAATAGAATTAAAATTGTACTGTTTATTTTCTGTATATAAACAAACATTTTTTTCAAGTCGACCAGAGAAAATCTGTAACATACCGTATAAATTCTGATTTCAAATAAGTATGTTACATGATATATTTGTTGCTTGGTAAATGTAAAATCGGCTTTGATTTATAAAAACAATTGTTTTTTGCAAAAAAATGTTTTATCGACAGAGCTAGCAGGAAATTCTTACAAAGCTTTTGAATGCATTTCCACTCTCTTGCACCACGTCTCAGAGGGAGGAGCAAGATAGGCTAGGAATCGTAAAATTTTTATAATACTTTAAATTATGTAATTGTCTAAATTGATTAAAAACGGGAAATGTTATTGTAGGCTTTGTTACGTATAGTTTGTTGTTCCAAAATTTAAAAGTGAACTAGTGTAATTAATATTAAATGTTTTAACAAAGCCACGTGAGTGTAAGTGATTGCCAAAGATATGTTTTAAATTCAATTTTTGTATTATTTTTGGTTTCAATAAATATAAAATACCAGAATACATTACACCTAGCTTTGTCAGAGAACCTTTTCAAAAGATGTAAAATTAAATATTGAAATTTGTTAAGCAATAAAGAGCAATAAGCTAATTATAAAATAAATGTAATAATTTGAATATAAAATTGTTTTGAAAATTAAATCTCTTTTAAAAACATAAACGAGAATTTAAGGTATCCTGTCTTGATAGATCTATTAAACAGACAGCCAGTCAGCCTGAGTTAATAGTTAGATACAACTGTTTAAACAAACAATTGAATCGGCGAGTATCTATAAGTACAAGTGGATAAAGGTAATTACAGTTTTTTAAATAAGTCAATTCACACCACGAGCCCATTTACAAAACCGGGGGGTTACAGTGTTAATGTTAATATTTGACATTTAATGGTAATACAGGTTTTCATACACATAATTAAATTTGAAATGAATACATTTTAGTTTTATATGGGAGAAAAACGTTTTACAAAAGTGGCAAAGCATGCCATATAGTTGTCTCCTCCCATTCGGCTTAAAATAAGTGATAACATATGATTTCATAAAACAGCTGATTTTATGTTATAGGTTATGTGGTAGAGCAGCTGTCTTAAAACATAGGCTATGTTGCTTTATTTATAATAATTGTAATTATTTAATAATAAGTAAATTAAATATTTGTTACCTTTACAAAAAAGGAATTTACTTTACAAATTTGTTCTTCATGTATTATGTTATCCAAAAGCGTTGACTACGTAAGGGGTAGTACAGACGACGCTCAGGGCAACACTGATGCACATAAGGACTCTGTTTAATAAATATAAAGAAATACAACCTCTACAACCGGTTGTTAAAAAGAACAAGGTTTTTGAATCACCGGCAGTAAACTTTTCTAATTTCTTGAACTACTTCAGTACCAGACTCTTAGTAATGTACTTGAGGTTTCATTAAATTTATCATTCTAGATTTATTTTACTACTGGTACAACACTGATTTTAGTAAAAGAATAAACTACGTTGTGTTACAACCGTTATTTTTCACTTTTAAATTTACAATTACTTTAGCTAATGAGAAGTTTATTGGCATCTAAATTGAACACATATTTTACAAACGACTTCTTGGTGAAAGATTTTTTTTATTTTAAAACTTTTCCGTTATTATTTGAAAGTAGTCCAAAATTATAGAACAAAATTATTAAATTCTCAATACTTAGTTATTTTCTATATTTTATCTTTTGTTTGTTAGTATCGATTTTCTGTCAATGGATTTGAGGTTCATTTTCTATTTACATATTTATTTTTAAAATCACTCACTCAAGCAAATTACTATGTTTTTTCAAATCCAACAACAATTTTAGTTAAATAAATGTATTTTTATGTACTATGTTTTCAGTTAAGTTTTTAATTTTTTTAATACATATTGACTTTTATTATTTTATTTTAATCACCGTTGACAATTCCAGAAACCACACTTTCAATTTGCTGTTATATTTCCAAAATTACTCACAATTCAACACTAATTTTTATTAGATCTTTCATTTAACTAAAAACTCAGCATTTGCAATTACCTAGTTGTATGCGAATTCTAGCCAAGAATTTTAGAATATTATTTTTAATGTCCTTTTAAAGTTAATTCTAAACATTGATGAGGTCTTCTACTGGTGAAATCAATTTGTAAAATTTAAAACAATAGTCTTCTGGTTACATTTTTGCTTTTATTATTTTATTCAATTACACAAGAAATAAAAAAAAGTAAAAAAAGTCCGCTACCGGGAAGCGTGAAGTCAAATGACTGAAATGCCAAGAACGGACGATGACTGAACCAAATCAACTGACCAGCGGTTTTTAAGTTGTTATTTCAACGAGAATTTTTAAATATAATTTTTTCAATACCACTTAAGGGTATATTTCAGTTTATTGTTCTTTTTTATCGGAAGAGGCAAGCCAAATTAGTTGTACAATTTATTTTTGTATATTTCCCACAGTTATAAAATTACAAATCTTTCTTTTATATAAAAAAGACGCGGTAGCTGCTACGCTGTTATCAATAACAAAAAAATGTCTCCAAATAGCATTTTTAAAACACAAGTTACGGCGGTGAAATGGATAAACGATTCAATAGCAAGGCCGCTCGTGCAACAAAGCGTAAGATAAGCACCGACCCTAAAATAGCATATCAGGAAATACGTTCCTCGCCCCGCAGAATGTAATGTATTTACGGTGTTACTTCGTGCTAATGGCCTCTTCACAATCCTACCTGTTGTTCCGGGGCCGTATATTAACCTAAACCACCCTATTTAAGTTTACATCTGTTGAACAGGTTTGAATGTACTCCGTTACAGAAATGCGACCGCGATTAGATAACATAAATAATTGTAAAAAAAATATGTATTAAAAAATGAAAGGCATGGTCCTTTCATTAATTCAATTGACATCGGTTCTTAAACGTCAGATCACCCAAGGAAAATTATAAAACTCATTATCAATATATTTAATTAGTTATAGTAAGATTCAATGATATTACGTATATTTATTGGGGGTAAAAAATATTGATATACAACCTAAGCGTTAAAATAGCCACGAGATATTAGCTGTTTAAATGTAACGCCAATCGGACATGTAAAACACCTTGGCCGACAGAGATGAACTTTTCATTTCAATTTACTGAATAGAGGTTTTATTATAATATACTTTATTCAGTGAATAATAAAACAATGTAGTTAACAGAAAACATTCCTTAAATGTTGAGAAACTCACTGATTACAAATTTCACTTAATTAATTTATTTGATTTCAGTTCGTAAATAGTGATATTTGCACCTAAATAAGTTTTCCCTTTGAAAAATGAATAAAAAATCCCGCTCCTTATAGTTGTAAATAATGTTTTGTAGAAATATTGTTTGAAACATAAATTATAATATTTATTAACTTATATGGACTAAAAAATATGAAATAAAAAAGTTTTAGATTAAGAACCATATATAGAGTAACATAACCTACGTGTTAAGACAGCTACTCTACAACATAACCTATAACAGAAAATCAGCTGTTGTATGAAATCATATGTTATCAAGTAATTTAGGTTAAAACCATTGTATAAGCTACATACACACAGCCATATAGACGTGATGCTTTTTGCGTGAGGCTAACTCTGTACAGTCCCCCCCTGTAATGTTTCTGTTTAAGGGCGCCAAAAGAAGTATTGACTTCAATAATTAATATTCGGTACGTTCGTATTATACGGAGACCACTATTGTAGAGGAAATTTTGTTACTGGGCTTCAAAAATGACTATATAAAACGTGTCCTAAGACCATGTGCATAACATATGTTTTAGGCGAAAGGTTATTATTATCCAATTAACTTTGGAGAAAAATTCAGTGCAGCGGAGTAACAAGTACTACGTCCGCTTAACGTCAGTGCGCCGTATTGGTATACGTATATTTAAATATGCCTATAAAATTAGGATAGATTTGGTTGTATTTGTATACAACAGGCATATTTTTGATTCATTGTATACGCATAGCATTGGGAGTGGGCAATGTGCATTTGTACAACCTTTAAATAACATATGTACAATAGTGACCTCCATGTAATACGTAAGTACCTACTATAAAAATCACAAACTGTATCATTACGCATCAGAAATTAAGCTTATGGTATGCAATATGGTTATTTCTTTCCATTTGACTTGTCAAGTATATGTTTAATTGCTAACATATAATTTCATTAAACACATGAGTCTATGTTATTTACGTGGTGGAACAGCTGTTTTAACGCATATGCTACTTAATTTATATTAATTGTAAATATTTAATAAAGCAACTCAAATGAGCATTTGTCTTTGTTGGCCTAAGTAGGAATTGACTTTAAGAAAAAATTATATTGCATGTTCAATTACAGAAACACTTCCAGTGCAACCTGATGGCGAAAGTTTACACTAAAATATTTGTTAAACGAATTCTAATAAAGTGAGTAAAAAGGTATTAAAAATGCAAAATAATTTCCCCCATATTCTGCGGCACAAAGCAATTTCCTGTTGCAAGGATTAAACCCTTTGGCACTTGATATCATGTGCTTTAATCAAACGCTGGGAAACTCTATTACGGCAATTTGTAATTAAACAGATTCTGTAATAATATCGTGCAATATCAGTTGCAAACAGTAATTCCGGTCTGAGTGAATTAAAGCGAGGTACTGCGATGTTACTGGCTGAAAGATCAGGTTCCTAGGTTACAGGAGAAATTGTTATGAGCCTGTGACAGAATGTTTGACCAACAGATTTGGTTTAACAAGATCGCATCAATTTCTTGGATCTAACATACACTGCTTTGTATTTTGCGAGTTTATTATTGTTTACTATTGTTTATTATTTTGTTGTTTATATTGATACTTTATACCAAAGCTAATATTAACAATTTATTGAAAACAAAAAGGGACTATTTACGACGAACATGCGGTAAATCGAGTTTTGAAAGGTTCAGAAAAAACAAATTTGTAGCGAAATGGAAATGGGTAAAAAAGTAAGTGAGGAAAAGAAGAGAAGGCCGTTAGCATGGTTTAAACACGAAAAGAGGACGGCAGGGGACAGGTGGATAGAGTGGATTCCCCCCGAGAAAAGAGAGGACGGCTACGAAGAAAGTGGCCAGCAGACATCTAAGAAGCATTGACTGCAAGAAACCGAGTATGGCATGACGTATGACAGAATAAAATTGAAAATTGGGGACGGAGAGGAGGCGAAAGTTGTAATAGATCCGATATATAACGCAAGCACAAAACACACACACACACCCAAACGTACACACACACACATACACGCACACACACAAACAAACAAAACGCACTCACGTACGCACGTGAGCGTTCTCAGACACAGCCACACAGTAAGCTCACTAACAATCGCACGCACAACACACACACACACACTCACACACACACACACACACACACACATACATACATACACACACACATACACACTCAGACACACACACACACACACACACACACTCACACACACACACACACACACACACACACACACACACACACACACACACACACACATACACACACACACAACACACGCACTCACACACATACACACACACACACAAGCGCGCACACACACACACACACACACACACACACACACACAAAACACATACACAGGCATGTGCGCGACTGGAAAAACAGGCACAGACATATAAATGCACACCTTACCCAAGTATCCTTTGACTCTAATGTCCTCCTGTCACAATAAATCCCGCTTCCGCTTTCAAACATTTGGCGTTACAGTGAATCCCAGTTCTTGGCTTCGTTGATCCCTAGTGAAGATAGAGTTTATTTTTCACGTAAAGCTCCCGACCGCTGGTTACATTGACCCGTAATCAGGTGACAGATTGCTAGTCCAGTCTTGCCAACGTTATAACGAAATATTTACCCATTCACGTTGAGGTGGTAAAATTAGCTTTCCTTGGAAAAAGCTTTTTGCACGTTTCAAGGTACAAAACACACCCTTAACTGAAGCTAGTGAGGTAGCGGTGGAATGGTGATGGAGAGCAATCAGTAATGCAAGAATAACAAATATTAAATTAAAAAGCCCTACATTTATTTTTAAGGGTTTAGTTCAAAATGAATATTGTAAAAGATTATTTAAAGCTTTAATAAGTTCCAAATTTGAAATTTTACACGTTGAAGAAAACGTCAAGGAAATTGTAGAATCAAAATAACTTTTGTGTTACAAATTGTCATAAAAACCTTCCTTTGACAGAAGTATGTAATGCAGCAAACTCACTGTTATATGGTTAATACTCGTAGTATTGCACAGCATAAAGAAAGGTTTATGTTTTCTCTGCTTGGAGAGCTCTAATGTTCTTACAAAATATTTCAAAATATGTAACACTATTGCTTTTGGAAATGCCAACGGAAATAAAAAACTATGAAACTGTTAAAGCCCGTTATTAGGGTTAGGTCTTCTGTAACGTATAACATTATTGTGAAATGAGTTTTTTTTTTAAATCAAACTTCAAATATTATAAGTTTTTTATTATAAATGTTTAATTAAGATTAATAACATGCTTTTGCCATCTTTAATGGATTTTAAAATAGATTGTAGAATAAAAAAATGTATAAAGTAATTAAAACAATTTGTTAGGAAGTCAAAGTTTCAAAGCGGATTTCCAATATGGTGATAGGTTCCAAGCAGAGGTTTGGAAAGATATTTCTGAAAGATATCTTAAACGCGTGATTAATTTCTGTCTGTTTATTTCTAGAACGTGTCAATGAGGCAATCGCGGGCCCCTTTTTCTGGAAAGTTTTTTCCCATATAAAACTAAGAGTTATTCATTAAATTTAATGAATGAATTATTATTTGCAGATACTGTGTTAACATTAAGTGCCATCCATTACAAATTTTAAAATATGTATTTGAACTTGAAAATAAAAATAAAAAGGATTTTATTAACGATTGTAAATATGAACAGGTTTTAGTGAGTGTGAGCTAATAGAAGCAATTGAAAAAAAAATTTCCACTATAAACATTCAAAAAGGAGAAGTCTTTATCAGAAATCAGACGTATGAGTACGTTTAAAGCAAATGAGTAAAAATAGGTGGAAAAGGAACGAGATTTCACTTTTGATAATTATCTACTCTTCCGCATGGATATATATCTTTATTTAGAGTATCATAATTACCTGCCATTCCCACCATTGTCACATTCCCTAGAACTCCAGTTCAAAAAAAGTTCTGACAGATGGAGGTCCTCCGAAACGCTTCAACGAGTAGTGTGACGATGCTGGGAATGGCATGTAACTATGATACTCTAAATAAGAACGAGATTTCAGATCCGAATCTGCATTAGTAACAAAACACTTTACAGATAAATGAATTATGTTATTGGTCGGAAAAAGTGTTCATTTTTAAAAATTGGTAATTGTGTACTTACCCTACCTCTTTTTTTAATTTAGAAATTTTAGTTGAAAATAATTATTTAAAAACAGTATTTATAGATATGAAAGTTATAAACCTAAAAATTGGTGAAACCTTTAAAAATACAAAGATAGGCCTAATTTTACAAACGCATCCGAAAATTTATACCAAGACGAAAATCTCATAATACAATGAGAAAGATATATTGCATTCTGTAAAATGCTAAAGATTGGAGGATGTAAGGAAAGCTATATTGAAGAGGCGGTACAATCACGTGTAGTGAGTAAAACACGTGTAAGATAAAGGCATAAACTTTGCACTCCCTACCAGCTGATCTACAAGTCCAACGACTCTCCTCGTCATCCATCCTTGTCAGACACTCTTGAGGCTCTCCACGAACAGTTTTTGCTTCATTAAACATTTTTCAAAGCGATAAAAGAAACACACTACACAAAAACACTTGACTTGCGAATTCAAAGAGCTCCCGTAGAGAGAGCAGATGCTCAAGGATTCAATTATTTATGCAAACATACAAGAGTTTAGTTTTGTGAGGTTAGGTTAGGTTAGGCAACGATAGGTCAAGAGAGTTTAGGTTAGGTAAGGTTAAATTATCTAATCATAAAGATATCAATCACAACAATCAAAGATGCTGTTAATTTCGATTTTCCAATTCATGTTGAAGCTATATATTAGGTAATAAGTTACTACAAGCATTATTCTTGCGTTAATAATCGAGGAAGATTGCTTTAATTATAAAACTATGCCATTCGAAGACCTGAGCAAACCTTATACTCAAGCTAGAAAACAATCTAAAGCATGAACTCAGTAACAGACAATAAACCCGGAAACCTTTGAGATCGACGTCTTTCAGTAAACATAGTTAAAACAAAACAAATAAAAGACACATACAAAACTCACAAATTAATCATTTATTGACTCATAGGCGTTTCAATGAAAAGTCTTCCTCATCATCAGTTAGCGTTGCTACTACAAACTCTAACTTACAATTGTACGTTATAGAGTTGTAAGTTAGAGTTTGTAGTAGCAACACTAACTGATGATGATAACTTTGTCATTGAGATGCGTATAAATCAATAAATGATTAGTTTGTGAGTTTTGTGTATGTATTTTATTTATTTTAACATAGCCTTAGAAGCTAAGCTCAAAGAATAGTTGTATAGTTGAAACACGTCCTTCTCTGTGTATAGCATGATGGATACTACCCAGCCCAAACATACGTGGTACTGGATACTAGTTTTCCCCCGACAAAAGTGGTACTACCTGGGTACTAGTTAGCCTCCAACATACGTTGTACTACTTGGGTACTAACTATTCCTCGACACAAGTTGTACTATCTGGGTACAAGTTAGCCTCCAACACACATTGTACTACCTGGGTGCTAGCTATCCCACGATATACGTTGTACTACCTGGGTACAAACTATTGCTCCACACAAGTTGTACTAGCTGTATACTGGTTTACCCCGACACAGGTTGTACTAGCTGGATACTAGCTAGTCTCCGACATACGTTGTTCTACCTGGGTACTAACTAGTCCCCAACACACGTTTGTAATAGCTGAGTACTATACAGTCACAGACACACGTTGTTCCAACTGGGCACTAAATATCTGCCGACACACGTTGTACTAGTTGGGTACCTACTAGCTATTCCCAGACACATTTTACTAGTTGAATACTAGGGTACTAGCTAGTGTCCGACCCACGTTGTTTTAGTTGGATACTAGCCAGTCCCCGATACACGTTGTACTAGCTGGATACTAGCTAGTTCCCGATACACATCGACAAACGTTTCCTCATCAGATTTACAGAATAAAAATGCCGTACGAATAAGTAATCCATCTAAGTAATTCTTTAATAGCTCCACAAGTCTTTTCAAAATATCAATGCTACATTTCTTAGCATGAACTAAATAATGTCCACAAATTTTGTAATTTCTTTGAGCCAGAATTATGTATATTTGTTGGAATAGTAGAACAATCACGATCAAGGTGTGATTGAGATATCTCTCTTTTAAATATTACAGAGTAAATAAAAGAAGTGAATCCTTGCCTGTATGGGGTAATCCCCGTGCTGCATAGCCTTCCCATTCTACGCCATGTGATCTTCAAGTCGATAAAGAGTAGATAATAAAACATACCGACACATTATTTTAAATAATCAACATATTCAGGATATCAGAAGAAATTTAAATTCGAGTTATAGCTGTAATTATTTTGACAGCCCATTGTACAAATGTTCCGGCAGGGGGTAACTTAATGACAGGGTTGCTGTACTTTAGTTACTTGAGAAAAATAACCGCGATGCTCACATTAATAAATTAGAACTTCACCCAAGGCCAACTTTTCATCAAACACGGCTTACTTTCATCTGTACAAATCCCTTGTACATATATCCACTGTTTGTCACTGTACCCAATTGTGCAATTGTATGTGAAATTAATGAATTTATTTAAAAATCGACCTTCCTTAAGTAGTAGTCGGATGTTTCCCCTGTAAAATATCTACATCAACTATATATTACATAGATATTCCATTTATAAAAATAAAAATCTTTTTTCATAGGAACAGGAACAACATTATTTATTGCAGAATAAATACTATTACTTTTCTAAAACATACCACTATTTTTGGTTAAGAATGAGTACTAATTAATGCTATCGTATATACATAGTTGAGCTACGCAACACACATATACGTATTGCCAACTGGTACTGCAATTTACTGTCTGCACAAACTACACAACGGTAGTTTAACTGTGTTTCCAGACATATTTTTGTAGGCATTTAATTAAATTACTGAAATATTTTCATTTAAATACATATCATAATTATTTTTAATTATGACACAAATACCCGTGCGTTTGCAACAACATTCGATAATGTACGCGGGCACTATAACTGCAGTTGGAAACAAAGTAATTGGATTTCAAGTGCACCCTGCTGCAGTTCTATTTGCATCCGGTTGCCAGGGTGACGGATTTGTTTACTGCCCTCTCTGGTTTTAATTAGTATTTTATGAGTTTTGTAGTAGCGAGAGATATTTCCTTTTACCCAATACAGCAAAATAGATATAAAAAGAAACACACATACATACACACACAAACACACACACTCACACACACAAATATATGCAAAGATACCATTAATCCAGTTTGTTTGTTTATTTTATTCTTTTCATTCATTTTTATTCCTAGACAAATATTATTATATTGTATGGTAACAATTTAAAATTGTGCAATGAAGGATTCGAAGACAACTTGATGGCAGCAGAAAGAAAAATTCATATTTCTCTTTGTGAAGTAAATTTCTTCTCAAATTCCGGGCAGGAAAGTAGACCCAGTGCCAAAGCGCTAGACTTTGAGCATGAAGATACTCAGTTCAAAACCTATCTAGACCCCCAATTATTTTAAATTAAACTAATTAAAGATTAGAAAAAACTGCATTAAAATCAATTACCATCCACTATAGGTTAACAAATATATAATTCAACTCATTTCGATGAATAAAAACTTATTTTATTAACAATTGAATATGTGTACAAGATATATATATATATATATATATATATATATATATATATATATAATTTAGCAGGAATATTGTAACTTATATAACGGCTATAAATATCTATCTATCTATCTATCTATCTATCTATCTATCTATAGGCCTATATATGTATATATGGTCACCGAGGGTACATGACCCCAAGCTAATTAATTTAAAAATATTAACCTATAAAATAGGGCTAGGTTTTTAGCAAAACAGTTTCCCGGTGTCATAACAATTTTTCCAACGTGTATTTTTTTAAGTACCAAAATAGCATAAAATATGATTTTCTACCTTATCTTACACTAAGACATTTCGTTGAATTCATTCCAAATTTTGGTTGCCAAGCAACACTCAACAAATTAAAATTATTTGGACTTAATTTTGAAAGTCCATGCTTCTCACATTAACAGATGTATGTGACTTGCTCACGCGTCGGAAAATCTTTCGATTTATTTTTGGACGCATCCGAGAGAAAAACAAAAAATATTTTATATCCGAATCAATAACATTCAGTCAAGAACTTTTATTGTCACCCTTTTCTCGATGGACTTATATATATATATATATATATATATATATATATATATATATATATATATATATATATATATATATATATATTCTCGATAGTTCCTTACGATGTCTCCGAATTAATTTAATTTTACAGCTTCCGCTACACGTATTATCACGTTCTCCCTTTATATTCTATCAAAGGCTACCTATAGGGAATATACTTTCCTTCGGCTTTGTCACTTCATTCTACACTATAGTTTTTCGTTTGTTTTGTGATTTCTGTAGCTGGCTTTAGGCATTCAGGTTACCATGTCAAAGTTCTATAATCGATTCATCATTGCTACAGATAATATTCGTGATTAAACCCCTATTACAGCCAAAGAAACCTTTATACACAACACGTTACGTGTCCAGATCGAAAATAAATGTTCAAATCAATATTATTCGTACTAAAGTTTATTAAAAGGGTTATGGTTTGGTTCAATGCGACCCTTGAATCCCTAAGAGTCTCCCAGTTCATCGGTCAAGAAACATTTGTCTGCTTATTCTCATTCGGTTGTTTGTTACTAATCAATATCATGACATATTTGTTCTACACACGATTATTACTCTGTTGATTCATTTTATATTTTCAACTGCGTCCCATTTTACGTGCGACGTCGTATGGATAACGCTATCCAATTTAAATTTAATTTATTAAGTAAAAGTCAATGGAAGGACTTTGAATAAACCAATTCTCCTAGCATCACTAGAAATACTTGTTTAAAATATTTTACACAGATGACTTCTCTACATTTTTTTTTTTTTTTTGGTGCGTTTAAATCTCAGAATAACTTACTGGGAAAACATAGTTTACACCATTCTTTCCTTAACTCTTACCTCTTTATGTTCCCTTCATTTGCACAAACAAAATTGTAAGGGCATAATAGTTATTAAAGTATTAAAACAAATAACAAAATATAGCGTCATTTTATTCGCAGGAAAATAATAGACGTAATAAATTTAATTCCACTTTGTTTCGGTTAGTATTCTATTGAGTTTTTTTACTTTGAACGTCTTCAGGCACTTAATAAAATAGTTATCTCTCTTATTACATTTAATTTCCTCTTTATTTTTATTTTCTTATTTTTATGTATCTTTATAAATTACTTTTTTATTTTGCACAGTGAACTGATTTATGTTTAAATAATTTCTTATAAATGCTATTACATATAAACTATAAAGTTAAAGAGAGCCAACAAATAATTTTATTACTTGAGATTTTCATGAAAACCATTGAAGGTGACGCTCACAAACTGGCGACAGGGGGAGAAATATTTCTTCCAAAGAAGAACCTTTTTGTGTTTATCTTGGAGACAAAACTTTTCTTTGTAAAAGGCTGCTTGTGCAAAGAAGCGACTGTTGTTTATCTTTCTCCCCTTTTGGATGTTTTTAATTTAATTGTCTCTCTCTTCACTAACACTTGCAATTCTTCATTGGAAAAGTTTACGCCGTTTCTTATATCCCACGTTCACAGATCGTTGTGTCTCGAGAATGTGTGTTTGTTTTATTTGAAACGTTATTCCGAGTGTGTAGAGATAAATACGGATTAATGAGACTTCTAAGGGGGGTAGGAAAGACGATCGGGGAGACCTTGAACAAAGTAGAGAATAGGTTAGCTCTTGCCATGGATACAGTAAGCGAGAAAGGAGGAACAGACAAAATAGACTTAAGAAGTAAATCAGTGAAGACAGAGAACTGTTGAGGATAGGCCTACATACGGTTAAAAAGTGCATGCAATTCATATTCGTGTAACGAAAAACACTGAAACAAAAACAAGTAATATAAACATAAAAAGATTTAATGCCAGTTCTTACTTCGTTGGGTCAACGAAGAAAATGTTTATTTTAGTTACTTTGTAATTAATAAATACAATAAATATAAGTAAAGTAACATAATCTATGCTTTAAAACAGCTGTTGTATATCAACCTATCACAAAATATCAGTTGTTTTATAAAATCATATGTTATCAGTAATTAAATTCCTTCTAATAACTCACACACTTCTGGTATATATATATATATATATATATATATATATATATATATATATATATATATATATATATATATATTCACCGATGATTTGATTAAGAATGAAATATCTGATGTACGCTAGACGACAGATATGTTCAGATGGGTGATCTGAAAAATATTCAAACTCTTTGAATTTGGTTAAACTAAAGCAAAGAAAATCCTATTGAAACTATACCCAAAATTCCATATATTTGTATAAACTCATTAGTTTCTTACCATATAACAAAAATTGTGTTAGAAAATAAAGTTACCCATTACAATCACACTACACAATTTGTAAATGCTCTAGGATACAAATTTTCCAGACAGTTAAGAAAGAAATAGCTTTACGAGTTTTGTAATCAACTCACAAATCAGTATAAAAATACAGCTTCAATATAGAGAAATAAAATTAATAGTTTTTACCTGTTTGGATATTATAATGACATCTGGAGTCCTTTGATCTAAAGAAACAAAGTTATAAAACTTTACTGTTTGCAGACAAAGTAATTTCCTGTATTTTGAGTTTGTGTTGAGAACTAAAAGACTGTCAGATTTTTAATCAAGAACGCCGACCCGATCCAAGATGAACACAAAGACAACAGCTGACAGCCCCAGCTGGTCATAACTTGCAGAGAAGTATTGCCTGGCGCTGAATGTCAGTTTTGTGAAACTATTTAATACCACATCTTTAAAGCTATTTTCCTGAGTAAAAACGCTTTTCGTGTTTATTTAAGCATCCTTATGAAGTACGGTACGACT
Source organism: Prosapia bicincta (assembly GCA_036971475.1). NCBI lineage: Eukaryota > Metazoa > Arthropoda > Insecta > Hemiptera > Cercopidae > Prosapia > Prosapia bicincta. The sequence goes on from JBAIZL010000004.1 coordinate 158,678,793, forward strand.
GTAAAGGCCATTGATAAACGAGTCTACGATATTGTTAAGTTAGCAGAGTCTCGGAAATTACCTCGTTGCCCTTGTTAAGGCTTTTGTAGTATATAAGATAAAGTTTCTTACATTTCACAATCAAATGTGTAATGCGAGGTAGAAACATGTTAAACCTCCTTCTCCTCACTGTAAAAAAACCTTCAAGTTCTACTAACTTTTCTTTGTGATTTACACACACACACACACACACACACACACACACACACACACACACACACACACACACACATACACACACACACACACACACACACACACACACACACTTACACACACACACACACATACACACACACACACACACAACACACGCGCGCACAAACTCACACACACACATACACACACAACATACACACACACACACACACACACACACACACACACACACACACACACACACACACAAACACACACACACACACACACACACACACACACACACACACACACACACACAACATACACACACACACACACACACACACACAAACACACACACACACACACACACACAACATACACACACACACACACACACACAAACACACACACACACACACACACACACACACACACACACACACTGAAGTAGTTGTCAAAATATTGCTGATTTCAAATAAATATTGTTGACCTTTCGTAATTTCATACATACCAAAAACTATTTTCCTTATATTAATACTCGCATTACGCAAATAGTTTATACAACAGGATTTTGAATAACAATTAAAGACGACGAAAAAGTAAATATCAAATAATTTGTAATGCATTTGCCTAACCTTTCGTATCTCTATGGTGTCATCTTCTTAATAATAAACGTATATTAGGTTAGAAAACAACTAAAAAATTTCAGAAATATCAAAACAATAACAAGATTATAAATTAAGTATATTATTATAAAACTAAAAATGAAACAATTTAAGGGATCACAACAAAGTAGCACAAACTATTGTTGGTAGCCTTGCTTGTGGACAGTCTGTTTTGAAACATGTAGACTTTTGCATTGAGCCAATAAAATACCTGGTGATTAAATGGGGCTAATGAGTGGATATAGAGAATTGGTAATCTGGAACTATAGTGGAACGAAATCCTTTTGTATCTGTGTCTGCTGATGATTATCAATGCATGAGAAAGTTATGGACAACATATGCTTCGAGTTACTAGCCACTGATATATTGCATATTTAGTATATGGAGGTATCTAAAACAGTTGAAATAAATTACTTTTCTATTATTTTTTTTTCAAATATTTTTATTAGGTCAGTCCTTTTTATATCTATATCTATCTACATATATATATATATATATATATATATATATATATATATATATATATATATATAAATATCGCAATATGTATTCTTGTGTATTAATAAAGAACATAAGTCAAAATACAACTACAAGAATTATAATTGAATTAACAATTTAAAGCTTTTCGTTGGCTAACAGTACCAACATCATCAGGAATATTAAACAATTGAATGTTAATAAAATAAGTTTTGTTCATCCACTCAATTTTAAATATTTTTTCAAATATCAATTCATAAATTACGTTTATCAATTATTTTAGTTTTATATGGGAGAAAAGGTTTCCACAAAAGGGGCAAGCTATACAATATTTTTATTTCGTCCCATTTGGCTTAAAATAAGTAATAAAGTTATAAAAAGCTGATTTTATAATACATATTATGTGGTGGAACAGCTGTTTTAGCGCATATATTTTGTTGCTTTATTTATAATAGTTATATTATTTAACAAAAACGAAATTCTTTGCTTACCTAAGTAGGAATCGATAGTTAAAAAATGTAGTTTATATTACTTGATCTCACAAAAACAACACACACGAGTGCCCTAAATATAAACAAACAGCATTTCTTGTGCAATAGTACAAATACCTATACTCTCCACACCAGTAGAAAATTCACAGCTGAGCTGGAGATAAGGCAGGGAATATTTTAAACGTATCTGTTAGGCGTAGCACAGAGTAAACTTAGATAGTAAGTAAATAGATCCATGGCCGTGACTGCGGTACGTGATGCTACCCCCCCCCCCCTCTGCAAGCAGAGCACGTTCTGCGCCACGAGACAGGTACAGCAGACTGCAATACAGGCCATGAGACATTAGGGAAAATTTATCAGGGAATTCACTTGTTTAAATATATTTTCGATTTCTCCGCCCTATGCATCGTCTGTACACTATTCACGTCCGCCTCTAAAGACGCAAACTGTTACAGTTTTCCCATAAATAAAGGGAAATGTGTTGTTATATTCAACTATTAAAAGTATTCCTAAATCTCTTATTAATAATATGTACAAAGTAAGTACAGTACTCGTAACATATAAAAGCAAGTCTGTTATGCCTGACTGACTACACAATCTGCACACCTCGCTGGAGCTGGCGTAGGTGTTTCAGAGGTATAGGGTAACATTTTACAACCCTTTGTTATTAGCCAGGGATTTTGCAAACATTTTCCGTTTGACTGGGGTACCGTAAGGAAACGCCCTTTTCTGTATGTACGGCTACTTCACCCCTACATTTTGCCTACCCCTTACTCCCATTCCCCTTGACTCATCAGCGCAGAGAATGAATCTTTAACAGCTCAAAAAATTTAAATATTATAATTTTATTTATAAATAACAGCCTGCATTGTTATTTTACATACAAGCATTTTACATTGTTACTGCTTTTCTGTAGAGTAAAAATTAAAACATTGCGTGTGCTATTACATCCCCTTTACGTAGACTACGCATTCAGCCCTATCCACTAATTAAAAGCTTTTATCTCTGTTCCGTGACGCAAGTTCCGATATTTTGTAACCGACCAACGTATATTAAGTAATATTTTCTTTGTTGATGACGGATTAAAATAGAAGACAATAAAGATTAACTAATAAATATTAGTGAATAAAACAATTTGAACAAAAAAAGGGGAATGAATCGCGAATTCAAAGTCAGAAGTAGATAAATCAATTTTGACAAGTGCAAAATGTCAGACAGCGAAAGTAAAACCTTAATCAAAATAAATAATTATTGAACTGAATAACCTCAAGGAACCAAGTGGTCATTAGGGCCATGTCCTGCGCATGTGCGTTACAGAAATACCAAGAGTTTCTTAATAATTTTTGTAGAACGAATAGCAGTTAATAATCAAGCCTTAGTAATAAACATGTACTTTTTATTAAAAACAAAGTACTGTAACATATTAATTAAGGTTGATTTTGGTGCATTTAACAATTTGGTAGCTGTAATTTGTTTATTATAATAATTTAATTCAGTATCTGTGGGCCTGTAACTATCTTAATGCATTCTAAACCGTTGACATACGCTTTCATTTTCTACGTCGGGCCAGTAATTCGAAATAACATTGCCTATATCTTTTGTTTCATAACTTTGTAAAATTACCAGTATTGAATTGGGCTGTGTATTTTGTCGCTGGAAAGCTGTATTTATAACCTATTTGACACAAATAACAAGCGTCCAATTTCATGCGTTATAAACACGCCCTAAACAGTGTTGCCACACTTTATTACTCACATCATAATGGCAACACATACCCTCGGCGTTACTGCCGGACCCTGTTTTGTTGCCAGCAATAACATACGTCATAAATTGTCTGCATCAGAGCTTCAATATCGACTCGTGGAAACTAGCAGTTTCAAATTGTGTTTACTAACCTAATTATTACAACTTTTTAAACAAGAAGGTTTTAAAAGTGTTTATTTTTAAGAACAAAGTAAAATGTCTTATAGCTGACGGTTGAATTTTATTTTAGGCCTATGTTTAACCGTTTGGGTATACGCGAGCCAAGAGCACACCCCTGATCCACGCTCGCATACACGCAAGCACGGTAACAGTGTTTGAGTTTGGCACCTGTTGTTCACAGATGACTTCAAACGTCGGACTACTCCGTTATGTATTTTGTTCTTGAATTAACGACATCACTGCAGTATCTGGGACAAACGTTTCCCGTTGGTCCGACAGCGGTTGTATTTTATGTGGCGGTGAGGTTAGGTTAGCTGTCTTTATTACAATATTTTATATGATTCGTATGGTTGTTTCAAGTCCCTAAATATAAATAGTCCAGTTAGTATTATGGGACTTGAGTATAATGAAGACTTACATCCATTTAAACTCCATTCGAAGTAAAATACTTGAGATATGAGTTTCTTTAACAAAATACCAGGGGCAGTAATGTGGAAGACCATAAACAAATTGGTACTCGACAGTATAATAATGATAAAATAAAATCATCTACTGTTTCAATGTGTGAAAATATGCCTATGATGAAATTTGCGTCATAAACGCTCAAGTACCCATATATACCCCCGCCTGGGAGATATGCATTACGTATATACGGGCCAGTGGCTGCTGATAAGCGATGAGCAAGTGGAGTAAAGATTGTGTCAGTTATATTTAGTGTATTTACTCTCTGATTTCCAATTTACCCAGGACTGGCTACGTGTTAGAAAACAAACCAATCTATCATTTAGGAATGCTTAAAATACCATAAAATAAGTCATTTTTATACTTTTAACTCTTTATTCATTTTAACTTTTTTTAATTTTAACTTTTTTTAATTTTTAAATTTTATTTAGTTTTTATCTATTCATAACGAACTAATAAATTATTTATAAATATTGCACTCAACCCCTCCCCATGTTTACTCTTCTTAGTGCCTGTACTTTTTTTTATTTTTGCTTTTGAACAGGGCCAAGAAATCAGTGTCCCCATTTGTCGCTTAAAGTGAGAGTGGGCAAGCGTCATTATTAGTACGTGTAGAGTTTTTCCTGATGGCTTGGCGCACTCGATCAAACAAAACACGGCGATGGGTAGGCAATTCAACAGCAACTTGTTGCAATGGTAAAGCAGGAATAAAGAGTAAGATTGAAAGAGTGGGTTTAGGAAAATCATGTAATAATTGTTGTGAAAAGTAGCTACTAAACCAATGAACTTTATACAAAATTTGTAAAACCTAGTTCTTAAATCTTATGGACTTATAGAAAAAATAATAGAATTTACTTCCGTCTACGTCATTCATTTAAAACTTCATGTTAAACGAGTCTTTGCCTTTCAACTCTGACTGTGTTTTGAAGTCAGGATGTTACGCAATCGCTCTTTGACTTGACTATCACCTGTTGTAAAAGCCAAAGGGGGTTAAAAAGTAACAGTAGCGTAAGTCTTAGGAGATCAATTTACGTACCAAGTAACAGGTGGATTTTCACCAAGTTGAGAAATAGAGTTGTTATTGATTTTGAAAAACCATTCCATGAAATTATTATTACCAATATTTTTTTGAAAATGTGTGTGCATGCTCGACTATTTATAAAATATTTAATAGGTCCTTGTTAACATTTCGCACGTATGACTGAAAGGGGTCAAGGTGATTCTAGAAGTATCGTATGTTTTGCTTGTATATTTATCTTAAAAACATTTTCTTGCTAATGTATAGAACTGTCTTGTTTTGTTAGAAAGAATATTCTATTTCCAGAATTCCACTTTCTTTCACGTAATTTTCATGAACCGCAAAATTCACTGATATTTCAAACAAACCTATACCTGGAGTTGTAGACATTTCTGAGGAACACTTCAAATGAAACACATCATGTCGGTAATGCCCATAAAATTATCAATTTTGAAAAAAACGAAATACAACCTGGCTCTACATGTACAAACATATATACTCAAGCTTTTGTTCAGAAACTAGATTCAAAAAATGGTATAACAAATTATCCCATTTGGATGACATTGGTTTAAAATCTAAACAAAAACAAGTTATTAAGTTTGAGCGTAGGCTTACGGAATGAAAACTAAAACAGCCAACATGACACACACATACACATACACACACATACACACATGCACGCACGCACGCGCACACATAAATATATAAGTATACGTATATATATATATACATCACGAGACAGGTTTAATATGTAAGGTGAATTCTCTAATTCGGAGGCAACGTACATTGGCCTTTTGTTTTATTTATTTTTGGTACACGTCATGAACATATGTTTCCAGTGTCTTCAATATAGCAGTTTTCGTTTGCTTTTGACAGATAAAATGTTTTAAAATGCTCTAGAGTGTTCGGATATTTTCTGATCAAAGCATTTTCTCCGACTTCAACTCGTCTTACCAACGTAACGTATCACCACCAGGCTACTATTAATGGTGTATTTAAATAAACAAAATCTTATAACACCAGGTTTAACTGGTCTCTCCTTTGCGAGACCATCATAAATGCAACATAATAATGCGTTTTAATGCATCCAAACATAAAATAATAATAAACAATTTACAACATACTACCTACGCTAAGTAAATAAACGCCCTTTATATAAAGCCGTTAAAGGACCAGCCATGTTCAATAAAACTTAAAATTTAAAACTGAAAAGATAATTTTTGTGATTGGAATTTTAAAATAGCGCTGCATAGCGGCAGACGTGGGAGTTATCATTTTTGTAAGTTAGACTATAAATGTCGCAATATAACGCGTAACACGTTTTTATGGGCAATAAAAAGGAGAATATACGTCATAACTGGCCGCAGATATTGCATTTTTAATCGTGAACGAAATCTTGTGATTCATGAGGCTTTTGCGAGAGGATATCGTATTGTTTTTACTATACATGGATCGATAAACGTTGATGCTGGATTCACCAAAAGGAACGTACATAATTTATAAATACATTTAAACAAACAATTTATTAATAATATAGTAACAACGTAAGTAGCACAGTGGGCTTGGTACAAAATACAAATACTATGTAAACCCAAAAACATAACTATATAAACACCAGTTCTGGATTAGACTTTTCTTTCCGTAAGTTGTGCCCACATGAATATAGTCTAATAAGACAATTCAAATTACATTTTTATGTTCTTACCTTTATCTTAATATCTTTAACGGCTCATAGTTCTACATTTCCATCATTTAACTAATGTTACATTCGCTACACAGCCCCTTTTTTGTGTTTGAGTCTGCAGTGCATATATAAATGTTGGTCACCTTAATCACTAAGCTTACGTTACTCTAAAAGTTAGTATATTGGTAAATCTTCTGTTTGACTAGTAAATCTTAAGACCTACTAACATTAGTTGGTAAATGTGCGAGTTTTATAATTTATTTAAATATTTACCGTTAGAGATTGAGAAATATTAGCACAGGTACTTAATAAACACTATAGGTTAGATTATGTGTATCTGACAACCGATACCGTGTCCCTGAAGTACAACCTAGGATTTACCGAGTGTATAAAGGCAGTAGTGCCAAATTAACAATCACCGTAGAAGAGTTCGGCCCTTTACTATTAGGAGATATATCTTAGGCTCTATTGTGTAATCTTAAGATAATCTTAAAATAGATTAGACGCCAAAAAAATGCGTATAAAACAGCCACAGCTAAAAATGTATTTTGTATATAGATTGCTCACGAATTATTCTATCCACATTCATCAGATGATTCCTCGGTATAAAAGAAACAAATCATCTACTATTAAGCTTGTTCATATATTGCTTGGTTTTCTGAATGTTCGAGAAATTGTATCCCAAAGGTGGAACAAAATTAACAAATTTAAAACGTCCACAAATGTTATTCTAAAGCAAAACTTTTAAATCAGGGCTTCCAAACATTTTCTTCCACGCATCCTCCTCTTGAGATGAAAACCTCCCACGCCTCCCTTAACATCAAACTGTAAATAAATGGTATGGGCAAATTAAAAAAAATTAGGTATTAGTATACATATATATAAAACAATTTATTTTTAAACAATTTCACAAGAAACATGATATAAAATTTCAAGTTTTTAGTTGCAAGGTAAGTTTTAACTAATAAAAGAAACTTCTGTTAGTGAGATGGTTGAATCTGCATTTATTACACTAGCATGCCTACTTGAGGTTGTATTTTATTAGGGACCCTAAGTAAGTTATTAGCAACATCAGGTTTGTTCCTATAATTTTAAACAAACTTTATTTATATTATTACTTTCCAAATGACCTCGCCCCCTCAAAATAGCCTTCACGCACCCAAGTTTGGGAACCAATGTTTTAAATGGGCTATATTTGATAGACGATATTTTGTTTATTTCTATTTGAGGAATCATGTAGTGAAGCTTAGTATAGTAATTAGTTGACCCTTGGACAATTAATGTGAATTATCTACCTTATATATATATATATATATATATATATATATATATATATATAAATAAATATATATATATATATATATATATATATATCACTTTCACTACATGTACTTACACAAGAATCTTTCTTTGTTTAAGTACATATAGAGAAAGTTATAAGTGAATACAAGAAAACAGTGTTGCAAAGTTAAATAATATATAGGCTATATCAAACAAAAGAAAAGGAAATCGGTCAAACTTTTTTATTTAGCGGCAACGTTTCAGTAACATTAGTTACCATCTTCAAGTCTGTTCGTGTATGAATAGTAACTCAAGTGGATAAAAATGCAATTGGCGTAATAGCCAATCAAACAACTACTACTCTATTTGAGTGTTTTGTGTAGCCTTGTCATTTGTAAAGTAAGAATGTATTATACTATCTAAAATAGCTTATACCTGTTAATTAATTGAAGACTAAAGAAGACGTGTTATTTCCAAAACATTGTGATATAGCGAGCGTAATATGAAGAATAAAAGTTGTTATATTACATTTCTGTGCTTATAAACTATTTATAATGTTAGCAGAAACTTTGATGAGTTTAAAAAAAAATAACACCACACGCTCTAACAACGATCCTTACGGCTTAGTTGCCGCATAATATTTTTGTACACAGCTGCCATCCTTAGAAACAACAGAAATTATAATGAGATGTTTGTCTCAGATGTAACTCGTTAAGTTTCTTGTTCCCTCTGTGCACGAAATGTACAAGTTTATTAAAAGTATATTTTAGTTAGAGGTTGACTGGTTGCTATAATAAAAAGTATGAAAATATATTTTTGCAAGCTTTTAAAAATAAGCAGTGTCTAAAACATACACTGTATGGAAACATTTTAAATTTATTATTAATAATTTTCTCATTTATTTCGTACTATATTTTTAGTATGTTTTAATACTTTATTAATTTACTCGTACTTTTTGTCAGTTCCCTCTTTCTCTGTATATATTTTTTTATTTATAAGATATATTTACAATTACACACTAAAATCCTCAATTTATTTGGTTCTTTTTTCGTAATTATTATTTTACAATTTTTAAAAAAATATATAACATTAAACGTTTTAACTTCTAGTTAGATTTTTTGAGACGTATTAAGACTAATAACATATAATGTGTTTTAAACGAGACCAAATTAACATTCTTAGTGATATTCAACCCTATTATAGTATTTCCAGCTACTAAAACACCTTCCACTCCTTTAAAGTTTTCCTAGTTTGTTAAATTGTAGCACAGTTTTAAAATATGGGTCGTTTTATAAGAATTCAATTAAAGTATTGAAATAAAACCCAAAGTAAATGTAGCCTACTTGCCTAAGCTGTATAGTTTTGGAATTAACAGGCGCTCCGAAATATTACCAATTGAGAAAATACATTGACGAATCAATTCTTCGCACTTCGTTATAATTATTACACCTATCCCTAGTTTGTAAAATATATGTATGTGGTTAATTTATATTATATAAAGTAGGAGAGTTATAAGGAAATCAGATGAATGGGCTTTTGTAACGCAAGTGTAAGCTATGCAGCACAATATAGGTCAGTAGGAAAGATAGAGGAGATGTTAGTTAATACTGTACTTTTAAGACAAATATGAAATAATTCCGTTAATCATCTCTCTAACTACAACTATGATTTTAAAACTCTAAGTTTATAATTTTTAAATTACTAAAATAATTTTTTATGCTAAACACCTGTGCACAGTTAACATGAAACTTATATAACAGTTACAATTAGTTACATTAGAACACGGACAGATTCAAAACTTGTATCTGTGTTCGATGTTTAATTTTACAATATTTGTTAGAGGGCGACTGGTTGCTATAATAAAAAAATATTAATACATATTTTTGCAAGCTTTTAAAAATAAGCAGTGTCTAAAACATACACTGTATGGAAACATTTTAAATTTATTTTTATTAATTTTCTCATTTATTTCGTACTATGTTTTTAGTAAGTTTTAATACTTTATTAATTACTTTTTATCAGTTCCCTCTTTCTCTGTATATATTTTTTATTTATATTATATCTTTACAATTACACACTAAAATCCTCAATTAATTTTTTAAATTTTTTACATTTTAAAAAAAATGTATAACAACATTAGACGTATTAACTTCTAGATATATATTTTGAGACGTATTAAGACTAATAACATATAATGTGTTTTAAACGAGAAGAAATTAACAATCTTAGTGATAATCAACACTATTATAGTATTTCCAGCTACTAAAACAACTTCCACTCTTTTAAAGTTTTCCTAGTTTATTAAATTGTAGCACAATTTTAAAATATGGATCGTTTTATAAAAATTCAATTGAAATATTGAAATAAAACCCAAAGTAAATGTACTTGCTCTATAGTTTTGGAATTAACAGGCGCTCCGAAATATTACCAATTGAGAAAATACATTGTCGAATCAATTCTTCGCACTGCGTTATAATTATTACACCGGTCCCTAGGTTGTAAAATATATGTATATGGTTAATTTGTATTATATAAATTAGGAGAGTTATAAGGAAATCAGATGAATGGACTTTTGTAACGCAAGTGTAAGCTATGCAGCACAATATAGGTCAGCAGGAAAGATAGAGGAGATGTTAGTTAATACTGTACTTTTAAGAGCGAAATAATAAATAATTCCTTTTTTCATCTCTCTAACTACAACTATGATTTAAAATTAAAAGTTTATAATTTTTAAATTACTAAAATAATTTTTTATACTAAACACCTGTGCACAGTTAACATGAAACTTATATAACAGTTACAATTAGTCACATAGAACACAGACAGATTCAAAACTTGTATCTGTGTTCGATGTTTAATTTTACAATATTTATTCGATTGGTAATACGAAAATATGACCCTTCCACATAGCCTTCACAAACAATATCGAGTAACATTCCATGTGTTCTGATTAAAATTAATGTTTTTGTAAGCGGAATGAAATTTAATAACTTCGGGAAGACCCTGTACATTATGTAAAATCAACCCCCAAGGGCCGTACACCCTATAGAGCACTATACAACGCATGTTAAATGTATGAACCCAGTTCGAACTCAGCTTCATTTAAAATTCTAACACAACAGAGCGTCATCTATACTTGTCAGTGTGTGAGGTTGGGAATTCTGCACACCCTCAACGACGTTATAGGTTTTAATTTCTTATACAAAATTAAAGAGTTTTATAGGCCTATTAACAATTAGCAATCAACATTCAAACATTTTATATAATTTACAAGATTTGTTCTTTGTAAAAGACGTAAAAATAGTGACATTAGGCGAAATATTTAAGGATTCTTTAAAAAAAACATACCCAACCAATAAGGGTAGATTGAATAATGTATTTAAAGACGACTCCAGTCTAGATTCCTATGTTAACACCAAAAGAAATTTTCCATATATTATTTCATAAATAGTTTTAGAAATTGGTTTTATACCATTAAAAATCACTTTTAAAAGTGTATAAATATTTATTAAATCTCTGAGCACTGTAAACTAATTTCAACCAAATAAATTAATTTCACTAAACAAGATATAAAAAACTTTTATTTTACTATAGTCGGAAGATCTTCTTACCCCTTCATTAACGTTACTTACCCGTACATTAAGTAAAGTTATTTAATTCAATTTCATAGAAACATGGATCAGACTATTTGAAATTGTAGCGCAAAAACCACTGATAAGGTGTCGTAACTTAAATAAAAAATTATAATTGTTTTCGGACATTAAAAATCACTTTTAAGAGTGTATAAATATTTATTAAATCTCTGAGCACTGTAAACTAATTTCAACCAAATAAATTAATTTCACTAAACAAAATATAACAAACTCTTATTTTACTACAGTCGGAAGATCTTCTTACCCGTTCATTAACGTTACTTACCCATACATTAAGTAAAGTTATTTAATTCAATTTCATAGAAACATGGATCAGACTATTTGAAATTGTAGCGCAAAAACCACTGATAAGGTGTCGTAACTTAAATAAAAAATTATAATTGTTTTCGGACATTAAAAATTTATTTTTTAAATAATATTCCCTTGCACTCTAATATTTTAGCAACTGTCCCGCTTCTTCGTAGACGGATCAGATAGTTTACCGAATTCCTGATCATGCGATACGTCCTGCACATAAATCTCCAACGCACTGTTAATACTAAACAGAGGCAATTATTTCGCCAGTGACTAATAATATGAAGTAATTTTATGTTCTGATATTTCCTTAGGGAAATGTTTGAGATATTTCGGAAAATACAGCCGCAAAATAAGAACCAAAATCATTTACAAAATCTAAATCCTTACAAACTGGGGTTGCACTGCTGTGATCCTAAGTAAAAAAAGGTATATACCCTCCACATGCATTGTAAAATAATAATATTTCCATACCACTTTATTATATTAAGAACTTTGAGACTGGTGCGATTTTCATCACTTTAAACACGCTAATTATGGCTTATGGTGCGCAAGTAGCCTATTTAATGCCCCTATTGTCTCCCACCTACTCCATTGTCCCTGGATTCGCTTATCCTCTAATCCCTTACATTTACTGGGCTGATTAATGGCATGAAGGATAACTGGAGACTGTCTCCATGGCAATTCAAATATATGTCAACATAACATTGCAAATGTAGACTCTAGCTGAGGACAGCAAGTGATTCTATTCTATATCGCAACGTTTGTATCGATTATCGATCTGTCATTTTGTAACGCAGCAACGAAACAACTTTGGATGTACATAATAGTTTTCATAATTTTTTACCCTGCTTGAATAGTCATGGGATATATATGTACCAACGTGACACTTACAGAGGACACTATCTTCACGGTGTATGTATATATATATATATATATATATATATATATATATATATATATATATATATATATAAAGAACTAAGTCAAAATACAAATACAAGATTTATAATTGGATTTACAATTCAAAGCTTTTCGTTGGCTAACAGTACCAACATCATCAGGAATATTAAACAATTAAAATTAATTGTTTTAATTGTTTAATATTCCTGATGATGTGGGTACTGTTATCTAACGAAAAGCTTTGAATTGTAAATTCAATTATAACTCTTGTATTTCTATTTTGACTTAGATGTGTATTAATACACAAGAATACATATTGCGATATATATATATATATATATATATATATATATATATATATATATATATATACATATACACACATAGAACAGTCCAGTTTAACGGAGTATATTTGTAGCTATGAGACACTTATAGAGGACGCTATATTGATGGAGTATATATATGTAGTAACGTGTCACTTGTAAAGGACGTTATCTTTACAGGGTATATATAGAGCTACGTAACGTTTATAAAGGACGTTATCTTCATGGAATGTATATGTAGTTACCTGACATACATACAACATTTTAGTTTAACGGAGTGTATATGTAGCTAATTGACACATATAGTGGACGCTATCTAGAGAGAGTATATATGTTGCTAAGTGACAAATATAAAACAGTCTAATTTATCGGAGTATATATGTAACTACGTTACACCTTTATCACAGTCCCATTTAACGGAGTGTATGTGTAGCTGCGTGACACTCATAGAGGACGCTATCTTGACAGAGTATATATAGGGCTACGTGACACACCTAGCACAATCCAGTTTACCGGGGTATATATGCAACATGTGACATATATAACACAGTCCAATATTACGGAGTGTATATGTAGCTGCGTGACACTTATAGAGGAAACTACATTGACGGAGTATATATTTAGCTACGTGAGATACATAACAAAATCCTGTTTAACGGAGTATATATGTAGCTGATTGACACTTATAAAGGGTGTTATCTATATGGAGTGTTTATGTAGCTGCGTAACACATATACAGAATGCTATCTTGACGATGTATACACACGTAAACCACAATTCAGTTTAACGGATTGTATATGTAGTTACGTGACACTTATTTATGACGCTTTATTGACGAAATATATATGTAGCTACGTAACACCTATAAAGGACGTTGTCTTTACGGAGTCTATGTGTAACTACGTGACACATATAGTGGACGCTATCTTGACCGTATATATATGTATATATATACATATATATATATATATATATATATATATATATATATATATATATATATATATATATTGTAATCCTTAGATGTATTATTTTTCTTGTTGCATATGTATGGTGAAATAAACACCATACGTATGTTAATTAAACACGTACTGCAACGTCCCCTCCCCTAATTGATGATATCCCTTTTCGCAGAATACCAAAATTTTGTTGTTTAAAAAAACTTATTTATAAACAAAACAAACATCTGCCAATCACCCCGCTTGTTCAACCGTGCTAAAATCCCTGAGTTACGTGTATATTTCCCGCTCATAGGGCCATGCCCAAAACAAGCCTATTCCCGCTGACTACTATTTAAAATCAGTATAAACTCCCAAATTTGGTTTATCAATTGTGTAGGGTCTAGATATAGTCACACGTCATTTCAATAGTCAGCTGGAAAGAAACATATTTAAAATAATACACAAAATATTCACAGAGTCTTACCACCTGATGATGATCTGCAGAGACAGCAAGGGAACGTGCAAAATATGATTGTGTTTAAATTACCTATTTTAAAAGGCTCCTGTGTCCTTTTAAACACAATCTGCCAGTAGATAAATCTCTGGACTTTTATACAAAAAGTCCAACTAATCTTTAGGCTAGCTCAATGAAGTTAGTTGAGAGAAACTCTTTAAAAACATTAGGCTTTAACTATTATCAATTAATGAAATTTAATTAAACTTGTTTACTGATTTAATAATCATTTTCATATTAGTTGGAAAAAGCTAAACAGTTTTTATTGATTATTCGACACAGGATGAAATGCAAATACTGTTGATTTTTATAACATATTTAATTTTATTTATTTAAATAAAAAAGAAAATTTATCCTTTCAAATAAAACACAATTATATTGACAAAACAATTCACTAAATAACTTGTTGTTTTCCATATTTTAAAATCTTCTAATTTTCATATATATCAATTACATTTACATTAACATAAAATTATTTCTCAAATTAGACATAGTAAAAATGTATCTTCTCTATAAAATTGGTAAATTCATATTTATGACACATAATTTTTAAATTTATAATATTCAAAAAATTCTTATTTCTTTGAAAATAAATGGCTCATGGCCGAAAACCCTTTGTACGTTTAATATTTATCATTTGAAATATTCTGATCACACAAATTAATTTTATTAAGCATAAAATTTATTTAAATTTTATAAAGAGTGAAGTCATTGTTTAAGCTTGAATATTTGTTTGAATTTAATAAAATTAACTGACTAAATTTGACGTAAATGGTATCGAATAGAGAAAATGACTTGCCAAAGATGTTCCTGCCGGTCCTAGAGTCCCTCGTCTGGATTCCCTGGTCCTTGGACATCGGAAGTCGCCATCCCTGGTTCGTCGGTGATGGTTTTCCTCTATTCCCGCGTCCTGGAGGCTGAGTCTGAAGCTTTCATCCCTTGATAGTCCTAGACGTCGGAAGCGTTGAGGTTTGGTCCATCTGGCCTGATGGCGGTCCTACTCGCGGTCCAGCATAGCGTTCCGCGACACCTCGTATTAAAAATTTATTTCAGACCGTCTCTAAGGTCTTAGAGACCTAGTATATATAGCGGTGAATTTAACCTACCTCATCCCGCCTGCAATACTTGCTATCTTTGGATTTATTCCTTGTACAGGCAAGTCGGGCAACGAATCTGTTTTAGCTTGCATAGTTTGATTATCACTTTTGGAACACTGAAAAATGTCTATTTTATTAAAACTGCTGTAACGTTTTTGTTTTTTAAGTTTTTCAAATTTTGTTTTCACTAATGTTTATTCTGGCTTATTTTGGTTCTTATAAAATGTCGATGAAACTTCTACGTGGTTTGGTTCTTAAGATAGCTTTTTTAAGCACTTTTCGCCTCACTCCCGATGGTCTAATTTATCTAGTTATTACAAATTTATTCTTTAATACTTTTTAATTTAGCTTAATTATTCTATTTATGGTTTTATTTAATTCTTCACTCTTTATTATTTTTATAACTCCAAACTTGATTAATTTAAAAATCAACTTTATTACTTAAACACAGGAAATTATTTATT
This sequence comes from Prosapia bicincta, assembly GCA_036971475.1. NCBI lineage: Eukaryota > Metazoa > Arthropoda > Insecta > Hemiptera > Cercopidae > Prosapia > Prosapia bicincta. The sequence continues at coordinate 158,695,166 of JBAIZL010000004.1, forward strand.
TCTTATTTGTCACGGCATGTCAGACCGTTACAGTACACATAGGCTTAAAAATGAATATAATAGAAAACTTAGAGATATATAAAAATAAAATTAGGAACACACTAATAGAAGAACAAGTCCAGATTAAATCAAAACATAATACAATCTCTAGCATATTTGATGATATTTTAAAAATAAAAGATTAGGACAAATGGAAATATTAAAGTATATTTATCTAAAAGATAAGATAACTGAGACCAGGTTTACTGAGCATACCACAAATATATTCAACAGTCTTACTCTAGTTACATAACTGGACAGTGATTTATAAATTTTGAAAATGTTAATAATGTAAATTGGCGAAAAGCTTCAATCAACAATAAAATGAAATATTACTCGTATATTCTTGTTTATGAAATTTATTTTATTTCAACATATATACATATATATACACTTGAAGTGGACGCTATCTTGACGGAGTATATATGCAGTTAAGTGATAAATACAACACAGTCCAAGTTAACGTATTATATATGTAACTTATTGACACATATAACACTGTAGAATTTAACGGAGTGTATATGTAGCTACGTGAAACATGTAACGCAATCCAATATAACGGAGTATATAAGTAACTACATGACAGATATAACTCAGACCAGTATAACGGAGTGTATGTGTAGCTGTGTGACGCTTATAGAGGGAGCTATCTTGACGGAGAATGTATGTAACTACGTGACACATATAACACAATTCAGTTTAACGGAGTGTTTATGTATCAATGTGATACATAAAGAACAATATAATTTAAGGGATTGTATATTTAGCTATGTGACATATTAAACAGAGTACATTTTAACGAAGTGTATGTGTAGCTACGGCTTACTTATAGAGGACGCTATCTTGGCGGAGTATATATTTAGCTACGTGACACTTAAAACACAATCTATTTTAACGGAGTGTATATGTAGCTATGTCATACATATAGAACAATAAAGTTTAACGGAGTGTATGTGTAGCTACGTGATTCATATAGAATACAATAAAGACACATATAGACACAATATAGTTTAACGAAGTGTATATGTAGCTACGTGACACATATAACACAATCCACTTTAACGGAGAGTATATGCAGCTATGTGAGACTTATGGGGAACGATAAAATGACGGAGTATATATGTAGCTACGTAACACATAAAACACAATCTATTTTAACGGAGTGTATATGTAGCTATGTCATACATATAGAACAATAAGTTTAACGAAGTGTATATGTAGCTACGTGACACATATAACACAATCCATTCTAACGGGGTGTAATTGTAGCTATGTGATACATATAGAACAATATAGTTTAACGAACGGAGTGTATGTGTAGCTACGTGAGACTTATGGGGGACGCTATACTGACGGAGTATATATGTATCTACGTGACACATAAAACAAAATCTATTTTAACGGAGTGTATATGTAGCTATGTGATACATATACAACAATAAAGTTTAACGGGGTGTATGTGTAGCTACGTGATTTATATAGAATACAATATAGATACATATAGACACAATATAGTTAAACTAAGTGTATATGTAGCTACGTGACACATATAACACAATCCACTCTAACGGAGTGTATATGTAGGTATGTGATACATATAGAGCAATAAAGTTTAACGGAGTGTATGTGTAACTACCGTGATTCATATAGAATACAATATAGATACATATAGACACAATATAGTTAAACTAAGTGTATATGTAGCTACGTGACACATATAACACAATCCACTCTAACGGAGTGTATATGTAGCTATGTGATACATATAGAGCAATAAAGTTTAACGGAGTGTATGTGTAACTACCGTGATTCATATAGAAAACAATATAGATACATATAGACACAATATAGTTAAACTAAGTGTATATGTAGCTACGTGACACATATAACACAATCCACTCTAACGGAGTGTAATTGTAGCTATTTGATACATATAGAACAATATAGTTTAACGGACGGAGTGTATGTGTAGCTACGTGAGACTTATGTGGGACGTTATACTGGCGGAGTATATATGTAGCTAAGTGACACATACAGCACAATCTATTTTAACGGGGTATATATGTAGCTATGTGATACATATAGAACAATATTTTTTAAGTGTATATGTAGTTACTTGATACATACATACGACACAATACTAATACTGTATATTTCATGTCGCATATAGAAGACACAACCCTCATTAAGTATTATTTTATTTGTGTCACATGTAGAGGTCACAGGCCTCTATTACTGTTTTGTAGTTGTGTCACATGTAGAATACACAGACCTCATTCTTTATATATGTATTTATGTTCACATATATTATCAAGAAGTTTGTGATATAAATACAAGAAATATATTTGTACCTACGTACACACACACACACACACACACGCACGCACACACACACAAACACAAAAAGCATCGTGTTATGACGTGTTGTAGGTCATGTACCTGAAAGAGTCGTAGATTCATTGTTCCCATGTTACTACAATAGTAAAACGAGGCATAAGAAGAGTTGAGGAGTTAGGGAGCTCCATGCATGTACATAATATTATCCGTGTGTCGAATTTAGGAATAAAGAGATATTAAGGCATTGCGTATTTGTAATTATGCAATTACGTAATTATTTGCAAAAAAAAAACAAAAGTTAATTGTTTCATGAACACGTTCGATTTCTAATGTAAATTGTAAAGCTAAAATAACGTATATTGTACTTCAATATTGAGGATATTGTTTTACATTACATTTATAAATTATTCCAAAACGCCTAATCTCGTAAACACGACTTAACAGCTGATTTTACCCTACAATTAAAGCCTATCCCGAGATTAGAGTGAAATTTATTTTAAATATTAGATCGATTTAATAGCTACGTCATAATCACACAGAATAGTTGTGGTAGGGTTGAAATATAACTTTGTACCATGAAGAACCGAACGAAAATCAGATATATTTATACAAGCTTCGTAGAATTCTAATGGACTCGCGTAGCTTATCCTCACAATATCTCCAGTTGCTGACGGAAGGGGCGGAGTTGAAGTTTCCCTGCCGTGACTATTTTGCCGCGTAAGCAAGGAACCGTTTACTCTGAGAGTATTAAAGTCTCCGTATTGACAGCCCTCCATCATATTTATCGTCTCGGCACAAATTCACGCAGACATATCGATATCAACAATCTTGCCAACTGCATCACAGGAAATACTGAAACGATGTAGTTTACTGAACTTTTTTATATAAAATATTTCATTAAAATGTTTTTGAAAGACGAATCCAGTGGTTACGTTTCACGTTTAAAGAGATATTACCGTACAGTTGTGAGCTATAATAAGCAAACATTACTTGTTACTTCAAGCACTTCTTTGTATTTACGGTTACTCAATAATTGTTTTAAATTATATAATTATAGCCAAATTTGTATGAATTTATAACGTGAAACTCTCGGCATGAATAAAAATTCACAGATACTTGAAGGTAAATACGCTTAAGCGTTTCGTACTTTAAAATAATTAATAATATAGATGTGAGACCGATTAGAGTGTAATCACCATTAATATGCCTTGGCACACTTTGTATAACAATCTATGTTCGATTCTAATGGAGCTAACTTTAGGCGATTTCGTGAAGGAGATAAGAATTAGAAAAACTGAGAAGAACCTATCGTTCTGTAAAACTGTAATAAAACAATAATAATATAGCTGTGAGACCAATTAGAGTGTAATCACCATTAATATGCCTTGGCACATTTTGGATAACAATCTATGTTCGATTCTAATGGAGCTAACTTTAGGCGAATTTGTGAAGGAAATAACAATTGGAAAAACTGAGAAGAACCTATCGTTTTGTAAAGCTTTAATAAAATAATAACTTTGAAGAAGCTAACATTTGGGAAAATCTGTGAATGTAGGCAAAACTGAGAAGGAGCTATGAGGAACTGAGAGGTTATGTAAAAGTTTATGAGAAATAACATTTTCTAAATCGGTGAACGATATAAAATTCTGTAAAACGGTGGAAGAGGTTACAATCAAATTGACTGTGATGAGTTAACTAATAGAAAAACTGTTAAAGCGATAACATCTACTAAAATTGAAGGAGGGAGAAATGCATAATTTATCTCGATATTAATCATTCCGGGAAAAAGTCTAATTTAAAAATATTATTTAATTGTAACACAAATAGAAAATTTAAAAAATTCTATATGAACTTATTTAGTTATATTTTTATTTTTTTTATTAGGTAGATAAGTGTTTTACTTTTGGTTAAGTACGATACTAGTTAAAGGCGTATTACCATATAGTGACGAATTCATAAGATGATAAAAGAGTCATCATCTATTAGATTTTATTATTTATTCGAATCTCTTTTTGTGATCATGAGACAGTAACTATATATTATGCATTTGTTCTAACAATCAATTATTACTGATAAATAATTATTTATATTTACAGGAACATTTATTTGATTATTTTTTTTCATTCTCCCTGTACATAAACTGTGTGTAATTTGTTCGGCTCTCCTTCAAAAAATTTTGAAACAGACTGCTACACTACAAAATGTATTTACTCCCCAACCTTTTATCCACAACAATAGTATAACCACTGTCTAACTTGAAAAGCGAAAACCAATTTATTTTCCAACACAAATAAGATACGTCAAAAAATTTCCTGCCTCGAAATAAATGTAAAGTCACTGCGAGAGGGTGTGATAAATAACCAACCCTTCACCCTGGATAAAGTGAATCGTAATAAATATACGCACGACACTCGGAAGCGAACCAGTCAAGGGAAAAATAGAAAATATCGGCTCAAATCTTACACTTTATTGGGGTCTTGATTCGCTCACGTTCGCACTATGGGGTTCCTGTTTGGAATTTGTAAGCATTTGGGGCTCGGCGAAATATAGAACTGGGAATTGTTTTTATAAAATGTTGCTTGCATTATTATTGAGTATATTTTTAATACACACACACACTCACATACACACACACACACACACACACACACACACACACTCACACACACACACACACACTCACTCACACACTCAAACACTCACAAATAAATATGTATATTCATATATCTATCTACCTATATATATATATATATATATATATATATATACATTAATATTTGAAATAAATGTAATAACATCTAGTGTCATATTCTATAAGTTTTAAAAAAATGTATTTGAACTTGAGTGGATAAATAAACAGTATTTTATTACGATTGAAAATTTTATCCTAATAAATATATAGCCTAAATATATATATATATATATATATATATATATATATATATATATATATATATATATATATATATGGAGAGGGTGAACTAATAGAGGGAACCGAAAAAAATAATATTACTAATGAAAACAAATTGTATAGTTAAATCTAATTGGCGCACTTGATTTATAACCTCAAAACATTTAGCCTATGATTTAGAAGCGTTTTACTTATTCCAGGATATACGTAAGCGTGACTTTTTTTTATTCCACTCAAGAAGTGTCCGCACACTCTGTACTCTACTAACAGTGAATATAAATTAAATGGACAAGTATTAGACCGATTCAACAGTCGTCATTCCATATCGTATATACACAAATATTGATAAATAAAGTCTTTGTTTTGATATCTTACTGGAACCATAATATTAAAGATCAAAGCACTTATTTAGAGGTTGTACCGAAGACCGCAACCCGAGTTAGCAAGGGACGTTCTCGTTAAAACGTCAAATCATTTGGAAACATAATCAACTTGTGCGCTATAAAGTGTATAGGTCGATACTGGAAGTTCACCTTTAAGGTCCGAACAAATAGGTTAACAATAAATCTCATGAAGTTATTCATTAGTTATTTCTTAAGATATGTCATAAAGATATTTACACTCTCGAACTATCGAGAAAAATGATGATCATAGATAGACTCACAGATATTTATTCTAATAATGCGATGTTTTAGCAACTAGTTTGTTGCACTTATCAAGCTTTCTGTACTATAAACAACTGTGTAATGTGAGGAGGGAAAATATTAGACCCCAACAATTCACTAAGTTTTTCCTTTGAGCTAGAGTTCTACTAGCTATCCTATCAGCATTATTGTTGCTCCTCATTACTGTACCTGCTTCACGCTTTGAGCTATAGCTCTACCAGCTTTCCTATAAGCATTAATGTTGCTCCTGATTACTGTCCATGCTTCACGCTTTGGGCTATAGCTCTACTAGCTTTCCTATAAGTATTACTCTGCATGCTTCACGCTTGGAGCTATAGCTCTACTAGCTATACTATCAGCATTACTGTTGCTCCTTATAACTATATATGCTTCACGCTTTGAACTATAGCTCTACCAGCTTTCCTATCAGCATTACTGTTGCTCCTCATTACTGTGCATGCTTCACGCTTGGAGCTATAGCTCTACTAGCTTTTCTATCAGCATTATTCTATCAGGATTATCTACACTAAGTAACAGATTGAAAAAAAGAAACAAAACACACAGGACTTGGAATGTGTAGGGTTTATAAGAAACAAAATTTATAAAAAAATTGTGTGGAACAAGGCGGGAATGAAAAAGGCCTACAGAAAATATTTCGATACAATTTAAAGTTGGTAACTTTATGTAACAAGAGATTATAATGTCTCCATTAGAAAATTTGTTTTAAACCCAAAAATCGTACCAACAACCGAGATATGTTTAGTTTCTTTGGAATGTTTTCTACAACACCTTCTCACTTGAACCTAAGGTTTGTCACCTGAGATGGCTAACATAATAAACAAAGGTGTGGCGGTTAAGGGTAGACATTAGCAACTCTGAACCCCCTAAAGCTTCGGGGATACTTACTGTCGCTCGACAAACTTTACTTATCACGCAGACGTGATGATCGCATGAATGTTTCTCGCAATGAATTTGTTTACATTCTATACATAATTAGTTGAATGCCACATCTACGCATCGCCATAGAGTATTATGCTTCATTGTGTACATCATAAGCAAATATCATGGCTTTGTATTGAATTCACTTTATTACAATTTTTAGAAAATGTCTTTAATTATGTGCAATATTTGTTTTAAATAATATTTATAATCTCGCATTTTTGTAAGATACAGGGTTTGCAAACATATTTAAACTAGCTTATCGATGCTCCAGAGACTTGGAGTTTGGATCATAGAACATGACGGAATGGCAATATTGTTCAATAATGTTTTATTGGCCTAACAAAAAGCTGTATTATAAGGAGTAATATATAAACTGTTACAATTTAAGTCATTCTGGTAATTTCAGAGAGTGTGCAACCAATGAATGTGCGAGAGTATACAACCGATGAATGTGTGAGAGTTTGCAACTAATGAATGTGTGAGAGTGTGCAACCAATCAATGTGTGAAAGTATATAACCAATGAATGTGCGAGAATATGCAACCAATGAATGTGTGGGTGTATGCAACCAATGAATGTATGAGAGTGTGCAACCCATGAATGTGTGAGAGTATGCGTCCAATAATTGTGTGACAATGTGCAACAAATGAATGTGTGAGAGTGTACAACCAATGAATGTGTGAGAGTATGCAACCAATGTATGTGTGAGAACGTGCAACCATCGAATGTGTCAGAGTGTGCAACCAATAAATGTGCGAGAGTAAGCAACCAATGAATGTGCGAGAGTGTGAAAACAATGAACGTGTGAGAGTACGCAACCAATTAATGTGTGAGAGTGTGCAACCAATGAACGTGTGACAGTACGCAACTATTGAATGTGCGAGAGTGTGCAACCAATGAATGTGTGAGAGTATGCAAAAAATGAATGTGTGAGAGTGTGCAAACCATGAATGTGTGAGAGTATGCGTCCAATAATTGTGTGACAATGTGCAACCAATGAATGTGTGAGAGTGTACAACCAATGAATGTGTGAGAGTATGCAACCAATGAATGTGTGAGAACGTGCAACCAATGAATGTGCGAGGTTGTGCAACCAATGAATGTGTGAAAGTATGCAACCAATGAATGTGTGAGAGTGCGCAACCAATGAATGTGCGATTGTGTGCAATCACTGAATGTGCGAGAGTGTGCAACCAATGAATGTGTGAGAGAATGCAACCAATAAATGTGAGAGAGCGTGCAACCAATGAATGTGTGAGAGTATGCAACCAATAAATGTGTGAGAACGTGCAACCAATGATTATGCGAGATTGTGCAAGCAATGAATGTGTGAGAGTGTGCAACCAACGAATGTGTGAGAGTATGCAACCAATGACTCTGTGAGAATGTAAAACCAATGGTTATGCGAGAGTGTGCAACCAAGGAATGTTTGAGAGTATGCAACCAATGAATGTAAGAGAGTGTGCAACCAATGAATGTGTGAGAGTGTGCAACCATCGAATGTGTCAGAGTGTGCAACCAATAAATGTGCGAGAGTAAGCAACCAATGAATGTGCGAGAGTGTGAAAACAATGAACGTGTGAGAGTACGCAACCAATTAATGTGTGAGAGTGTGCAACCAATGAACGTGTGACAGTACGCAACTATTGAATGTGCGAGAGTGTGCAACCAATGAATGTGAGAGAGTGTGAAAACAATGAACGTGTGAGAGTACGCAACCAATTAATGTGTGAGAGTGTGCAACCAATGAACGTGTGACAGTACGCAACTATTGAATGTGTGAGAGTGTACAACCAATAAATGTGCGAGAGTAAGCAACCAATGAATGTGCGAGAGTGTGAAAACAATGAACGTGTGAGAGTACGCAACCAATTAATGTGTGAGAGTGTGCAACCAATGAACGTGTGACAGTACGCAACTATTGAATGTGTGAGAGTGTACAACCAATGAATGTGTGAGAGTATGCAACCAATGAATGTGTGAGAACGTGCAACCAATGAATGTGCGAGGTTGTGCAACCAATGAATGTGTGAAAGTATGCAACCAATGAATGTGTGAGAGTGCGCAACCAATGAATGTGTGAGAGTGTGCAACCATCGAATGTGTCAGAGTGTGCAACCAATAAATGTGCGAGAGTAAGCAACCAATGAATGTGCGAGAGTGTGAAAACAATGAACGTGTGAGAGTACGCAACCAATTAATGTGTGAGAGTGTGCAACCAATGAACGTGTGACAGTACGCAACTATTGAATGTGCGAGAGTGTGCAACCAATGAATGTGAGAGAGTGTGAAAACAATGAACGTGTGAGAGTACGCAACCAATTAATGTGTGAGAGTGTGCAACCAATGAACGTGTGACAGTACGCAACTATTGAATGTGTGAGAGTGTACAACCAATAAATGTGCGAGAGTAAGCAACCAATGAATGTGCGAGAGTGTGAAAACAATGAACGTGTGAGAGTACGCAACCAATTAATGTGTGAGAGTGTGCAACCAATGAACGTGTGACAGTACGCAACTATTGAATGTGTGAGAGTGTACAACCAATGAATGTGTGAGAGTATGCAACCAATGAATGTGTGAGAACGTGCAACCAATGAATGTGCGAGGTTGTGCAACCAATGAATGTGTGAAAGTATGCAACCAATGAATGTGTGAGAGTGCGCAACCAATGAATGTGCGATTGTGTGCAATCACTGAATGTGCGAGAGTGTGCAACCAATGAATGTGTGAGAGAATGCAACCAATAAATGTGAGAGAGCGTGCAACCAATGAATGTGTGAGAGTATGCAACCAATAAATGTGTGAGAACGTGCAACCAATGATTATGCGAGATTGTGCAAGCAATGAATGTGTGAGAGTGTGCAACCAACGAATGTGTGAGAGTATGCAACCAATGACTCTGTGAAAATGTAAAACCAATGGTTATGCGAGAGTGTGCAACCAAGGAATGTTTGAGAGTATGCAACCAATGAATGTAAGAGAGTGTGCAACCAATGAATGTGTGAGAGTGTGCAACCATCGAATGTGTCAGAGTGTGCAACCAATAAATGTGCGAGAGTAAGCAACCAATGAATGTGCGAGAGTGTGAAAACAATGAACGTGTGAGAGTACGCAACCAATTAATGTGTGAGAGTGTGCAACCAATGAACGTGTGACAGTACGCAACTATTGAATGTGCGAGAGTGTGCAACCAATGAATGTGTGAGAGTATGCAAAAAATGAATGTGTGAGAGTGTGCAACCAATGAATGTGTGAGAGTGTGCAACCATCGAATGTAACATAGTGTGCAACCAATGAATGTGCGAGAGTAAGCAAACAATGAATGTGCGAGAGTGTGAAACCAATGAATGTGTGAGAGTGTGCAGCGAATGAATGTGCGAGATTATGCAGCCAATGAATGTGTGAGAATGTGCAACCAGTGATAGTGCGAGATTGTGCAAGCAATGAATGTGTGAGAGTGTGCAACCAATGAATGTGTGAGAGTGTGCAACCAATGAATGTGCGAGATTAAACAGCTAATGAATGTGTGAGAGTGAGCAACCAATGAATGTGCGAGAGTATGCAACCAATAAATGTGTGAGAGTGTGAAACCAAAGAATGTGTGAGAGTGTGCAACCAATGAATGTGTGAGAGTGTGCAACCAATGATTTTTGAGACTGTGCAACCAATGAATGTGCGAAATTATGCAACCGATGAATGTGCAAATATGTGAAAATTTACCTATAAGCAAAGGCATATCAAACGTAACCATACTAAAAAGAGCAGAGTCAATCGTCCACTCGGTTTGGGTTTGACATTTTAGAACTATGTTTCATGTAGATGCAAACAGTAATGCCATACATATTATTCAATATTTCATATTTTTTTAAAAATTTTCACTACAGTTATGAAATATAAAAAGTATTTTCTCTTAATACATATTAATATTGTTGTAACTTTGAACTACGAATAAAACTGATGGAGACAGATACCATGGTTAAATCGTATAAGTGAGACACACACACACACACACACACACAGACACACACACAGACACAAACACACACACATATATATAATACATATTAATATTGTTGTTACTTTGAACTACGAATAAAACTGATTGAGACAGATACAACGATAAACACATTGAATTTTACTTTGAAGATTTATTAAAAGGTTTTATACAAACCGAGTGAAAAACCTTCAAACAAGTGAAAAACTTTATTAATTTACTGCCCAGAGCATTGAAGTGAGTATGGTTGGAGCTTTGAAAAACATACGAAAATATAGTAAAATAAAAATGTCTTGTTGTGTTCGTTTCAAGCGTTACCATGGTTAAATCGCAAAGTGAGACACACACACACACACACACACACACACACACACACACACACACACACACACACACACACACACACTCACACACACACATACACACACACACACACATACACACACACACACAAACACACACAAACACACACACACACACACACACTATTATATATATATATATATATATATATATATATACACACACAAACTATGGTTTGACAATGAATATGTGCAGCCAATTCAAATCTGGGTGTTTGCACTGATTTAAATTTTAAATGAACAAAACAAATATCTATAATTCTAAATAAGGTCAGGGCTACATACTAAATTAGACAATATTTAAGTTTTATAAGTGAAACTGTAAATATATATTACTTTGTTGACGTAACAAAATATATCACAGTTATTACTACTACAATTAGGTTACTAAATCCATTTACTTTTTTTTCTTAACTATTACGGCTACTAAATTGGTATACAGAGAGAGTGGCGTAAACTAAATTTGTTTATAACTTATATTATAACTTTTTTTTAAAACACAACCCTTGTTTCAAAAATATTTCATTAGTATTTTTCTTAATAAGATCTTTGGACACAAGATACGCTTAATTACATTTCTCCGTGTATGCATTACTTAAATAACATATATATTTCATACATTCATTAAATACATTTAAATATATTATAATAAATATATAAATTATATACTTCTATTAAAATAAGTATAGAATCAAATATATCGAATGACTCAGATTCTCTCCATCCTGGTTTAAGAAACAGATGAATTGAGTCCCACCCTACACCGCTGGGGAAATCTATAGACAGACGTCATTTTCTGAGATTTTGTGTCAGCTGTTGTATTACAATTCCACGCTGTATAAAAACCGTGTTCCATTTTATTGTGATTTAAACAAGAGGATACGAATGACCTTATAGAACGATTGCAATGGCGATATCAGTGAATTAGAATTCCTTTATTAGAACATCAGAACAAAACAAGACAGCAATTCTGAATACATAAAACCAATTACACCACAAATACTTTTTATTTATGGCCTGATGTACATTTCGATTTTAAAGTAAATATTTTTAGAGAAAATTTCTACATAACTAACTGCATTTCGCCTCTTGTAATAGTTTCTTCTGAAGGTGACTACTTTGCAATCAAAATTTACATTAAAGCTTAAATAAAAAGTATTCGTAGTTTAAGAAGGTTCGTTTATTTTTAATAAATCATTACACCTCAGCTTCTCCAAGGTTTTATAAGATAGAATAAAGTTTACTGTAATGTATTTGTATATATTAATAGTAGAATATTATACACAAGTATATTGTATTAAAAAGATGTCGTTAGTTGATTGCAAACGAACATACTGGAAACGTATGTGAAAATTGAAATATTATTACTATTGTAATATTGAGATATCGAAATTAATATTAATTCTGGACACAAGACAATTGTTCTGCTGTATCATAACTATCAAAAACAACCAGTCGATTAGCATGTAGTAATGGTAATGAAAATAAATCTATTTAGGAGATTTTAGGGAGACGATGGAAACTACTCTGGTACTGGATGATAAGAAGAATCATGACTTACTTGGGTAGGCTCGTAGATAAATTTATATATTTTACAAAATTTATAAGTTTGATCTACAAAAACATCATACATAATTTTGTTTCTGAAGGATACTACCCATGGGTAAGCTAACTTGACCCAGAATAAAAATTATGTTTGCCCCAGAACAAGGGAGACATAATTCTCCCCATATCGCACACAAAGGAAAATCAAAACAAATTCTTCATTTCTTTATTTCACAAATTTTCAAATCGTTTATAACTTGTAATATACACTATTCGAAATCTAAAATTATTGTAAGTTTATAGAATTTTGTATCAAGGTTCTTTTTACAAAGGAGGATATCTTAGACTGTACAATGTTAGGGATGTGTAAAGGTTATATTTATAGGATAGATCTTCAGATTCAGTCTGGCCTGTGAAACCCTTTAGTAAACTCTGAGATAGTCTCTTGTTAACGTTCGTGCAGCTACAAGGCAGGGGATACATTAGTTTACATCGTTGCGCCACGTCCCCTCCCGCAGTAACACTTCCCACTCGCGTCTTATTTATTCCCCTCCTGCGCATTTAATACGTCACGCTATACCTGACGACCTATAGAGACATACATCTTCCTTGGACAGAGAAAGAAACATACCACACTGAGGCACATATTATATTTAAGAAACTGTGAAAGGAATTGCTTTAAAAACAAAAGAATAGAAGTCCAGATTTAGTCAGGGTATCTAGGTTTGGTTAAACTTAAAGGACAAGGTGATATAATAAGAAACATAGATTGTATGATTTCTAAACAAGATTATTTATTTAAATCAATTAATGAAAACATTTTCAGGAAAATATAACACAATACAACTTATTAACTACTGTTTTTTAAAACTATTATTTGTGCATCACATTTACATCACTTTCCTCCCAAAAACGTTTTTGACAGAATGGTCATATTTTGTGGTTTTTAGGAGGGGACAAAATAACAAATTTACTACCCTGGGTGTCTCTAAGTAATAATCCGTTTCCGTAAAGATAACTTAAGTAGAAAGAAAATATCCTTCGTTTTTTTGTATATAAGAGCCCATATCTGAGACTTTCTAAACTAACCCCTTGGAATATTAAAAATCCCATAAAATATTCCAAATTTGAACAACGCAAAGTTATTTCGTTCAACTGGCGCGTATTAGTTTTTAAAATGGAGGAGGTTTTGTCGAAATTATTTATTAACGTTTAAAAAAGTTCACATTTTTTAAAAATCAATTCCCATTTTTTTGTATCAACTTTCAACAAGTTGGCGAATTAGGCTCTCAATAATCACAAAAGCTTAGAGGAAGCAAATATACCATACCAAAGTGATTAATACAATTAGTTTATGAAATTGTGAAATATATTGAAGCGCTTCTATCAGCGATCCCTCTCTCTCTCTCTTTTATTCATTCACTCGTCTATACAAAACCTCCTCTCTTTTTCATGTGCCAATCAACTTAGGAATCGCAAACTTATGAATCCTTACCTCGGGAATGATAAGGCAGCCAAGTAAAAACTAGTTCAAAGGCTACAGTTGGAGATAAACCTTCAAAAAAATTTAATATTATGTCTTTAACATAACCCATACAAATATATTCCTTTATCCACACCCAAATTTAAACTTATACACTTACACACACACACACACACACACACACACCATACCGACGCACCCCCTCTCTCTCTCTCTTTCTCGCTGATACCCACAAACACACACACACACACACACACATACACTACAGACACACACACATACACACACACACACACACACACACACACACACACACACACACACACATACACAATATATATACAAAATATAGTCATTTTAGGGATTTACAAACAATTTCACGAAGATACATGACGCAAAACCAAAAATGTAAACAACAATTTGGTTACATATTTCTTGGTGTATTAAAATTTTCTTCATTTCCTTATTCCTAATAAAATTAACTGATGTCTTTCAAACATATTGTCAGAAATGTTCATACACATTTTAGAACAAAAACATATCATAAACAACAACAAACACGCCCACAAAATAATATATTGGTACAGATACGTAGATGACATCCTAATCCTATACAACGGCAACATACGACAGATAAATACCTTTCACAATTACATAAACAAATTACACAATAACATATACTTCACACTGGAAACAGAACAACAAAACATAATCAACTTCCTAGACCTAACGATAACAAAACAAAACAACAAACACACATTCAAAATACCCAGGAAATCCGCCACCACAGACAGAGTTATACACAAAACGTCCAATCACCCCACACAACAAGAACATGCTGCCTTCCACGCCATGATACACAGATTAATCAACATACCCATGAGTAATGAAGACAAAATAAAGGAAATAAACACAATAAAACCAAAGCCCATAAACAGATATTAACACACATTGATAGACAACGTAATGTTCAAAAAATAACGTACACATAGCACAACATAAAACAATAACACAAACACAAAAATATATACTACTTACGTATTACGACAACACTTCACATAAAATAGCTTCCATGTTCCGCAAACTGAAATACAACGTAGCATTCACAGCATCCAACACAATTATAAAACACCTACACAGTTAAAAAACACCCAGGATAAACACGTCAGGGCAGGCGTATACAAGATTACATACAGCAACTGTCCCAGCTTTTAGATAGGACAAACAGGGAGAACATTTACAAGATACGAAGAACACGTAAAACAGATAAGAAAGACACAACTCACATCAAAATTTGCCATCCCCATACCAAACACACTTCACAGACTGACATAGACACCAATCTAAAAATACTACATTACATCAATAAAAGCAAAAAACTTAACACAGTAGAAAACTATGAGAAATACAAACACCATAAATACTATCCACAACACATTCTAAATGACAAAACAAACTCCCAATCAAACACTATATTTGAGCACATAACTAACTATTACTCAAAGAACAATAACACACCACAGAACAAAAATACACCACAGACTCACACCAGCACAACACACCTGAGCAACAGTCTTGTCAGTAATTCACAGCATTGAAAAATGCGCTGACCTAGTGTGAAACGCGTCTGCTGAATAAATCAGTAAGTAGTGGTTTTTAGCCAAGATAAACAAACAAGTGTAATTTTTATAAAAACCTCAAGATGTACAACACAAAAGCCGCATGTTTTAAATTATTTTACTAAAAATCTTTATGAAATCTTATCCCAACCGAGACTCGCTGATGAATACTACGTCAGTACGAATCGTTCTCGTTATCTTCATCTAAGGACACAGATATTCCAAAATCCTGGTACATCTAACCAACAGAACGTCCAAGGGGATTAAAATCAACAACCAGCCCCATAACTCAGGGGGATTACCTCTCGTCATAAAACTCACTTCGCCTGTAATTAAGGTAAACTTCAGAGAGAACTGCTCGATTAAACAGTGTTTTAAAGCGACGGGAATTGAATGCGAGACAATGAGCGAAGCTCTGAATCGATTGAGTGTTTAGTTGAAGTTTATATTTGCACAACTAAGTTCCAAGGAAAGACGTCACTTTGCAATATAGACTTCGATCCTAGGTTCAAGTTGTAATATAATAAAGCACACTGAAATATTAATTGATTAAATAAGGTTTTATTTTGACTTGGTTATTAAATAACAAACCATAATGCAACTTAAGTTTATTACATCTTTCTTTAAGTGACTAAGACATCAGCTTCAATGATTGAAAATTAAATTAACAAGTGTTAATATTAATATTAAATAAAATAAATATACAACTTAATGAACAAAAATGTTAAACTATTTTGGAAAATTAATCCCTGAATATGACGTTTAGTTATTGAAACGCGTTTGTTGTGATAAAAGTAATAAATCTGACTATATTATAAGTTGGTAATAAATAGTTATTTACTTTGAGCATTGTTAGGAGTCGGTAAAATGAATGTGTTTTTATTATTAGCAGGTAGGCTACAGGTCACGGCTTTGGCTATGGTATTTGGCTAACTCATATATAAACAGCTTTTAAAATAAAATTTAAAATGAAATAAAACATTGTACGTTAACCTGTTAACTTTTGTTCAGCATATTAAAATATTATTACATGTGTCCCCTTGTCAGACATATTACGAAAGATGGAACAGTATTGTAAGCTTCTCCATTCCCTATCTGCTCCTAGATGACGCTATCTTACGCAGAGAAATTAGGAGTGGGGGTGCGTAATTTCAAGTTTAAACCTACGTCACATAAACTCTAAACGTTTTCCCCTTTCGCTACTATAAATTATGTTTTACATACTCCTTTTTTAAGTACTTACAGATGAAACCCAAACTAATATGTGAAGCGCCTTTACGTTTTTTGTTAACTGTTGATGCGACAGAAATGCTATGAAGCTATATTCACTGATACCCATTTTATTCTCTAATAAATTCAATACTGGGGACTGATCGTTACATATTGCACAAATATTTACAAAATATACAGTTGTGGAAAACGTTTTTTTTTGAATGATTATTTATTGTTTATTACGTTTCTAAATGTATATTACGCTAACTGAAAAATTTACACAGAGAGAGAATGTTTGTGTTGCTTGAAAGAAAAAATATTTTGTTGTTGTTCAAAAAGATAATATTAAAATTTATTAGCAGAAATAAAAAAATGCCGTATTTGATCTAAGAAAGGAGAACAAAATTTACAAATATTAACCTAAAATCAACAACAGCTTTTGTATTTATTTCAATTTTCTTCGTTATGTCATCTTAATTACATCAACAAATCATTATCTTGCAATAAAATCAAATAAAAAACCATTTTCGTCATTATATCTTGCTGTATTACAACAATACATCGATATTCATCTTGAGTTCATCAATGTTTTTAGATTCATTGAATCTTCAACATTGTGCAATGATGAATTACATCAACATATCATTATTGATACTATCCTATCCCATCAAACATTATTTTCGTCATTACATCTTGATGAATTAATCTACAACAATAATTGGTTGTAGACATCAACCTAAGTCTGTCAAACATTGTTGGATTTAATTGAATCTTCTTTATTACGTAATGATGAGCTATATCAATAAATGATTATTGATTCTAACCTATCTCATCAAACATTAAATCTTCAGCATTAAGTCATGAGGAATCACATCAGTGCATGTCAATTAAATTCATCAAAAAACTGTGTTATCTGAAACATCGCAATTCTTGATTGTTAAGGTCTCCATAAGATAAATCAATCGTTCATTCCTGTAACACTAGCTTCGTACCATTTATAAAAACAACTCTGTTGTTATTAAGCATAAACCCTAAAACGCAATTCCACTTGTCCTAATTATGTGTAACAGAAAACTGACAATTTTATTACGTTTGTGGGAAAATATTTATCTCATCGCGAAAGATAATTCACTTTGTAAATAAAACATTAGCAACGGTGTTTCTGCCTCCAGAACTGGGTTTACACTAAGTTAATAAACGAATAAATCTCCCCTCTTATTCCCTGATTTACGGACCGGCATCAGACAATTTACTTGATTTACTGGAATGGGTTTTATCTGAAACGTCCCTCGCTTAAATATGCAACCAACACGGTTGCGCGTAACCAGGCTATATTTTTACTCGATTATGCAGTTTGCAACACTTACTCATTGATGTTGCTAAAACAAATTACTGTCAGAAAACACATTAAGATGTATTTGGGTAATATTTCATTGAAGAGAATGGATACAATCTTCTAACTCTACGTGACTTATATTTTATGGTAAACGTATCGGAAATGCAATGCAGGATAAGGAGCGATGGTCTTTTCTAACAGCAAGAGGAATAAATAATAACTGTTTTCATTCTATTCAGGCGTTAAAAGAATTTTATTCCAGCTATCTTCAACTCTCCTAATCGTCATATATATATATATATATATATATATATATATATATATATATATATATATTTCTATCTCGTTTTAAAAAACAAACATTATTTTTCCTTATAAAATCCTGTTTTTGTTTTATTTTATAATTGTCCTGTTATCCTGGCTAAATATAGAACATGGACAGTCACGACACAAATTGAGCAGAGAGTCAACTGTCCAAATAAATTAGATTGAGAAAATACCACAACATTTAGGCTCAAATTTAGTCAGGCAAAAACCTGAAGCATAGCAAAAGGACACAAATTTGTACAAGCTTGTGCGTAAACCAAGAGTGCGACGAGAAACACTGTTCTTAGAGGCGTTTAAAATTTCTTATCTTAGCGATAAGAACTATGTCAGGAGAACATATTTTTTTAATATCACTTTCCATCGATATATTATCTCTTTCCACACGAGTTCCAGTTCCATCAAAGGTTGAAATAATTATTTTCATTTGAACTGATTAACGTCGAATTTTGGTGTATTTTATTAACAAATAAATATAATAGATCTTTTGGGGGCATTTTAGACATTCGCATCCTACACAGAAAATGGACCACATGACATTGTTTGGACGAGTTGCATTTATGCAGTGTGTGAGAATGATATGAAGAATAAACATAGAGAAACACGAAGAAACAGGAACAAGATCACAAAGGCGGCCGCCTCCCATACCGTCGTCCAAAAAACACGAATATAGTGCAATAGGTTAGTGATTGTCTACCGGCCGTCCGACGAATCCATGATCAATGTGGGAATTCAATCTGTAACTAGTGACACCTGGATTGGGTGACTAGCAACAGCCACGGTCTGGCTTGATGGCAGCCAGACCCGAAAGCTGAAAGCCGAAAGGTCACTGGTTACTGTCTGGGACGAAACAGTGCTCCTGCTATGGTTTCGACTTTACCAGAACTACTCGGGTCCAGTAGGACCTTCCAACCTGTAACGTTTTCTTTACTTCAGTACCCCTCACTATTTGGGTTCAAGTAGGGTAACGTTCGGTTGGCATTGCCTAAGGGCCGGATCTCCGAATGTTGAACTGTACGGCGTCTCAGGTTAGGTTGAGGCAAGCCAGGTATATGGGGGATTGGGACCGGCCTGGGCCTATGAATAGGCTGGGACAGCTCGACGAGAAGATCCCATTAGTGACTCATCAACGATGGTTCCACTTAAAAACCTTAATCTAATAAATACGCATTATAAAAAAAATCGTTGATACGGTTTTTTAATTACTATCAAACAAACAATTGCCTGTTTGTCTCATGTTAATCAGACGACTTTAAGTGAGATTGTCCACACCGAAGGGAAGTTACGGTATACGAAGCGTAACCGGTTTGTGAGTCAAGGTTATCAATAAATAAATAACTTCACATGAATTCACAAAACAATTTAGTTTATTGTCCTACGCGTTTCAATGACCTATTTCAACATCATCAGTGACACTACTACAAATTTACAACTACAACTAAGCTCGTTTACCTACAAAGTTTAGTTACAGTTGTAAATTTTCAGCACTGTCACTTATGATGATGACATAAGTCACTGAAACGAGTGTGAAAATAAAGCATATTAATGAGATGTACACTCACACCATTTTGTTCATTAAAAACAAGGTTTATGCGGGAGTCAAAGAAACCTGATTTATTAAAAGTTCAGAAACGTTTAGACGACTAAATTATATTTTTATATTATTTAATTTGTTTGTGTTGTTTTGTTATTATTAAAAACTTATTGTAATGTTTTTGATTTTATGTTAATTTTATTGTGTTTTTGTATAATGTAGATTTTACTTTTGTCCATAATACTTTCCTGAATGAGGATGACAATTTACTCATCGAGACCTCTCCAAATGCTTAATAAATTAGCTATATTTTACCCACAAATCAACCGTGTTTTTATTAATAAAATCATATTGTTTTCTGAATGCGTAGTTATTTACTCATTTACATTTTAAAGTAATTATTTAACATTATCTATAATCACTAATACGCAAAAATTATATTTCGTTTTGAAATCTATGAGAGATGTGTGTCATAATATGTTTAAAATTTCATTCTCTCTTTTACAGATATTTATTCACATAAAGTTAAAATACACGATGTTTGAGTGAATTAATTTCGAATTATGTTGTTATATTGTTTAGAAGTTGACGAGAATCCCCCCCCCCCTAATAAACTCTAAAGCAAAGAGCTGTGAAGCTGACACAAGGATCTGCTTCGTGTTAACAAGATTGTATAAGATTGGCTGTCACACAATCTCGTACCTTGTTTGCAGGGATAACATGTCTGGCTGTAAAGCTTGTGTTTCCTAACAACTTTATATACATAAGAATGCCTTTATAAGTCAAATTACATTAAAATATAACAAAACAAAACGTAAACTATATAAATACTGTCGCGTGTAATGATTTGGATAATCAAAATGCTATGCAATAATTTGTCGAAATGCGATGCATGTTGTATTTGCTTATTTTATTTCAAAATACGTTTAAAACAAATTTAAAAATACTCCTTATAATTTAAAAAGTACGGTCATCGCCTCAAAACACACACACTTGAAATTATACTAACGCAATGTTTCCACAAGCAATTTTGTATTGCATAAAATTATTATATACCTATTTCTAACCTAGCAATTAAAGTATTTCTGTATTTATGTTGTTTACAAGAGAGTTCAATACTGTTCATCTTACTTCCGCGACTTCCGTATTACCTTCCAAAAAATTAGGGCTTTGAATTATTTCTTAAATAAATTAATATGAAACGCTTAAAAGCAATTGAAGAAAAAGTACCGTAACTATACCGTATGCGCCAAAATAAACAGTACTGACACCGAATCAGCTGTAGTTGTTTTCTCGATCAGCTGTTCCAACTTCGCTATCCAAGGTCAGAGATTACAGTATTTTAACATATTTACCGTATGTGCCAAAACAAACATACTGAAACTGATTCAGCCGTAGCTGCTTTCTCGATCAGCTGTTCTAACTTTTGATTGTTTCATTTGAAGTTAGATTTTACTGACTTGGTGCTAACTACTGCAGAGAAAACTAAGTAAATAAAATGAAACGAAATCAAATAATATCTTACAACTGTTTCGGTACCGTTTATTTTGACGCGTACGGAGCCTAATTATAAATCCTTGCTACAAACATTTACACAATCTGAATGTACAGTTAGCACTATCAAAAAGTTACAAATAAACTGATCGGTGGAAGTTTCTTTGTTCAGTTTTATGAAGAAATTCCCTGTGATCAGATAACTTTAGATTGTGACCGGGAGGACAGTACACTGCTCCTAGCATCAGACTTTGCATAGTAGACTCTATACACTCTGGGCTTGGATTTACCATTTCTGTCTGAAGATGATGTTCTTTGTAGTATTTTACTGAGTCCTTTATTATTACTACCTTAAACCTTTGGCTTGACTATCCGGTTGGTAGATGTGATCCTTGATCCTAAGATATGAATCTATCGTAAAATGTGTTTCTGCTATCCCACACACATCTATTTTATGTTCGTTTAGAAATATGTCGATCCCTTCTTTCCCGTTTAGAATACCATTGATATTTATTCACAGCAGCATTTCTAAGTCTTTCTTGTTTAGTAATAACTACACCGTATTGGAATGGCTCCAGAATGTCTAGCTTCTAGGACGTCAAGTCTAGTATTAACTTTAGTAATCATGTCCATCATATTTTGTAACATCTTCTTTATTTTAAATCTTGACTTGTTATTCTTCCATTTGGAACTGTTTCAAGTTTGTTATCCTTCACGGTTTGGTTGTATATTATACCTTTTCTTATAACTTTTTCGAATTAAAATCGTTTACGGTTAGGTTTTTGGCAATGATTCACCTTCTCCCGTCCTTCGCCACTCTACCTATTTCACATCCTCTCAGTGGCGGATTTGAAGAAAGGCTTTGTGGCTCAAGCCCCTCCCAAAATATGGAAAAGTGAAAATATTTAAACTAAAAAATAACACTTTAAATGTAAACTAAAAAGCCATATCCGATGTTTGCGTTGGTCCCTGCTTTTAACCTTCTTATTTATTAGTAGAATATGTTCGCAAACCTTTATTAATCACTGTAATACCATAATATAATCATTATTAGATACGATTGCTCACAATGTAATAAATAGGAGGTGTGTATTGTAAATATACGGTAAATGAAGCTAATTAATGATTGTGTAATGCCATAGAGCAAACCCATAACTATTTCCCTCAGACTTAAGGCCCTTACAGTGTACACTATAGCTACCCTATTTCTTAGATATTTTCTGGGTAAGGTGAACTATTTTCCTCCCCTCACTTGCCAGCCCTCTCCAAGATATTTGTCTAGATCCGCCTTATAGTTTGCTGCAGGACGTTCTGAGAAAGCGCGTGTAGGTAATATCTCTCATCACTTGGTGGACAGTTTTATAAATGATGTAACGCACATGTGACACAAACGGAGACCTTCCGCAAATTCTTTTCAAATCTCTCACAATTCTTGCAATGAAAAACCAATCCTCTCCCACAATACTTCTATTTGGATTCTTAAATAACACAAAAATGTATTATTTTGTATTCTCCTTATACTCTCGGCATTACCAAAAGTCAGTATACACATCGATAGATCGTTTAGGGCTTTGCTTGTCTTCGTTTTAATTTGACACGTATAACTATAAAATCCTGAGATGCTAATTCTTCAACTATTTCTTATGTATAGGAAGAGGGAGGCATATTTCTGGCCATTAACTCTTATTGGGCGATTTTATTCCTTTCCATAAGTATGGCATTGCAGTTTCTCTGGTTCACCTATTTCTACTTACTGTGCACCTCTGGTGTTTCTTCATTTATTTTAATTTGATTATTATGGAAGCATAGAGCCCTGAAGATTAAATTATTCATATTCAATGATTGTTTTATTCCATTTTATTAATTTACTACTCCTCTGAAAGGGTGATTATTTTTCTTTTCCGTTTTCCTCAGCTGCAAGTTCTTCCCAGCTTTCCTTTCTACTTCAGGAGCTTTATATCTCTTCTCTTTTTAAATCTACCTGAGAGCCAGGCTTTTTCTCTGTTTTGAGATACATAAAGACGATCCCCATGCAAAGTGAGACAGTTCTGAATGATGGAGTTTTTCCGAAACTCGTCAACAAAACTTATTGTGGCATACTAGAAATGACACATAATTGTTACACTCGAAGTTTTTATTGCAAATTATTAACTGAAAACAACATTTAAAAATAATTTCAAAAGTTTTAGTCCTGAAAAATTATCGCTGTAACGTACTTATAATATTTCATAAGGCTTTACCGTGGATAGATGGGTAAACAATTTGTAAACATATTTTCGTGGGTGGTGACGTCAGTAGAAGAATGTGTCGTTATAAAATAGATAGAGGGATCTCTCGTCTCTAACAAGAAGCTTCAGAATTGCCAACCACACAATCCCACTGCTTGTTTGTTAATAAACATAACCCTCCTGAATGAAACCCTTATTTTCTGGATAACAATGTGTCGCCTTTGTCCCGTGAATGTTAGAAACGCGTGTCACGTGATAGATTGTTTTTACTGAATATGACATTGACACATTACAGTTTGTAAAGATTTCAAAATCCTTGTTACAAAGATATATTTAACGTTAGGTGGCTGGTGGTCTGGCGGTTGAAGCACTCAAATAACTTAAAGGTCTAGTGTTTAAAACATCTAGAAAACACAAAATAATATTGTGATTTTAGTTCCCATTTCGTAAGTACGTAAGGCCAAAAGCTAGAGTAATATTACAGATTTAGCATAGAACTGGTAACATTGTCTTCCTTATGGCCTACGTATGGCTCGCGCTCGGTGATATAAGAAATAACTCATTATTAGGTATTTAACAGTTTTCTACTACTTCTTCGTTCTAAAGTTCTCACGGACTAGATTTATGACCGTCCAGGACCAAATCCCGAGTTTGTGGGTCCATTAGGTAAGGCCAACCGAAAATGAGTAGAAGTTAGATTGTACTTCCTTGACCGAACTAATCAGGCAGGGTACTGAAGTACGGAAACTTGGCCTTTCTAAAGGTCCTATTGGTCCCAAGTAGTTCCGGAAAGGGGGTCAAAACCGCAGTGTCTGGTTTGAGTTCGTCTCATACCAGAAGCGGGTCACCAGTCCAGGCCTTACAGAAAGGTCGAAAGACTCTTCTATGAGGATCGTGGCACGGAGCTACGACGGGTTGGTACTGACGCTAGACACCCGGTCTGGAGTCAAGAGTTTTAGGTTTGATTAGTGGGTGTAATGGTTTCATTTCACTAGACTCCACAAAGATTACTTTGTTGTTCTACAAGGCTACGTCATGAGGCTTACACTTCTTGTCACCCGTCTTCTTTTCGGCACCTTTCTTTCGTCTTAATACCTCTGCAATGCACTCTGCCTGTACTGCTTTCCCTTCTACACTCACACCTAGCTCCACCCGTTAAACAATCCGAAATAGTATCCTACCGCAACTGTTAGCTTCGACTCGATTTATTTACTGAATTGAACTCGATACATCAAACTCTGTTAATTTGGGAACGCCAAGTTCATAAGAAGCAGTTTTGTGACGGAAACACTGTATTGTAAATCCATTGTTGAAATGTGGTTAGCCAGTAGACCGCAGGGCGCGCTGATAAACGAATTGAAGGCGAAATTTATTTGCAGAATGGATTGATTGTCCGGCATTAGTTGACTTAAGGGTGTAACTGTAAATTGATTTCTTGATATATTAAAAAAGCAAGTAATATTAAACAATATTACTTACAAATCAATTCCTATTTATGTCAAGAAAAAAACATTTTATTCTAGTTTCTTTTTATTTTAAAATTACAATTAATATAAATATGTATATACATACGTCAGAATAACAATACTAAGAGTCTAAATAGAAATCGAATTTCCTTGCAATTTTCCATTTTCCTATCTATGCATGGGGTTTGACTTTTATTTTTGTTTGTTACTATTCGATACCATTAACTCAATTTGTTTGTTTATTCTATTCTTTTCATTTATTATAACCCCAAAGTATTATTTACGATATTGTGTGGTAACCATGGTAAAACTTTAAGGTTGCGCAATGGAGGTTTCAACAACAACCAGATGGCTGCAAAAGAAAAATTCATTACGTCTCTGATAAGTTGCTATGGCAAAGAACTCTAGACTCTAAACTCGAAGAGACACAGTTCGAATCCAACCTAAAGACCCCAAATTTTTATAATTTATAATTATTGAATAAATATTTGAAGCAACTGTATTAACATCAATTGTCATCCACTATAGGTTCAAAAAATGTATTTGAACTTGATTGAAAGAATGAAAATGTAATTTATTAAAAACGGAAAATTTTCACAAGTTATATATCATTAGAGTGTGAACTAATAGAAGGAAAAAAAGGAGTAGAGAGGACAACCAAAACGTTGATATTAGAAGGGGAAATAATGACAAACAAAATATAGACAAGTAGATAAGACAAATAAATAAGGTGCATAAGAAGCGAAGCCAGGTGAACAAATAAATTTCATTAGTATCACGTGGGGGAAAGTCACGCACGAAGAACCGTCAACGATTACGTCGAGTTTTTATTTAAAACAAATAAAAAATAAAACTAACTCTCAATGAAACAAAAATTCCCGGCCACCGTAATAATACTTGACACTCCTAACGGGCTACTCGCTACACGTCAAGACTTCAAGGCACCGTTCATATCCGAACTGAACTATACTCCTGTAGTATAAACAGCTCTGAGTAGCAATCAATTACATAGATGCTGCCAGCTGTTAATGCTAGGCCTCGCTGCATTCGGCGCTATTAAATCACATCTAATCCACTGCCTTCATGACTACATGGGCGTATGTAGCAAGTAACGATGTTCTGATTGGTTCGACATTTCTTTGCCGTCAGCTGGAATAGTTGTCTGTTATTTGGAATAATTTACTGTGGTTAGAAAATAATAAATAAATAATACGGAAAACCTCTAAAAAAGCAGATGTTCTTATTTAATAATTAAATATTAGAGAAAACATCTAAAAAACAAATATATTGATTCTAAACTGAAGTACATATCGGTAACCTAGTAACAATTCTTAGATGCATGACAAACAATACTGAGTAAACAGAAATGTACATCAGGTTAAAATTAAAATGTGATTAAAGTTGTTTGAATATTACCTATTTAATAATTTTAAAAATTAAAACATTCCTACTTGGAATTTGTTTAAGAGATTAACTCCTGGAGAGCGCATTTGTCGAACGCTCAAAAGTTTCTTACGAAATGAAATATATGTTATCTAATGCAGAATCATAAATATTGACATTTATACAATTATTTACGCATATTACCATAGTACTACAAGAAGCAAGTGCTAGTACTATGGTAGAATTACCAAGTACTAATACTTTGTATCATAGTACTAGGATGATAAATAAATGCCTTAACACTGCCGCTTGCAGGTTAATCAAACGCAGTTTTAGCGTTACCGCTTTCCTCCTCTCGGCCACAACTGAATTTACCAAACCTCTTGAACATGATCTATGATAATATTAGCCCATTGCTTAAATACACACAATTTCTTGTCCGGTTTTTGTCAAGAACAATACTTCGCAATAGTACGAGTATACCCAATAACGAAGAACATCAAGCACGAGGAATGTTTTAAATAATTAAATATCTGTCACGAATTCACATAATAATGTACTTTATTGTCATACGCGTATCAATGGCTTATGCCATCATCAGTAATATCACTACAAATTTACAACTCAATTGCAACCTACAGAATTTGTAGTAGTGTCACTGATGATGGGGAAATAAGTCATTGAATCGCTTATCTATAGTGTTTTGTGAGTTCAGCTTTGTGTGCAGTTAATTATTTATTTGACTCGCAAACCAGCTTAATTATTGCTTAATACGTCTTACAGTTTCTCTTGTACATTTCTAGTATTATCTGTGATGATGAAAAAATAAGTCATTGAAACTAACATTGGACTCGCAAACCAGCTCAATTATTGCATAAAACCTTTTACAGTTTCTCTTGTACATTTCTAGTATTATCTGTGATGACGAAGAAATACGTCATTGAAACGCATACGACAATAACGTATATTGTTTTGTGATTTCGTGTCCGGTTATTAATTTATTTATAACATTAACTCACAAACCAGCTCTATTATTGCTCACCAATGTTGAATATAGATCTAGATTGTATTTACGTCAAATTTAGGGTTCGTAGTAAATTAATTTTACTCACTAAAAATAAATTATTCTCAAGTAACACCATCTGCGTGTTTAGTTTTCTTATTTTTGTCCTTTACCTTTATGCCCCTTGAGCGGAGCAACATTTCAAAAATACTCAAAAAAAGACCGGGCCCGTAACGCTGCAATTCCCATATAATGGCCGCCCATTCAGGACAATAGTAAACGATGGCACGTAGCTGACATTAAACTCAATTAGGCGTGATGCGTCACGACAACCCAATTCATTATTTACTACTCTTTAAATCGACCGGAACGTTTTAATCAGACCTATGTATATTTTATGCGTCAACGCAGAGTTTAATTGGCTATTGATTAGTGGAGTATGTTACTGTCCATTGCTACGAAATAAATTAGGCAATATCTCCACGTTCTGTTCATTTCTTTCTTGTGTGTGTTTTAAGAACTATGGACTGAACTCCAGACAGCACCACTGGGGAAATCTCAGGACTGACGTCTTTGTCTGTGATTCTGAGTCAGCTGTGTGAATTTACATTGTTTGAAAATCTTAATACTGTCTCAAGAAGGATAGCTTGAGGAACTTCTAATCGCTTTTATTGAAATAATTACTTTTTCTCTATACCTATTACATACAGTATGTATAATTGGTAAAATATTGTAAAACACGTTTAGTTTTGTGTACATACCACACACACAAACACACACACTCACACACACTGCGATGACCCTACCCCCCGTCACAAGGATAAATATTTTTAACAAGCATCGCTGACCGAAGTTATGCTAATGCTTGCCAAAATCTGCAAGAGAACCAGTCACTGGACTTTATTGTAAAAAACCTAACTCGGCAAGATTTAACCCTTTGGGTACTGTTTCCCGGGGAATGAATTCTTTTCAGGAATCGTAGCTTAATGACGAGGGTTTCGGAGTGTGTAAGAAAAATGTGTATTAAATAAATTTCAACTAAATTTGCAAGTTAGTAAAAAACACTGTTTTATATTTTATATCAATTTTCTCTTTAGCACAGATTTATCAATTTTATAAAATTTAATTTCTTACACAACTACTTTATACGTTTACCAGAATTTCTAAGGCACAATAAAAATTTTATAAATGAACCTGGTATTTTTTTCATAATAACTTAGCCCTAGCTTAGTTTATTGAATATTGTAATGTCTTTTAACCCTTTGAACCCCTTGGTTCCTAATGTAAACCTTTGAAAAATGTACTTAGTTCTAGCATACATTCATATCCTGAAAACGTACGCTTTACAGTTAAATTTAACTTATAGAAAAATACACAAAATATCCCTAAAAGGAGAAACATATTAACAATTATAATTTCAACAGAAAAATCACATATGCAAATATATCACATTTTACCAGATTGTTTCACATATTCAAAATAAAAATTTATACCCCATGTTTTCATATATTATTGTTTATAATTTACCAAAAATCTATGCACACTTGAGATTTCATGTCCTTCAAAACAAAGCCACGTCTTTAGGAAACAATTTAGCCAAGACTTACTTCCCGATTAAGCATTAAACATTTCGAATATTTCCAACAATTTGTGAAAGAAAAAAACACCCTAATACTAACATATAACAATTTATTAAGACAATTCACATATTTAAAATGATTTGGTAAACCTCACCTCAAATACCTCAAATAGATAACTAAGGTCATCAGAAACATTTGCCCAATTTTGCACATCATATTTAGATCCTAATATAACACACCGTTTGCAAAAATCAGCATTTATATATATATATATATATATATATATATATATAATATAAGTTTATCAATGAATATTTAAAATATCGTTATTTGCTTCTGTTTGTTTTCGAACAATATTTATTCAGTTTCTGTCCTATTTCAATACAAATTATTTATCTTCTGACATTTCTTTTCTATACTAATTTTGATTTGTTAATTCCTAACCAGTTTCACTTGCAACCCGTTATGCTGGGTTAATGTTTACATCTTTTCCCACCCAAAACTAGCTAATGTTTTAATTATTCTGTTTTAGTATTCAAACAAACGTAACAGTTCTTTAATCATAATTACTGTAGTATATAGGACCATAAGGCAAATTTGTATGAATTTTAACCCTTTTATATGTTTACAAAGAACATAATTGTTTATCTATATATTATTTTATATCAGTATAATTTGTGAACAACCCTTTTAATACATTTTATTTTTCTGCAATATAAATAGAGCCATTATTTTCATAACATAGTTGATTAATTATGTTTTTTTAATTTGAAAGAATTACTTAAATTTTCATTTTTCCAA
The DNA here is from genome assembly GCA_036971475.1 of Prosapia bicincta. Lineage (NCBI taxonomy): Eukaryota > Metazoa > Arthropoda > Insecta > Hemiptera > Cercopidae > Prosapia > Prosapia bicincta. The sequence continues at coordinate 158,725,426 of JBAIZL010000004.1, forward strand.
AAAATAAATGCATTTACGAACTTTTAGATTTTAACAAGAAAAAAGCAACTACCTTTTAATGAGTGCCGATTCCTGGACCTTTTGAGATTCCAAAGTTTGGCTGCCAAGATTTTGTGGAGTGAAGATCTTCTTCTTTCTTGGTCTGCCTTGTTCATCTTCCTTTGTTCCTCACGCGTCACCATGAATTAATTTTTTTAAACGTTTACTGTTCCTATCCCTGTATTTTTAAATGAGTTTCACATATAACAGTTCTAAAATTTATTTTAGTGAATTTTAATGTCACTATCATCTAAAAGCAATTCTTTTATTAATCTATTACAAATGCACCACATTTTTTTTGAATTTAGCCAATTTTAGGGACCGAACGCCCTAACAAAAGGCTTGGAAACCGTACAGTTACATTTGCAGCGACCTATTTACGCACGTAGCACATGATGTTAGAAAACATATTTATATAAATGCAGAGTAAGATGATCGTCGTCCAACGTTGACCGCATCTCCAGACTTACTGAACTATCCTCCCCTTCTGTTTTCAACAACCCTACATTTCTTTAGATCTCACATGATGCCCATAATCCAATCAGCAACCTTGTTAGAAAGTGTCGTAGAATCATACAATTTATCTCTTAAAATGATCTGACCCCTACGTTACTATTTCCGGTGTTTGTAAAATATCTATAGTTAAGTGTAAAAATTTAAAAATCTGGCTGTAACATTTTAAATCTTGAATCTGTATGATTTTCTTATTCTTCATGTTCTTCCTAATTAATCTTTCTGGACATTTTCAAATGTCGATGAACTCTCTACATGATATTTGACTTTTCTTTCCTTTTTCTTTGTTACTACTTTTATCTCCTTCAAATCAAATATAATAATAGTAACTCCCCTCTTTAAGAATGGCTTTTGTTATAAAGTTTCTTTGAATATCTGCTTATGGCATTGTATTTATATTTATTTTTTGTTTATTTTCGAAGATTACACACACATACACATACACACAAATATATATATATATATATATATATATATATATATTGTTTTACCCAGTTACCTGGATAAAAACACATTACACTTTTGAAAGCGTTTGCCCTGGTTTTCTTCGACCCCGTCCTAACGGCCCGTTTTCTCACTAATGTTCACCCGTAGAATTTATATCCATCAGGGAAAATATGACGTTATCATTCGTCGGCCGAATGTGAAGCACAGATATGACTGGGGAAACGCATGGCCAGGAAGCTGCATATAGTGGACACAGCAAGCATGCATAATGCTAAATGAAGTGCAATTCAAGCACTAAAGTAAGTATTTGCTAAGGAATTAAAAAGTCCAGAACTCCTCTCGCGAACTGCTTAAACAAGGAAAGGACAAGAGTGGATCGAAAACGAAATAAAACCTTGGTATAGAACCAACACCCTAATATTTATGAAAATTTTGAAGTATAGGTGACTCAGGGGAATAATATTCCAGCTCTGAATACTCATATATATATATATATATATATATATATATATATATATATATATAATGTATATAATTAAAAAAAACAAAAACGTTTTATTTATTTATATAATAATACCGTAAAATATTTAAAAATTTGTTTAAAATAATTTCCTCTTAAGACGTTTCCTTTAAAATCGATATGTAAATGTATTTAAATAAAAGTTTTTGTTGTCAGGAGGTTTAATTTATTTAAAATAAAAAATTACGCCACAGATGCTCCAAGTCCCTATCTGCAACACTCTTTGTCGTGTTGCAACATCCGACAGATGTTCTTTTTCTCTAAACAACCCCACCAGCTGTTATTTATTAAATATGAGCGTTGTGAACAGCCTTATGATAGTAGATTCTGTTTGCAGTGATACAGAATCACAGATACAATAATAAAATGCCATCGTCAACGGAGTACCAGATATTATTCAAAACCTATGTTTATATAAACACATTATATAATGAAATACGTTAGTTTAATTATGAATTATAAATAATTTTATTCTTATGTAAAATTACTAATCCACTCACCCTTCAAGTAGCCTTTTATTGATTCCAATTATTGTTAAGATAGATGGCGCTATCTGAAACAAAATGTAATTATGTATGTAACAATATTTAATACATTATAGGGATGTTTTTAATAATATAAATTGCTACTTTAAAAAACTTAAACTCATATATTTTTTCAAAAAAATAATTTATAATTTTAATAAAAACAACCCACAAGGTTTTTGAAAATAATGCTACATGTTGTTTCTAATATTACAGAAGCGTAAAGCATTCAATAAGATTTGGGTAATAAATAATGTTTTAAATTCGGAGGGGAAATGTAGGGGTGCTAACCGCAAGAACTGTTTTCATTGGGGAAATAATACGTTTTTCTGCAATTTAGTTTTATCTGTGTTTTAGAGTTTAAGGTCGTGTTTAAAGTAATTAAATTGTCTGATCCAAATTTTTATGTCTTAGGTCTGTTTTCAATTCCTTATATTAGTTCACGCTCTCCCTACAAATATATATCTTGTACAAATTTTAAATCGTCAATACAATACTTTTTATTGATCGACTCAAGTTCAAATACACTTTTTTAATTGTGACACAACATTTTTTTTCAAATATCAGTACATCCATTAAATTTAAAATAAATTCAGTTTAGTTTTATATGGGGAAAAACTTTTCAGAGAGGGGCAAGGTATGCAGTATAGTCATTCCGTTCCATTTGGCTTAAAAATAAGTGATACATGATTTCATATAGTAGCTGATTTTAAGTTATAGGTTATGTGCTAGAACAGCTGTTTAACTCATGTTACGTTATATTTGTAATTGTTTAATTAAAAAGTAACATATTTAAATTTTTTATTTAGGTAGGAGTTTACTTTAAAAAAAATTGGTTCATATTACGTTTAAGGTTATCACAGTGTACGCAAATTAATCTATAGAAACTGTAGAAATTGCATTAAAATATATAATTACTCCACTGATTTAAATGATTCCCACAGGAAAATCTCTAAATCGTAACCACCCTTGCAATCATTTATTGTTTTAAAAGTTGTGATTTAAAATTAAAATATGTAATTCACTATTATTTTATTATTTAAAGTCACAAATAATAAAGTTTTTTATAGAGATTTATGAGATAGCAGCGCTGAACGAGTTTGCGTCGTACTAAACTCACTTATTTAAATTTAATGTTTATTTTTGCTAATGTTTAGTCATTTATCATTTATTTTAATTTAATTCTGACGACGTATCGATAGGTAATATGAGTCATTTTTTGTTTACTTTTATTTATTTAATGCTTATTATTATTAAAGATATTAATTCAAAATGGCAGTATTTAATACAATTATTATAATTAACCCCCAAACAAATAACCTAATAATGAAATTTTCTAACATATTAACTTACACCCCCAACACAAATATTGAAGTAATTAGTTAAGTACACCATTGTCACATTAAGGACATGGATACAGCGTTGGCAAACTGTAAACCACTTCATATAGCGTATAAAACTTTTCACTTGGCACCTGCTCTTTTAACAATTTATCGTAATGCTACACCAGGAATGCTGACAGTCCAAAATAGAAAATGATAAGCAGTTTTGATTGTTTCTCAACATCCCCGAGGAATCCCTGAATCTGACCACCTAATCTTTTTCAATTACTTTGGGAAACGTCCAATCCTCCGTCACGTGCACAAGTGGTGACTGGGAACTCCTCATTTTACTAAAGCGTAATATTACCTTGAATTTTAACTAAACCAATGAGCTGATTCACTTAGACCATGTGTACTAACTTAAAGCCACTCTGGAAGTGGCTAGCACTCAAGAAAGGGGGTCCTATAAAACCCTAAACTCGGTTCTCTCAGAGACAGTATTAGAGTTGATTTTAGGTCAATTCATGAGACAATCATGTTATAATTGTAGTTAATGTTAGAACAATTATAGAGTCAATTTTGTAGACAAAGAGTTTGCAGTTATTTTGTTAGTGTTGTTATTCAAAGTGCAAAATGAGTTTCAAGAACTGTACGTTGTACATGTGAATTCTAAACAAACTGTGTCTAGATTTATTAACGCCTGTCTCTTCTCTTGTCAATGAGCCAAGGAAAGTAAAACCCTGTGGCCACTTTGGAGGCGTTACATTACTTTTCTTAGGTAATATATTTATATTCTCTTAGTCTTCATATTTTTGTTAATGTTTATTACTTTACACAAACCTTTACTATATATTGTTTATAATCAGGGATATATGTTCTTGGTTATTGGGATATTTAGCTACATTTCCATTATGTATATATTCATACATACTAACTTTATTCTAATTAAAGTAACGTCACGTCACACAAGTTTCAGCTAGAGCGTTAAACTAATTAGTCATCCTAATTAGTTTCAATACTTCTCTCTTTGATTCCGTATTGTAGATGGTTCATAAAAGTAGGAGAAAACTTTTTGATAGACTCTTCGGCTGTCAAGAATATAATTAAACACTATACTAATAACTTTATTAAACTGATTTCTCTCAATGTTAAAATCTAGCTTGTTAGCTTTACTAACTAGACAACGTCTAACTTGGGCCAGATGTATTGGCGGTTGGTTAAATATAAAGCAACTATGCTGTCATCGTCTGTGACGGCCTTATAACCATCCATGACTGACGATCGAGTCACCCCCGCTAAAACTAATGTGGTACTACAATGGTATTAATGAGAGATTGAGTATCCACCTCTAATTACTTCGTTAGTCTATATATTGTAAGAGAACTTTACTCATAACTTAGGAATCGAATGGAATATTTTCTCATATCTTAGTATTAGAAGGATCCTTGTTTCAAGCTGAACTTTAAATTCATTTTTTTATTGTTAACAATAAGTATTGGCAGCTAATTATATTCTAATACTATAATGTTATAATGATTCAAACGAGAACAAATGAGCACAAAAATAATACAAAATAAAATAACGTTATTTCTGACCACATTAAAAATTAAATTGACTGGGAAAATATAAACATTGTACATAAGAAAAGATATTGCAAAAAGAGGAATTTTGCTGAAATGTGTTATATAATAAAGCAAAGGAGAAATTCATTGAATAAAATAACAGAATTAAATGATTTCCCATCTGCATATTGATCTCTAATAAGGAAAATATAAGTTAAGTTTAATAATTTTGTATATTTTTTTGTATTTACCCCGATATTTTATGTACTATATAGATTGTAGTTGTTTGTATTTAAATGGTGCCTCTGTTATCAATAAGCATGGAAGAATTTAAGTATGTATCTGTGATTTATCTACATTAATTAATTGTGATCAAAATTTGAATTGTAAATGTTAAAATGTATTAGCAATCATGAAATATTTGATATTAATTATGTTAAAAGTATTGTATATGAATTTAAAAGACTATAAACTATGGTTTAATATTAGATTGATAAACTTTTATCTCTTTAAAAAACTTTTCAGTTAGGAAATCTCAACGTAGAGTGAATTTGTAATGTCATGAATTGATCTGTCATTAGCCTTAAACCCATTAAATAGTTATAAACAGACATCAAAGTTTAGTATAATATTATATTTATATATATTCGTTATTTGTAACTCATTTATTAGATTCTTAATATAAATAATCGTACTCCATCTATAGCATAACTGTTAACTAAATATTGTGTTTAATTATAAATATAATATAGTAATAAATGATTCTTGATAACAATAATTACTGAGCAATGAAAACAATAATGACAAAAACGGACTAAAGTAGAAAGAATTAAGGCGTCCCAATATTAGCGGTACTCGCTACTCGCCCGGTTTCATTACATCGGACTACGCGCCTACAACGGTTAGACCTATATCTACATATATCTGAATCTTTGTCCTGAGTGGTTATCTGAGAATCAACGTAGAGTAGAAACTATAAAAGGTAGAGGCTTGTGTCCAGGGCGCATTCCGTTCATAACCCAGGCGAACGCTAAGAAACGATTTTGCAGAATGTTGATTTTAAAGACTAAAAATTACAAAATTCCGTGGAAAGTAAACAAATCCCATACGAGAAGCACAGAGAAAGTATACTCAGAGATTATGCCGGTTCTATAATTCGAATAACGTCTTACGAGAAAACAGGCATACCATTATCATTTATCAATTATTAGTTTTTTTTATTTAATAAACAACATATAAAGTGACAATTTTAATCGAGTGCGGGCGAAGCCACCACGGAGCGCTAGTTATTTTATAATACTATAATAACTTACAGTACAAAAAACCTTTCTCTATACAAATCCTTTTTTCAATTTTCCGCCCCTAAATACAACCGGGTTTCATATTTTGCAGAACGTAATTTAATATAATGGTACGTAACAGGCTCGGGGGGGGGGGCTAATGAAGGATACAAAGTTTAATTAGTTGAAAGTAAGACGTTATTAGTGACTGGACCTCTAGAGATAACCCTCTCTCTATCGAGGCATTAGTAAAGTATAAAAGAATAAAAGGAAAAAAGATGAGTGCACAAAGGTTCATTTTTATAACATTTAAGTAACCATTCCTCACGTGGTCAGCGTCCAATTATATAAGAGTCTATTAGTACGAAACAAACTACTGAAAATTTATCCTAAACGTTATGAAATATAACTGTTATTTTACTGAAAGTTTATTTACACCCCATCTGTTATTATAAACATGTGGTATATATTAGAGACCAAGAACGATTTAAAGAAGAAAGGAAAAATACCAGCATAGAAAGGGAACGGATCCGCTCCATCCGGATTTTCGCGGTACATTACTTGTCTTGCTACATTTATCTGCTCCATTTACTGGCTAAGTAGTAAAATGAAATGCTCCACCACGAGACAGAATGGTTTATAAACTTTACCCATCGCGTTCCACTCGATTTGATTTTACCAAGCCTTGGAGCTCCCTCAGTAATAACGTTCAGCTTGTCAGTTGTGCGTTTTGTTTTCGTGGGCTGATCTCTAACTTGTTGGTAACTATGTGACGCCATTCTTAGCATCTGTCACTCCGATTTGACTGTTATATTATGTTGGCTTTATACATCAGTTGTTCTCTCCGTTAAGAAGCCACTTCTTTGTGTCCATATGTCAGACAAGATATGCTCTTTCCGGCCATACCTGTGAAGACATCCACAGAATTTATAGAACACATCTCTTCCTATATTTTGTTTGTTTCTTCTCTATAACTCGCCGATAATATTAAACACATATTTCTCCAGTATCGGCTTACAAATATATATATATATATATATATATATATATATATATGTTTGTGTGTGTGTGTGTGTGTGTGTGTGTGTCTGTGTGTGTGTGTGATTAATAGATTTCCCGAATACATCCGTTCATTCTGCAGTGCATAAAACTCCAGTTCCAACGTTTCGCTAGATGTAGCGTTCGCTGGGATGTTGTCTCGTGTGTTTTGTATCGCGTTTGAGGAGGAATCTCTCCTGAACATCTGTGTCGTGGCGTCCTCGAGATTAGTTGTCGCAGAGAAGAAATTAAAAATAAAATTGAAGTCAGTGGAAATTAAAAAATGAACAATGCCTCAAATTAAAGTGTTGCAACAAGTTGGAGTCAAAGTTAATTAAATTCAATTATAAAATTAAAATTTAAACAGAGTACAGTAAACAGTTTTTTAAACAAAGAATAAATTTTAAATAGTTAAATTAGTTTTAAAAATAGAAACAGTGTCAAACCAATTTTAAGTAACTAGATCCAGAATTTTAAAATATACAAAATATAAAGAAGTTCAATTTCGCTCGATAACGCGTAACTCTTTGTTTCGGTCAGAAGACATAAAAGGAGCAGGGGTGACGCCCGCTTTGGACGAGTCCACAACCAAAATGGCCAGCCTCAAGGAAGGGAGAGACGATACTAAGCGGAAGTGGAGAGTATCTCTACTTGCCATTTCTGGTGAGAGATGGGACCAGGAAGAAGTTTAACTCCGATAAGGTCAGATTTTGGCTTCTGTCTCTCTCTCTCAAATAAATTAAAATTGTATGTTGAATTTTTTTGGAAAACGTAGAAGTTTTAAAGCTTAAATTCATAAAATTCGCAAAAAATGGTAATGCGTTTTGAATACTGGTTATGTTCGGGAAGAATGCGGAGGGGATAGCGTTAGTTTGCGGTAGCTAACTACCTCAAAATTTCGGTCTCCCCTCTTTCAGACTTAACAGATACTAATTAAATATTTTGAAATAATTTTGAACGTTAAAACCAAAGTAAATGCAGTTTTTAACATAAAATAAATAATTTAAAATTATTATTTTAATTTAGTTAAATATGAATAACAAATAAGTAGGAAAACAGGTTTTAACGTTTTGTTATTTAAAATCAAGTTGAATGTTATTTTAGAGCAGCCTTAATACTTAGATGATTTTAACGTAATACTGTTTAGAATAGATATTGACCCGGAGAGAATGGTAAATGAAAGAAATTAAATACAGTAGCTTCAAAGTCATTTACGAATTTTATAAAAATTTGTAAAGCAGAGAGAATGCGTTAGAAAAATTATACTGACATTTTCGTTACATAAAATAAAAATTAAATTATGTTGAGTCTTGGCAAAACGCTTTATAAATAGATAGTAAACTTTTGGAAAACAGATATTTGGCTCCTATGTATTAATTTTAGGTTATAAAAAGGGTTTATTAAATTTCATGTCTAGAGATAAGTTATGTTTGAAGTTTTGATGAATTTTAGTTGTTCTCATGTTGTTTTTAAACTTAGTTTTTATATAATGTTAAGAAAGATATAAAATATTTTAAAATGTTAGTCGAAAAACATTTTGTTTTTAATTGAAGAAAAAATTAAATAATAAATTGTGAATTTTAAATATTAAAAAAAAAGGATTGATTTTGATTTTAATTTAAAATAAAATATATAGTAATTTTTTATAAAACAATGAAGGTAAGAAAAGGTGATATACAAATTCATTGGTTTTTAAAAGAAGTTATAAAGTTTATAATGAAATGTTAAATAATTGTCAAAAAATTAAGAAGAGGTTAAAATATAAAATAATTACAAACTGTGCTGTAATAGAAATTAAATTAAAACAAAATAAAAACAACGTTTCTTACTAAATTGCAAACACAACAGTGATTATATTTATTTAAAAAAATTTCTTACAGAATCCTAAACCAAAAATGATCATTTTGTTTTAAGATACCTTCAATCGAACTCATTCCCCAGGAACGGATACCCAAAGGGTTAAATCTCAGCGAGTTAGGTTTTTTAAATGCAGTTCAGTGACTGGTACTCTGGCAGATTTTGGCGAGCATTGCACAATGCTTTGGCTGTTGGCCGGACCGGCTCGTTTCAAAATTTTTACCGAGCATCGGAAGGATGGCGGTGTGACAATGCCTGGCATGCGGGAGGGTCGCGGGCGAGTGTCGTAGGGCCTGTCCGTTGCAAAAGGTGTGTGTGTGTGTGTGTGCTGTAAATGTTTGTTTAATTATGTTTTCCTTGTGAAATTGTTAAATATTTATTTATCAATATACATACATTTCATACACAATAACATTTATAGAATTTGCTCGAAACCTTCCATGAATTTAACATATTGATGTTTCGTGCACTATCAGCAGCTAAATCAACACTCTTGTAGTTTTAGCTGTTGACGGTTTACGAATCTGTTGAAAATATCAATATGTTAAATTGACGAAAATCTTCCAGCAAATAATTTTATAAATATAGTTATTTATGGCATATGTATGGATTCCATACATTTATTTATGGTAACTTTCTTTTTTGTGCTAAAAAACGATTAAAGATTCTAATACTTTGAATACAGTAAAATCATAAACAGTTTTCCCAATATCATAAACTGTTCTCTACGACTTTGCCAAGTTTAACATCGCCAAATAATAGTTCAGTGACTGAGTGTATAAAGAGCCGACAAAAACGGCGACTGGAACTGACAACAGCATGGAGTACAATAGCGTTCTATTCGCTTAAAATAAATCTCTGTCGGAGAAGTGAACCGTTGCCTTTATTGAAGAAATAAAGACTAAAGACTGTTCATTGTTAAACAGACAACAGCTTCTGTCCGGAGGAGATTCAGACACAGTCGAGCTAATAACAGATACAATTTGTTCACGGTTTGTGGCGAAAACGTGGGTTTTTAAGGATTTACCTGTATGTAAGTTGGGGTTTTTTAGCCTTTCTTTCAAAATGTTATACTTTGTAAGTGTTTTGGGACCAGGTAGTAATTTCTTAAGATTAAATATACACTCGTTCACTAACAAGAATTGGCTATTTTGTATACTTTTTTAGAATAGTTAGGCTAAGCACATACAGTAAACACGATTTCAGTTTATCTGTAGATATCTCTATGCCTACATTTCAAACAAATCTTGAAGAATTGTTTTTATTTACAAAATCAAAAGATATTTCTCCCCCCCCCCACCTCTTTTGTTTTCGTAACGTGCATAACCCTTTTTTCAAGGTCAACTTGGAAAACCTGATTTCATACTGCACATTTCAATGTACCCACTTTTTAATCTTGATGTATTCACCACAGCACTGCCTCATCAGTGACAAAGTCACGATAACTGCCACAACAACAAACGCTTTACATTGTTAGGATAACGTAAAAACAAGTGATATCAACAAAATTTAAAGTCAATTCCTTCTTAAATCAGCAAAGAGAAATTTGATTCTATTTTTCTTTTTCTTTTATAATTACAATTAACATAAATATGTATATACATATGTCAAAATAACAATATTACGTGGCAAAAAAATTTCAATATAACTTTCCATTTTTATTTTTATGTATGGTGTAAGACTATTATTTTTTTTGTTACTATTTATATGCTTTTTTTGTCGCTTGCATTCTGTTGTAGTTTCATTTCACTTTCCTTTCGTATTATCCGTTTGTAAAGCAAGGTTCGATACCGTTAATCCAGTTTGTTTGTTTATTTTAATATTTCCATTCATTTTTAACCCTTGAGCATTATTTATGATATTGTGGTAACCAAGGCAACAATTATTGGCTGTAGAATGGAGGTTTCGATGACAATCAGATGGAGGCAACAGAAGAATTCATAGTGCTAAGCGCCAGACTTTGAACTGAAGGATACTCAGTTCAAATCCTACTTAAAACACCAAAATTTAAAAATTTAATATTTGTATAAATATTTGAAAAATCTGTGTAAACATCAATTGTCATCAACTACAGATGAAAAAAACGTATTTGTACTGGAATAAAAAGTATTTCATTAACGATTAAAATTTGAAGAAGATTTACTGCATCCAATAATTATTGTTGTCTTTGGTTGATGCCACACTTAGTAATAAGTTAAACTCGTCCCGTGTCTAACCTTATCTTCAAAATATTTTGGAAAGATTTATCCGTTATACATATTTACATTGCTTCACTTTTTAATCTTGTTGAGACCCGGGTGTCAGCGCCCTGTTTTCTTATTTTTCCATAATCCTTATAGTTTTTTTATACCAGGTACAACATTGATAAAAGATAATTACCTTTCATATTTGTTAAGGTTTCCATGTTTATATGCAAATTTCGGATAAAAGCATTTGTCGTCTATCAAAGACATGTAAATGCTGGATATTCATATTAAACATTTCTAGTGTGCAATCATGTACGAGATCATATCACTTAGCAAGCAAGAGAGTTTACGTGCTGGAAGAGGGATGTGGAACAAGAATCTCCCCGTCATCGGAGCCCCTACGCACGCCTATTGTGCCTAAGCAAAGGAAGCCCATACATCGCAACTGTTTCCACTTAACTACTACACACTTTGTGTGTGCTATTTAATGGTATTTAATGCTATTTAGGGCTTTTAAACGTGAATAAAGTTGGTTTTACTAAAGAAATCGAAACAACATTATTACAACCAGACAATAGGACGAACTTTGGAAGGAGAGGCCTCCTGTAACTACCACTGGAAATATATTTGTACATCGTTATGGAAAATTTGACCGACAAATGGAATCTAGGCAAAGCATAGAACTATTGTTAACTACATACTTTGTGACGAACTATCCCGGAAACCATTGCTCCAATAAATTATTTCAAAAGAGATTGAAAAGAGTTTGCTTTGCATATTGCAACAGGACATCGCAGAAAAGGGTTCATCTGCATGTTTTAATGACTTCCGGGTTGTTTCTACACGAGGGGTTATTATTGTTGCAAAGTTATTCCGCAGTAAATGGACATGCATCAAAACAGACATTTAAACAACTGATTTAGGTAAACAAGAAAATACATCAAATTTATATAATATAGTCCCACATATGTTAAACATACAAGCCTCAGGCATTAACTGGCTAAACGTCTTGCAATAATTAAATAGTGAGAGTGCATGTGTTTATTATTCTGTTATTACTGTCATTATTATCTTCAATGCCACTGTCGTTAATATCTTTATAGTAATAACTACAATAATAATAATGATAATAATAATAAATCTTATGATTTTTGATGTCATTGGCATTATTATCTATATCATTGCTATAATCATATTATTAATAATTATTACAAAGATTGGCTTTGGCAATATTATAATAATTATTATTGTTGTTATTTTTGTTATTACTATTACTATTATGATTATTGACATTTTCATAGCCATTACCATTATTATCATTACTATAATATATATTATTATAATTAACATATGAGAAGTAAAGAAGGAAGATGGCCTAAGTGGAGAGAACAGGGACACTAAGAGTAGTATTTTCTCATCGAATGGTCTCTGAATCTGTGGCTCTAGTGGTGGCAAGATTAATTCCTATTGACCTGCTGGCACTAGAGAAGAAGACCATTGTAGAGTGGCGAAACATGATGATCGACAGAGATAACAAAAGAGAATCGAAACGTTCGACGATGGGCAAGTGGCAGGGAAGATTGTCTGCGGAACCTACCGGAAGATGGAAAGTCAGGCTAGTAAAAAACCTATCCAGTGGATTGACAGGCAGCATGGAAAGGTAAACTTTACACGACACAGTTCTTAACAAGCCACGGTTCCCATTGTCATTGGCATTCCCATTGATATTGTCATTGGGATTGCTATTCCCATTTACATTCCCATTGCTACTGTCTTTTTCATTGCATTGTCAATGGCATTCTCATTGCTATTGTCGTTTGCATTCCCATTGCCATTTGCATTCTCATTGCTATTGCCATTGACATCCCAATTGCTATTGCCATTGTCATTGCTATTACAATTGCCATTGCTATTGCCATTGGCATTGTCATTATTATTGCCATTGGCATTGTAATTGCTATTGCTATTGTTATTCTCATCACTATTGCCATTGGCATTCCCATTGCTATTCTTATTGTCATTGTTATTGACATTGGCATTCCTTTTGCTATTGTCATTGTCATTGCTATTGCCATTGGCATTCAAATTGCTATTTTCATTGTCATTCTTATCGCCATTGGCTAATGGCCATTGCCATTGGCATTGATATTGTCATTTCTACTAATATGACCATCGCCATTACTATGACAATTGTCATTGGCTTTCCCATTGCTATCATTGTCATTACCATTGTCATTGCTGTTGCCATTGGCATTGTCATTGCTATTGCTATTATAATTCATTGGTATTGGTATTGCTTTACCATGTACATTGTCATTGCCATTGCCATTACTATTAATATTTCCATTGACATTGTTATTGTCATTTTATTAACATTATCAACGATGTTATTATTATTATTGAAATTAATATTATTATTTTTATTATTAACTGATACATGGGGTATTAATCATATCTTAATAAATATATTTTAGAAGTATTATTTTCAACTAGAAACATCGTTGAAATAATAAAATTTATTTCTAAACAATGTTATTATAAACGAATATAATTCACGCGCATCCCTTGACGTGAATCCTAAATCATCCCCTGGAGCTATTATAAATTACAATGGAAGCAAATAACTATTAAAAATCAACACTAAACTTTTGATCAAATAAGAAACAATTTTAAAACGCCATACGCCCAGAAAGCATCACTAAACTAACACTGTACATCTGAGATACGGAATTTAACAAATAATTATAAACACCTAAGAAAAAGCTGAACAAATACTGTGTGATTGACATCGTTCAGTAAATATCTTGACTTGAAGGTACAGGGGATTTCCAGTTCATTACTAAGAATAGGGGTAAAATGGGAGAGGGACTTGACAATTGCTCTCAAACTAGTGTTTTGTCAATTAATTAAGGGTTAAAAAAGGCATGTGAAAAACAACTCTAACAAACAGAGCAACCTATTAGAATTATGCATACAAAGTTTAAAAATATATCCCAATAGAAACATCCAATTTTTATTCCATTTTATGCAATTATATAATTGCACTGTGCGAATGCCTTAATTATTTGTCGGACTTGACTATATATCGGACAAAAGAATGACGTAAGATGTGAGACCAATATTTGACCAAACAAATACCAATAATCAAGCCCAATAACAATTTCTCAATCTAACTTTAAAAAATAAAGTTATTATAAATTGTTCCTCTTTAAAACAAAATATCAAATGGTAAATTACTTTGAACTCTTAACTAATGCAAACATGTTTAGTGTTTGTTTTATGTTACATAGTTAAATCATGAAATTAAGGCTCAAAAATTCTAGTAAAAATAAAATCTCGACTAAATTTCTACCAAGCAAATGTTTTGTTATGTTTTTCTGTTTTCAAACACCCGCCCTGTCCCTGGTCATAAATGTCAAATGTTATTTAATAAAACAGAATGTATCAGCAGCTTACCTTAATAAAGTTAAGCGAACATGACATGTATCGCTTTAAGGAGGGTATCTGGTAATATTTTATTACAGTGTGTGCATAATTTGGATTTTAAAACAAATTACAGGCATTTATAAAAATAAAATGAAACAAGCGTATGTAGTAATATATAGTCAGCCTTCTGTCGCTCACATGGCAGCATGTATCTAGCTATTTAAATAAATTCAATATTTCTATATCCGACGCTTCGGACATTCACAGTTGACCAAAATGATTTTGTCACTGGTAACAAACCACAAAAACGTAGGAGCAGATCGGAAAACATGTTGCAAAATAAAAAGCGGACGAACGCAACCACGACTTTAAATCCTATAGGCTTAAGAATGACAACTGTGAATGTCCGAAACTTCGAAGAAAAAGATTTAGAGTTAAACTAAATAATTTGTTATATACTGTCGCTTGTTATTTGTTACATTTATAACATAGATCATGTTAAATATTCCAACCTCCGTTATATATCATTGGAAGTGTTAAATATTTCAACTCCTCGGGTTATATCATGGACCATGACAAAATATTCAAACCCCCCATACATATTCCAACCTCATGTTATGTCATAGATCATGTTAAAATATTCCGACCCCCGTGTTATATCGTGGGTTTTATTAAAATGTTGGAACTCCATATTATATCATGAGTAATGTTATAATATTTCAACCCATTGGAGTACGTATACTTCAGGAATGTGGCACTACACACGCACGCCATGACTGTTTCCACTCTCAATATCAGAGCAGATTTCCTTATGAAATTACGTGACATCCTTATTTTCCTTCATAAAAACCTGCAAAGTGACTAAATAAACATAGATGGAGGAATTGCATCACTAAATAATTCTATTCATATTCCGTCTACTATTGAATGAACTGAATCCTTCACGAAGGTGCAGGACCTTACAATGACTGCAATAAAGCGTATCTAAACCTCGGGACTGTAACTCATCTTTCAATCCACCATCCTTCCACCACTCAAAAGCATTAATGCAGCTTTAACACACCAAACAACCCCGTATGATCGGGTACTTTCTATCGGTATCGATAACCAAAACAGTGAGTAAGTTATTATACGAGCTATACATGTTTCGACAAAATATTTGTCTTCTTCGTTAGTCGAATAAAACGTATAATTTTAGACATATTCCGCCCAACGCACGTGTGCAATGTTTGTACTACAGCTTGTCCGATGTATTTCTATCTTCAAGCAACAAGTTCATTGTATTGTACAATCATTATAAACAACATTTGAGAGGTGAAGTAAAACTTATTCAAATTTTTAACGAGGAAAAATGTAAAGCACAGCATGACTATTGAACCGATAAAGTTTTGCCCAATTCTCGAAGGGGTAGCTTGAGGTTGTAACTGTCAATACTGTGCTCGACGAAGTAAGCTCTACAAATTATTTGCATGGATCTACTTAGTTTTGCTGCCCCATCCAGCTTCCCGTCCCACTTTTTTTAAAAATAAGTAATATAAACAAAAACTGTTTAAAGTAAATCCCTACTTCAGTAAATAAAAAAAAATTTTACTTACTATTT
The DNA here is from genome assembly GCA_036971475.1 of Prosapia bicincta. Taxonomy (NCBI): domain Eukaryota; kingdom Metazoa; phylum Arthropoda; class Insecta; order Hemiptera; family Cercopidae; genus Prosapia; species Prosapia bicincta. The sequence goes on from JBAIZL010000004.1 coordinate 158,741,740, forward strand.
TGTTAAATAATTACAAATATTATAAATAAAGTAACATAAGCTATAGATTGAAACAGCTGTTCTGCTACATAACCTATAACATAGAATCACCGGTCTTATGAATCATATGTTATCTCTTATTTCAAACCAGATTGACGAAATAGATATATTGCATACATTGCCCCTTTCGTGAAAAGTTTTTTCTCCCATATAAAAATAAATGCAATTAATTATTTAATATTTGATAAAACTGTATTTGAACTTGAGTGGGTGAATAAAAAAAGTATTTTATTGAGGATTGAAGATTTGAACATGGTTTACTTATAAAAAGAACTGAAATAAACTTCTATAAAACACATTTTGTCTTGGTGAAACTCTGATTATATTTTCCCCGTCACTTTACGCATTTGGTATAATTTGTATGTAGGAGTTTTCGTATATAAATTTAGAAACATTTTCACCAAAACAGTGAGTAAGTTAATATCCGAGCTATACATGTTTCGACAAAATTATTGTCTTCTTCAGTGTAAATTAGTCAGTCGAATAAAACGTATAATTTTAGACATATTCCGCCCAACGCACGTGTGCAAAGTTTGTACTACAGCTTGTCCGATGTATTTCTATCTTCAAGCTACACGTTCATTGTTTTATACAATCATTATACACAACATTTGAGAGTTTAAGTAAAACTTATTCAAACTTTTAACGAGGAACATTGTAAAGCATAGCATGCCTATTGAACCGATAAAGTTTTGCCCAGTTCTCGAAGGGTAGCTTGGGGTTGTAACTGTCAATACTGTGCTCGACGAAGTAAGCTCTACAAATTATTTGCATGGATCTACTTTGTTTTGCTGCCCCATCCCGCTTTCAGTCCCACATTTTTTTTTTAAATAAGTAATATAAACAAAAACTGTTTAAAGTAAATCAATACTTCAGTAAAAAAAATATTTTAGTTACCATTTTGTTAAATAATTACAAATATTATAAATAAAGTATCATAGGCTATAGGTTAAAACAGCTGTTCTGCTACATGAAATCATATGTTATCTCTTATTTCAAACCAGATGGGACGAAAGAGATATATTGCATACATTGCCTCTTTCGTGAAACGTTTTTTCTCATATATAAAAATATATGCAATTAGTTATTTAATATTTGATAAAACTGTATTTGAACTTGATTGGGTGAATAAAAAAAGTATTTTATTGAGGATTGAATATTTGAACATGGTTTACTTATAAAAAGAACTGAAATAAACTTATATAAAACACATTTTGTCTTGGTGAAACTCTGATTATATTTTCCCCGTCACTTTACGCATTTGGTATAATTTGTATGTAGGAGTTTTTGTATATAAATTTAGAAACATTTTCGTAGACATGTTAAGACATAACCTAACAAGAGTATCCCTGTGAGACATGGACAAAACTTGATCGAATCAGCAGCCAAGCAGTGTTTCAATTGTAATCCATTACTTAAATTATTTTTTCCTTATCTTTCAAATTACTGTTATTTGTGAGTCAGTAAACAATTGCAAGTGTATCTTAAAAATGGGAAATAAATCGAAGAAAAACCGATAACCGAAATAATGAATCATATTTCGAGCAGAACATGTTTCAAATGTTTTCACCAGGAAAACCCCAACTACTGTGTTCCTTATTAAATTCTATCTATTACTTCCCTCTCTACCTTACACCTCCTTATATATCTTGTTCAAATTTTTAATCGTTAATCTATTTTTTATTCATCCACTCAAGGTCAAATGCTTTTTTTAAAACTTGCATAGGATGACAAATAATTAATGTTAGTATTAAATGGGAGAAGAACAGGTATGCAATATTGTTAAACCGACTCATTTAACTTAAACAATACCCTATCATAAGTGATAACATATGATGTCATAAAAAAGCTGATTTTATGTTACAGGTTATGTGGTAGAACAGCTGTTTTACCGTATAGGCTACGATACTCTTTTTTCGATTATTGTAGTTATTTTAGAAAAAGTAACTGAAAAAAATACTTTATACCTAAGAAGGAATTGACTATGCCTTTATTTTTTTTTTAAATATTACTTGTTTTTTTAAAGCGTGTATATATATGTATATATATATATATATATATATATATATATATATATATATATATATATATAAATATATATATAGAGAGAGAGAGAGAGAGAGAGAGAGTGTAGGTAGGTAGAGAGAGAAAGAGTTATCTCAAACACATAATTTTCTTAATTGTTAACTAATAATACAACAGACTAAGTAGAATACTTTTTTAAATTTACCTTCACGTTTCCGTTTAAAAATAGCCATCCTTCGGTTTTTTTACCTACCGTTTTGGGTTTACTATAAAACGTTTTAGAATAAAAGTACAACCTTTTTTCCAATCTATCATATTATTTATTAGAACGAAGTTTCTGCAACTAACGCCCATTTCAAGTCATTATTAAATTTATAGCATGAAGAGAGAATAATTACAATGCCCCTGTTTATACTTACAGAATACAAAGTCCACAACCGGATAGTAATGTCTTGAACAGAACAAGAATTGTTGTGCTGAAAATTTTATAATTAATATCGTTTTTTCCAATTCTAAGGATGGTTACTTTGAAACGGAAACGTGCTTGAGAATTATACAAAAATATTGTATTTCAAGTGTGTTTTCTTTTATTATTAATTCACCCCCGGCTGTGTATATTACCGTGTACAAGGTTACCTTTACATAAAACATGCATTCCTGCTAAAACTACTTTTTTTAAATATTCATGACATTTTACTTAATTAACGTACTTTGAGGCAGCTATGAATTTTTAGCATCGCTTTTAACACTGCGGTCTACGCTGGCGGGAATCTGAGCACAGGCAGTGTGAATATTTAACCGACATTCGCACAGATTCGCAATAATCGTTAAGCAAACTGTTCTCACAGAGTTAATAACATAGAGTCTGTGCGGTACTGTAAGTGCTAATAAAAAGCACAGATAGGCTAAAACGTCCAATGTTTACTCCTACAAGGGTAATTTTATGTAGCGTTAGAATATTTCAAGTAATTTTAAGTTCTGCTTCTATGTCTGTCTAGGGTGTATCTATGACTTACTCTCTTTTCCCTCCCAACATTATGGAAGTTCATTGTCCTTAAAGCCTTTTTCGTTGTTCCTTTACCATTGCTTCGGAAGAAACATAATGGAGCCGTTGAACGCTTTTATAGGACTCGGTATACGCAAGTAAGAACAGCTGATCTTAACATCTGTGATCCTTATGCATATCTCAGTACCAGAAGGCTCTAAAGGTTCGTTTGTTCATTCTTAGAACCATATCCCTCCATGGCCCTTCCAGGTTAGGTGAATAATATTCCCTCTGCCCTTTCAAACTAAAAACACTAAACATAATATAAATCGATCAATAGATTATTATTGATCGTAAGTAAAATCATAATTAGTAGTGAGGGGAGATGAATATTCAAAAATGTATTAAATTTGATTGGAAAAAACAGTTCTGTTAATATAGAGTGTTTATAATATCAGTAAATTTGCTTACGAATACTCTCATAATCTGTGCAAACGCTGCTGAAATTAAAAGAAGCTAATCTTCTTCCTCTTTTACAATTTAAATATTGGAAACAAACCCTATATCACAAAAGTAATCAAAGATAACTCGCAATAGAAGATACCTAAAATTCAAACTTTATGCACATTTCAAAGACCATTTCATCATCATCAGAGGGTCTTATTACAAAAATACAATCTATTAAACAAAACGTTACACACTAGACTGTCCTTAGTTAAACCTATTGTTCACTAGATTGTAATTTTGTAATAAGACTCTCTGGTGATAATGACATGGTTATCGAAATGTACATGAGGGTTTAATTTAAGGTAAATTTTATTATTACTTTTTGTGGAATTGGGGTTGTTTCCGATATTGCCATTGTAATATATTGTAGACTGTGATCTTCAGTTGTATATTTCTTCTTCTCTTATTCTTCTACTATTTCTTCCCCTCTTTTTCCAAAGGATTTCACTTACTCATCCTACACCCACTTCCTCATTATCTCATCGTCACACGTATTCCCATGACAGCTTTTAATTATTCTTCTTACTCTCCCTTCTCCCACTTTTTACCAATTTTGTCGTACCGTCGTCTATCGGCCTTTCCTTGTTTTACATCTGTCGCCCAATCATTAGAATTGTGTTTACAGCTCCTCTTCTCCCTCATCCCTTCTTTTCCCATTTAATCTAACAATCTCTACTTCTTCTATATCTCCCTTTCCTATGATTAGAATTACTTTCACATTCTTGGCAGTATTCTATCCTTTGCATACTTTCGTCTTTTAGGCTATTCTTCTACTCCTTCAGTTCCTTCTCATTACATTGTTATTTCTATCCTTTCTCCACCCTCCTTTCATATATTTTCGTCCTCCGTCTTGTCCATCGAATACTCCCTCTCCTCTTATTACAATTATTTCCTCCTCCCCCTCATACTCTTATGGTTTTTCATGTATATTCGTCGAGCTTATTCTGCTATTGCTCCTCCTACCCCATGATTACTATTCTCCTCACATATCGTACTCAGCGTTTCTTTTCGCCTTTCACATATTTCCATTTTCCAGTCTTTTCTTCATTTACTCTTTTCTCTTCTTTTTATTAGAACTACGATTTCTAGTCCTTTGAAGAAGGTAGACCCAAGAACCTGATCCTACCACTTGCACCAATCATGGTAAAGGTTGTACTAACGTTCCAGTGTAAATGGAACTGGATTTATCTGTTCAGATTACCTTAACGTTGTCTGCTCCAACTGGGAACGTAAAGACTCTAATGTTTGGAGCAATCTCGCAAAAACAATTTATCATTGAAATTATCAACAAACCTTGGCATAGAATGAATAAGCGAGAAACTTTCAACAGGCAACATACATTCTACGCAGCCAAGCAACAAACTTTACACTATGCTAGTTACTCACTGGCTTTTGTAACTCACGAACAATAAATTTCAACTTGTGAGACATTTCGCCTTCAATTACTGCAACCCACTTTACGTTTACCTTGGTAACAGAACGGAGGCGAACACAAAGTACAGAGAGACAAAAGGCTGTCTGAGGATTTACAAAAGTTACTTCGGATTTTGAGAGGTTAGGTGTTGCACAATAATGACAGTACGTTTGTACCTCGGCTGTGGGTATTCTTACTGCCATATTCCTATGGCTTCAATTACAATCCAAAACAACTTCATAAGTATTTATTGTTCTGATAGGTTGTGATGTTAGCTTTATATACCTCGCTGGCATTGGGGGGGGGGGGCTGTAAACACCCCTCGCTAGCATCCCAAGTGTTACTCATATCTTTCCATTCCCTCCTTAGAACTAAGCTTAGTTTTATCCACCACGATTCGTAAATGTTTATCTTGGGGTTGAAGCAATGAGTATTTGTAAATAACGTTATTCTATTTAAGGTTAGGTTAGCTTAGGTAACATTTAGGTAACCATGTCTGTAAGGTAAAGCATAAGGTATAATGAGTGTACTACAGTAAACTCCGGATTATTCGTGGAATAGGGTGGCCCTGCAACGCCGGAAAACGAATTCCCCGGATAATCCGCTATGAATAAAGAATACGCAAAACGATCGATAATCGATTATTATACCATAAATTACACAAATAATGACCCCGGTTAATGCAATTCAATAATAATCTTCAGAGGACAAAATAAATACAGAAAATAATTTAAAATGTCGATGTATTTGACGGATTATAACATGTACATTTATATGTCTAACTATTTACAATACATAAATAAGTATATGTCTAAAAGTAAGTATGTATGTACATATGTAATTTCCTTTGCACATAATACTTTCACTTTTTAACAAAAAAATCTGTCACTTTCGTCTGTTTTTTTTGTGAGCATTGATTTAGCTTTAATGTGCGATCTAAGTTCCTTGAGAACCATTTTGTCGCACAGTGTGTACTTGTGTCACAAAGCCATAAGGATCGATAATGTATATCACAGACATGGATAATGCATATTTCACGTCCTAGACTATTTATAGCCGAGATTAGCTGACATGTGTTTACAATCTTATGATACACATTAGGTTTTCGGGCGTCCAAGCATTTTGTCATTGTCTCTTATATACAGTAGTCTGCTCGGCCTTTTATTTCGCTGGCCCACGTCGGGATGCTTCCCTTTCAATGTAAAAATTAGTACGTACATATTTACATATCTATTCCCTTCATCTTAACTTCTATTAAGCCTTATACTAGTATTTACGTCGTAATTCACCGTTTGGAAATTTAAACATATGAATCTGATTGGAACAAAAATTGGATATTTGTAAAACAATGGCAGACCCCGGATAATCCGCAAACCGGTTAATCCGCCCACGGATAATCGGGAGTTTAGTGTATTTTTAAATATACGATTCTTCGTATCTAAAAAATCGTTTTTCACTATTTAAAACGATTTGGGCAGCAATGGTCGTATCAAGGTTATGATAGGATAAGTCATGGAAAATTACCGTATCTCTGAGCTGAGGCTTAGATTAACCGTGTGTATGATTGCAAAGGTTCAAAATGAAGAATGATTAAAGGATGAGTTTTGCGTTTTATTATTAGTACTTGGTAAGTATTACTAGACAATTTACAGACTTATCAACTTACGGAATGTTACAGTAACATATAGAAATGTTGCGACTACCTACCCTTTAAAGTAGACTTTTATCCATTCGAACGACGAAATCGGTTTAGTTAGTTGAAATACATGGCGTTATCTAAATAAAAGTGAAAGCATATAATATTAGTCTATGTAAGATATTTGTCAGAAATGTGTGTAACAATATAAATTGGTAGCTAAAAGAATTTATGAAAGGGTATTTTTATAAAACAATATATTAAGAGAAAAAACTGAGAAAGTTTTGAAAGATACGTTCATTTTTTATAGGATTGCAGAATCAGGAATTAAAAATTTAAGTTAGTTAAATTTAAATTTAAAGTTATTTAAATTAGTATAAAAACAGAAATATAGAAAATTAAATAATAACATAATAAGAAAACAAAATCTACTACAACTTTGGAAATGATACAAGTGAAAAAATTTGGACAACTTTTACATTCACGGGTAACGAAATAAACAAAGATTATTTAAAGAAACAAATTACATACAAAACTCATAATAAAATTTAAAATATAATAAACAATAACAAAAATCATAATTATATTTAAGAAAGAAATGATGTATATATTACAAAATATTAAGATTCTAATCAAATATATGTAGGACAAACAGAGAAGAAATTAAAAGGAATATATCAAGAACAATTAAACGCCTATATAGTCTAAAACCAAACATATACAAATCAAATTATTTTGGCGACTCATTGTTTCAATAATGGACACAGATTTCCTGAAATAGGAAATATAAATTTAAATAAAGAATTAAACAAAGTTCCGCAAATGAATAAATATGAAACATTAAAATTTTTTTTAGAAAATTAATATAAAAGAAAACTATAGATAAATTAAATAATAACATAATAAGACAACAGCAAATAAACAAAAAAACTTGTAAATAATAAAAGAGAAAATGTTTGGACAACTTTTACATTCGCAGGTAACGAAATAAACCAAATTACAAGATTATTTACAGAAACAAATATACAAATTACTTACGTAAACTGATAATAAAATTAAAAATTTATTAAACAATAAATAATTTAATATGCACAAAGGAAATTATGAATATAATATAAAATATCAATATTTCTATCAATTATATGCAGGACAAAAAAAAATTAAAAGATAGATATATCGAACATTTAAAAGCTTACATAAATCCAAACATATACAAATCCCATTTGAGTACTCATTCTATCAACAATAGGAAGTATGATATTAACTAAAGAAATAAACAGAGGGTTAAAATGAATATATAAATGAAAAGTCATGGAAAAAATTAAATAAAAGTCTAAATACCAGTAAACATATGGTTAAATTGTAGTAACAAATGATTCAATTTTTGTAAAACATTTTGTTACATCTTTGTTTTTCCTGACGTTGTTAATAATTATTTTATTGCTGATGAGCTGTTAAAAATATATACATTAAAACAATTCTTATATTTGAAAAATTTTTAGTAAATTATTATCTATATACCCTGTGAACTTCTCACCACCAAAAAGTCAATGAATGACGTGTAAGCATTAGCTATATTTAATGTAGTATTTTATAAAGATAATGAAATCTGAACCTATAGTAGCCTATCAAGAAACGTTAGTGAATGAAAAGTTAGTGACGTAATTTATTTAAGTCCATTCGGATATACAATATTTGTGTATATTGTTTGAAATGTGTTGAAAAATATTTCAGATTGTTGAGTGTTGCCTAGCATCCAAAACCTGGAATGAGTTCAATGAAATGTCTTATCTTAAGATAGAAAGTCATATTTTATGCTATTTTGGCACTTGAATATTAGATGTTGGAAAAACTGATGTCGCAACTGAAATCTCATTGCGATCTGATAAGTGGTTTAGTAATGTATATGGCTCATGCATACATACATTAATATATATATATATATATATGAGGGAAATGTATTCATGTTGTTGAGACGTGTCTAAAATCAGCTTATTGCATCATCATTTTTAGTATTCCTTCTATAAATTTTTCAAGTATTTCTTTGAGTTTTAACTTATAACATTAACCCAACCTACAATAGTTTATTCCTACAGGTCAGTGATCCTTAAGGTGGTATTGGGAGAACGTTCAGAGAGACAAGAAGGCAACGGACTACAGTGGTAGTGTTAGTAGTTATTAGTGGTAGTGTTAGTAGTTATTAGTGGTAGTGTTAGTACTAATTATTCATAGTTTTAGTAGTTATTAGTGGTAGTGTAAGGGGTTATTAGTGTTAGTGTTAGTAGTTATTAGTGGTAGTGTTAGTAGTTATTAGTGTTAGTGTTAGTAGTTAATAGTGGTAGTGTTAGTAGTTATAAGTGGTAGTGTAAGGAGTTATTAGTGGTAGTGTTAGTAGTTATTAGTGGTAGTGTTAGTAGTTATTAGTGGTAGTGTTATTTATTAGTGGTAGTGTTAGTAGTTATTAGTGTTAGCGTTAGTAGCTATTAGTGGTAGTGTAAGGAGCTATTAGTGGTAGTGTAAGGAGTTATTAGTGTCAGTGTTAGTAGTTATTAATGGTAGTGTTAGTAGTTATTAGTGGTAGTGAAAGGAGTTATTAGTGGTAGTGTAAGGAGTTATTAGTGGTAGTGTAAGGAGTTATTAGTGGTCGTGTTAGTAGTTATTAGTGTTAGTGTAAGGAGTTATTAGTGGTAGTGTAAGGAGTTATTAGGGGTAGTGTTAATAGTTATTAGTGGTAGTGTTAGTAGTTATTAGTGGTAGTGTTAGTAGTTATTAGTGTTAGTGTAAGGAGTTATTAGTGGCAGTGTTAGTAGTTATTAGTGGTAGTGTTAGCAGTTATTTGTGGTAGTGTTAGTAGTTATTAGTGTTAGTGTAAGGAGTTATTAGTGTTAGTGTAAGGAGTTATTAGTGGTAGTGTAAGGAGTTATTAGGGGTAGTGTTAGTAGTTATTAGTGGTAGTGTTAGTAGTTATTAGTGGTAGTGTTAGTAGTTATTAGTGTTAGTGTGAGGAGTTATTAGTGGTAGTGTTAGTAGTTATTAGTGGTAGTGTTAGTAGTTATTAGTGGTAGTGTTAGTAGTTATTAGTGGTAGTGTTAGTAGTTATTAGTGGTAGTGTTAGTAGTTATTAGTGTTAGTGTAAGGAGTTATTAGTGGTAGTGTTAGTAGTTATTAGTGGTAGTGTTAGTAGTTATTAGTGTTAGTGTTAGTAGTTAATAGTGGTAGTGTTAGTAGTTATAAGTGGTAGTGTAAGGAGTTATTAGTGGTAGTGTTAGTAGTTATTAGTGGTAGTGTTAGTAGTTATTAGTGGTAGTGTTATTTATTAGTGGTAGTGTTAGTAGTTATTAGTGTTAGCGTTAGTAGCTATTAGTGGTAGTGTAAGGAGTTATTAGTGTCAGTGTTAGTAGTTATTAATGGTAGTGTTAGTAGTTATTAGTGGTAGTGAAAGGAGTTATTAGTGGTAGTGTAAGGAGTTATTAGTGGTAGTGTAAGGAGTTATTAGTGGTCGTGTTAGTAGTTATTAGTGTTAGTGTAAGGAGTTATTAGTGGTAGTGTAAGGAGTTATTAGGGGTAGTGTTAATAGTTATTAGTGGTAGTGTTAGCAGTTATTTGTGGTAGTGTTAGTAGTTATTAGTGTTAGTGTAAGGAGTTATTAGTGTTAGTGTAAGGAGTTATTAGTGGTAGTGTAAGGAGTTATTAGGGGTAGTGTTAGTAGTTATTAGTGGTAGTGTTAGTAGTTATTAGTGGTAGTGTTAGTAGTTATTAGTGTTAGTGTAAGGAGTTATTAGTGGTAGTGTTAGTAGTTATTAGTGGTAGTGTTAGTAGTTATTAGTGGTAGTGTTAGTAGTTATTAGTGGTAGTGTTAGTAGTTATTAGTGGTAGTGTTAGTAGTTATTAGTGTTAGTGTAAGGAGTTATTAGTGGTAGTGTTAGTAGTTATTAGTGGTAGTGTTAGTAGTTATTAGTGGTAGTGTTAGTAGTTATTAGTGGTAGTGTTAGTAGTTATTAGTGGTAGTGTTAGTAGTTATTAGTGTTAGTGTAAGGAGTTATTAGTGGTAGTGTAAGGAGTTATTAGTGGTAGTGTAAGGAGTTATTAGTGGTAGTGTTAGTAGTTATTAGTGGTAGTGTTAGTAGTTATTAGTGTTAGTGTAAGGAGTTATTAGTGTTAGTGTAAGGAGTTATTAGTGGTAGTGTTAGTAGTTATTAGTGTTAGTGTTAGTAGTTAATAGTGGTAGTGTTAGTAGTTATAAGTGGTAGTGTAAGGAGTTATTAGTGGTAGTGTTAGTAGTTATTAGTGGTAGTGTTAGTAGTTATTAGTGGTAGTGTTATTTATTAGTGGTAGTGTTAGTAGTTATTAGTGTTAGTGTTAGTAGCTATTAGTGGTAGTGTAAGGAGCTATTAATGGTAGTGTAAGGAGTTATTAGTGTCAGTGTTAGTAGTTATTAATGGTAGTGTTAGTAGTTATTAGTGGTAGTGTAAGGAGTTATTAGTGGTAGTGTAAGGAGTTATTAGTGGTAGTGTAAGGAGTTATTAGTGGTCGTGTTAGTAGTTACTAGTGTTAGTGTAAGGAGTTATTAGTGGTAGTGTAAGGAGTTATTAGGGGTAGTGTTAATAGTTATTAGTGGTAGTGTTAGTAGTTATTAGTGTTAGTGTAAGGAGTTATTAGTGGCAGTGTTAGTAGTTATTATTGGTAGTGTTAGTAGTTATTTGTGGTAGTGTTAGTAGTTATTAGTGTTAGTGTAAGGAGTTATTAGTGTTAGTGTAAGGAGTTATTAGTGGTAGTGTAAGGAGTTATTAGGGGTAGTGTTAGTAGTTATTAGTGGTAGTGTTAGTAGTTATTAGTGGTAGTGTTAGTAGTTATTAGTGTTAGTGTAAGGAGTTATTAGTGGTAGTGTTAGTAGTTATTAGTGGTAGTGTTATTAGTTATTAGTGGTAGTGTTAGTAGTTATTAGTGGTAGTGTTAGTAGTTATTAGTGGTAGTGTTAGTAGTTATTAGTGGTAGTGTTAGTAGTTATTAGTGTTAGTGTAAGGAGTTATTAGTGGTAGTGTAAGGAGTTATTAGTGGTAGTGTAAGGAGTTATTAGTGGTAGTGTAAGGAGTTATTAGGGGTAGTGTTAGTAGTTATTAGTGGTAGTGTTAGTAGTTATTAGTGTTAGTGTAAGGAGTTATTAGTGTTAGTGTAAGGAGTTATTAGTGGTAGTGTAAGGAGTTATTACGGGTAGTGTTAGTAGTTATTAGTGGTAGTGTTAGTAGTAGCAGGTTATTAGTAGTGTTTTTATTGTGCTTACATTTTGTGCAAACCTTTGATTAGACGAACTTGGTTCCGTATAACTTGAGTTATAGTAATTTAACCTCGTTTCGTGAATAATTAGCCGACTTTAAGTAACTTACTTAAAACTCACTGCTTAACCAAGAGCTCTTATATGCGTTCCATACCGTCAACTGCGCCATTTATGTTTTCTTTTAGAATAGTACAAATAATTATTTCTCTCTTCACCTACGACAGCTCTCCGAAATTAACATTTTACACAGATATTCTCTATATAGCCCTAAAACTAGTTTAAAATTTAGAAACTGCAAAGACCGGTGGCCAAAAACCCTACTTTCAACAATAAGGTATTTAAAATTTCACAAATTTACAAGTTCTTTTCAGATTGTTTTTTAGACAAATTTCAGTCTGCGAAACATTCGCCTTCAATTACGGTAACTCCAATTTGCGCAACAAGACAGATGCAATATAATTTCAAGTATAAACAGACAACCCGGTCTTCTTATGTTTAGAAAAGCAATTTCGGGTTGTGAGAGGCAAAATGTTCTACATTACTTACTTGAGGAATTGCGAGCGACAGCTCTGGCTTTTCTTACAGGCTTGTTTGATTTACATTTTAAGGCGTAATGTATTTTCCTGTTTACCCATAAGTGCTACCTAAGCTCTTGTTTGAAACTCGCTAAAATATTTTGGAACGTCTATAAAACATGTGGTAAAATAATAAACAAGTCATATAAAAAAATTGTTTCAAGTAAATTCCTACTCAAGTTAACAACAACAAAAATTATTGTAGTTACTTTTTGTAAAAAAAACGTATTTTAGTTACTTTTTGTTAAATAATTACAAATAATATTAATAAAGCAACATAATTTATGGGTTTAAACTGCTGTTTTACCATATAACATATAACTTAAAATCAATTGCTTTACGAAATCATATGTTATCACTAATTTTAAGCCACTACAGGTTTTAAAAAAGTGTTATTGAACTTGAGTGGATTAATATAAAGTATTTTGTTATTACTTGAAAAATTAAACAATGTATAGGGATAGTGTGAACTACTAGAAGGAATTTAAATTAACAAATGGATTTGAAATTTATGAGTAAATGTAAAATACTAATTAGAATATACACTATAACTAATAAAATATAAAAGTTATTTCCATATATTGATTATATTTACATATTTCGTTCTTGAAGATAACGCCGGATTACTGGAGGCGAAGAGCCGGAATACAGGGAGTTCATTGTAAACTATTAAATGAATAAATATTAAAGGCATTTATTACTATGAAATACATTTATAGGGTTGTGTTACCTTATCGTTTTTATCTAAATACATAATTTTCTTATTCTTTAGATATAACTGCAGCAGTCTCCATAGTTTTAGTCTAATTTATAATTTAAATCAAATAGACAAAATGAATTAGAGATAAGAAATTCATGTTGTAGTAAAATCTAGCAATTCGATTTTCCTCAAACACATTTTTAGTTGAATAAATAATCCCAAATGACAAGTAAAGGAACTGTAGTCGAGGTTTGTGCTGTTTAATAGGTTATCTAATAGAAAGCAGAAAGAATTTAAAAATTAAAACATCAAAGATTTTCATTTCAGCTAATTTAAGTTGAATTGCAATTCTACATATACATGCACAGGTGATTCGCTATGGTGGCGCATCGACTCGGCGAATAAAGAAATCTTACAATGAGCAAAGAACTACGCTTTAGTGTTTATTTGACTTTACATCGAATACCAATATTTTCTTGTACGAAAGTACAATTGAGGTTTTGAAAATGGAATTACTCCGAAACGCGTCAACAGAGGAGAATATTAAAAAGATAGAAAACTATACTCAAACATATAGAAATATTCTTAACAGAAATGAAGAAGAGTCTATTAATTATCGGATACCATATAAAAAAAAAATTCCAAAAGTGATTGTGAAATTCATCACAATCCAATTTTTGGTTGGAATCGAGATTAATAGAGAACCAATTAAAGCCCAAAAACTTTCTTTAAGCTAAAATTAAGGGATTTTATGTAGTTAAACGAATAATACACGGAAAAACAATGTAGAAATAAGGAACTCATTACAAATATTGTTGGACTATGTCAGTAAGTTACTAGAAATGAGCAAAAGCCTTATATCAAACTAAGAAGACAATCGACAGACTTGATACTTTTATAGGCACGTCTAAAGAAATTTTTAATTAAGTAAAACTACATTTTGCGTAATGAAAAAATCCTATATATTTGTCGTTACAAGCTTTTAAGAATGTTTTCACAAAAAAACGTGGAATTAATATGCATGGGGTAACTTATCATCATCGTTATATTGAATTACTTCCATTGAGGTTTATTAAAATTTAAATACATCAATATAATAATTGACTGATCAATACTATTTCATAATAACATATTTCCTTAACAAAGTTCAATAAATAATTTAACATAGCCTACATGACAACATAACTTATAACACAAAATCAGCAGTTGTCAATTAGCTGAAATTATATGTTATCATTTAATTCAATATGAGATAAACCATAGCGTAACTTGATAGAATTTATACTGACGCTATTAATCTGCTGGAAATTATATTGGCACGAAATTGTATGTCCATGTCTATTCAATAAGTTGTTGTATGTCACTATCCTTGTCACTTCAAAAAAAAAAATAATAAAATGGAACCAAATCCAATAATAGGTTAGGTAGACTTGAAGTTCAAAGTGAATGGAAGATTGAAAATGATTTCATCGGGTAGGAATATAGAAAAATACCTAATGAACAAATCCAATAACGAAATAAGGTAAGTTGTACAAAGTGAACATCTAAATAGAATTTTTCAAATAAGTAATGAACAAACGTAATAACGAAATAACCCGGGTGGTACAAAGTCGGCATAAGATGGAAAATAATGCATTGAGAAGGAATATAGAAGAAAAAAATTGAGCAAATAAAATAACAAAGTAATTAAGATGCTAAAAAGTGAACATCGAAGTAGAATTTTTTTTAAAAATAAATAATGAACAAACGCAATAGCAAAACAAGACAGGTGGTACAAAGTGAAAAGAAGATTGAAAATAATTTCATCGAGGAGGAATATAAAAAGAAAAACATAATGAACAAATCCAATAACGAGATAATAAAGGAGTTACAAAGTAGAAAAAATAAAAATTCGTCGAAAAGAAACTTTAAAAACCGCAATGAACAAATTCAGTACCGTTGGACTACACTTGCTATACAGTATTAGATCGCGTCAGCTGTGTTTAACAATATTCGACTACATATTACCTGAGCAAATAGCAGTTTATGCAAAATAATATTACATATATAGTTGAAAGGCACTACAAATCTTACAATCTCTTATTTCCCCAGGGATGTTGAGATGTGGTAAGAAGCCCGATCGATACTTTCTTGGTAAAACTTGATACAAAAAAATATATATTGATCGTGTTTGAGGTACACGGGATGGTGAAAAATTTAGAATTTTATTAACGTATATATTTCAGTCACTGTAAACGTATAGTTTAATATTATTATATAGAATTTTACAAATAATTAAATATAAGTATAATGACGTCGCTACATACATGGAATTAAAAAAATAATTAAATATAATGACGTCGCTACAGTTACAATTGTGCCTAATACTGAAAGTGAAGTAAATCATTACTTATTTTGCCGCAAGGAGCGGTACTATATACTAATCAACGTAAGTGTCCAAGTGCTCAACATGTATTGTGTTTAGTTGTAATTACTTTTAACTACCCCGTTCTAACAATCTTTTTAAGAGGTTTGTCCCCCTCCTCTTTCATGTCCCTCAGTAACTACGGTCCGTAGACAATACGAGTACGTCATCACAAAATTATATTTAATTACATGAATCATTAGTTATATACAGATGACTGTATTTGTACTTTGTCTCTCCAGGAGGAAAGGGAAATAAATTTACAAAAGAACTAATAACTTGTGTTTGCCAGTCTCATTGTTTGTTTATTTTTATTTTTATTTATTTTTTTTTAATTTGAGAAAAAAACTTTTTATTGTTATTTTAAATTTAATTTATATTTCTATTCGAAGTTAGGAACTGATAGAGACTTTAACAAAGAACGTAAGGTTTTCAGTCTTAAGATACGATCGTGCGATTAAAAAAACTAATTATAATATAAAAATATAAAATACCTTATAACTTTAAACCTTAATGAGGGTATCGAGTATAATTCGTATATCTGTTTAGTAGTATAAGCAGTAACAGCTGAAAGTACTTCTTCTATTTGTTTATTAACGTGCAGGTATTTAAGAAAGCCAAATATGGCAAGGAATTCATTCTTTTTATACTTCCTCGCACTCTACTCCCCGTTAGATACCTTTGTTTTTCAGCCCATTTTTCTTTTACACATTCCTCTTTTCAACATACATATTTTTCTCTCATCCTTCTCCCAATTTTCTTTCTACATTTTCGCCCTCTTTCTTCCCCGTATTCGGATCCTGCATCTCCTATTACGCAAGCTCCTTATATTCTTCAGACTGTCCGTCTATTTGTTTTGCGTTTATGCCTCCTACTCCCTAATTAGAATTCGTTTCACATATTCTTCTCTTTTTGCCTTTTACATATTTTCATTGCACGGTCTTTCCTTCTTTTACTCTTTTCTCTATTTTTTATTAGAACTCTACTAAATCTCCTCTTTCTCCCCATTCTTTCTTCTTCCTATTTCTTCCCCTTTGAAAAAGGTAGACCAAAGAACCTGATCATACCTCTTTGGCCAACCAAGAGATTATAATAACAATTTCTATGTAAACAAAACTGGACATATCCTCTTAGACTACCTCAACGTTCTCGACTTTAACTAGTAACATCAGAACATTAACGTTTGAATGATTCTTGAAGGAACAATTTATCATTGAAATTATAAACATATTTATTGAATGAGCGAAAAACCTGCAACAGTTCTTATAAATAATTTTACACTGTGATAGTTTCTAAAGGCTTTTTGAAATACGCAAATAACAAATTTCAACTTTTGAAACATTCTCCTACAATTACTTCAACCGCATGTGTATGTTTGCCTTGGAAACAAAACAGATGCAATATAATATCAAGACAGCCCTGGTTTCTTATCTTTAGAAAAGCAATTTCGGATTGTGAGTGTTTCGCAGTAACTATTTAAGGAATTGTGTGTGAAGGCGGTGCATTTTTTACAGGCTTATTTCGCCCACGTTTGATTTTTAAATCTCAACATAGGCTTTATGTATATTGTTTTCAGAAGATTGATAATATTAAATGTTGTCACGCCGTACTAATTCTGTTGGTTATTTAACCCAGAGACTTGTGTTTAGTACAGGAAAGCGACCTGAATATTCTTTGCCAATACATACTCGTTTTTTATCTTTTGTGAGACTCACGTTTGTAGTCTACATATTTTTAAGTGACAAGTTGAAATCGGTGGCCTTTAAACGAAATATAGGGTGACTCAATCATCATTAACTATTAGATGTCATTCAAATCTGTTATTTCATCTGATCTATAATCCACCATATGCGGTTCAGATAAATCCGAAGGAAGCGAGATTTAACATGAAAACATCTTTCTTGCGTCCTTTACTACACCTACGTCATCACCCTAAATCAATCTCTTAGCCTAAGGTGCTCAAAAGGTTAACAACAATTAAAAATATTAAAAATAGGGTTTTGCTACCAAGTGTGGCATTTATAAATAAAATTAAAAGAGAAGATGTTTGAACAAGTGGGACAACCCTACTTGTTCTCAATGATATATAAATTAAAGTTGCCTATTCTAGTCATCTTGAATTCATTGAATGCATAAGTAATTATTGAATAACTGAGTGAAAACCTTTAACTGGTTTCGTCAATGAAAAGATTGTTTCGAAACGCATCAGCAAGTAAGTTTAAAGTTTTTACTCAGTTACTCAATATTTACTTATGTTATTAATTAAATTCTTAGTCTCCACAAATGTTTGTTTCATCCTTTGCTAGCTTCTTCAATCCTTTGTTTATATAATGTAGTTATTTCATAACACATGTGCATAAAATAATACAAAGTACATCATGCAGAAATATATTTACCCACAGTAAATTTAAACAAGAGATTTAACTAGAATAGGGTAAAATTTACTGAACCTATAAATACACAAATTTACAAAAACTGATAAATTTTAAATAAACGTGAATGGCGCCACATCAAGGATTACCAGGTCCCAGGTTTCAAGGTCTACCACCTAACCACGATCCTTCACAAGGATAGCACATGTATAACCGTGGCCATTTTTCCCGGATAACAAAGTAAACCTTGGCAATAATAACTTGAAGCATCTGTGGAGTAAATAAATAAAACCTCCTGATCGCAAAAACATTTTATTAGAATCCTGTTTATATAAATAAGAGAAGATTTGTATGTCTTTTACCACTAGATGCTAGATTTTGCCAATGGCGGTGGATAATTTTTTTTTTCTTTTGAAATAAAACAATAAATTAGGTTATCTTAGCTTTGGTAAACATTTACCATGTCTCTGAGGTAAAACCTAAGATTTACCCAGTGTATAGTGGTATAAGTGCGAAAGGAACGATGATCATAGGAGAGTTCGAACTTTTACCATTCATCTTAGACGTTAGTGGAACATTTACCATACGGGCTTTTATAGTAACAAGGAAATATAAACAGACATAGAAGGGCAAGTGAACTGTCAATCTGTGTTTTATAATTAATCGGAAGAATGTAAACCTGTTTCTTATCATACATCTGTTAAACGGTTTTTTATTCCAAATACAAACCACTATTATTTATAGTGCTGAAATAGGAGTAAGGGGAGAGAGAGAAAGAGAGAGAGAGAGACAGATAGTGATATATAGACAGAAAGAGAAAAAAGAGAGTGATAGATTGATACATAGAAAGAGAGAGAGCAATAGATCGAAAGAAAAAGAGAGAGCGAGAGAGAGAGTGATAGGTAGATTGATAGATAGAAAGAGAGAATGAGAGAGTGATAAATAGAAAGAAAGAGAGAGAGTGAGAGAAAGAGAAAAAGAGTGATGGGTAGATACATAGAAAGAGAGAGCGTGTAATAGATAGGTTGATAGAAAGAGAGAGACAAAAGAACGCTTGAGGGAAGAGTGATAGGTAGACAGATAGAAAGAAAGGAAGAGAGATAGAAAGACAAAGCGAGAGATAATGATAGATAGATTAAGAGAGAGAGAGAGAGAGAGAGAGAGAGCGAAGCTGGCAAACAAAAAAAACATAAGAAACACTAAAGAGATCAAAGGAAGAGGGATCATGTGAACAAAAGTTCCAGCTTTCTCCTGTTTAACCTGACAAATATTTTCCTCTCGAAGCAATATTGGCCCCTCAAACAGCCTCACATTTTGAGACTTGGTATCTTCTTACAAGACTTACATTTATATATCCTAAGGGTAAGGTTTGTAGAATGAATTAATCGGAACAATGGACGTACATAGTTGAGGTACCGTAGTGTCTCCATTCACATTAGGAATTACATTCCTAGAGCCCTCAAGTTTGTCACTTAAAATGTCCGTGTCGTTTAATTTTAAAAACTTACAGTTTTATAAAGAGTGTAGTTATAGTTCTATATTTTTCCATGATTAGATACTTCATTTCGTTGCCTTTAAGATAGCTGTAGGGGCAATGGAACTTATAACAAAATTAAAAGTTTCTAATATCGGCATCTATAACTTTTATCTGGTAAATAAAATTTAATACTGTATAATATAATTTTTGTTTTACTTTAAAAATAGGCCAATGTTTTATTTAAATCATAGGGCTATAAAAATGTTTATCAATGACTTTAGTTTGAATCTCTCTTTGTGTAGTCTAAGTATGGTTATTACTATCCCCTAAAACCGAAATTGAAAGTCTCAAAGGTCACATGTGTATCTACATCGTTCAACTCACCACAATCAACAGCGCTGACTGGACGATCTGAATGCCTCCACACGATGCATTACCCATGATGTAACAGCCACTAATTTCAACTTTTCACCCAAATTCTTTCAAGCAATGATCATAAGAAAACCCATCTAGGTTGGACGTTTAGTTATAACTGCAATACTTTACGTGCCTTTATTGTTTCGTCACGGATAGCTTTAGGCAATTTACCGAGGATGCGCGGCTTAGAAATGAAATAGAAAAACCAAGTGAAAATTAAAATCTGTCACAAGATTTATAAATTGTGGCATGTATTTATAAAATTAAAAAGTATATATTGACAAACGTAATAATGTAATCATATTTGTAAATAGTTATATTTTGAAAACTAAAAATTACTTTCTCATAGAGGAAAAGCTATTAATCTCAAAAAACGTGAAATGGACTTTACAAACAGTAAAATATGGAGTTGTGCAGACAATGTGACGTCATCCCTTTTCGAGATGATGCTTTAGTGTTTTTCTTGTGACACACGACTTTTATTTCAAAGGAAAGTCTACTTCGGGCAGAATATTGTTTTCTTTTCGTTCACTCTCTTCCACAACATTTTCTCTCTCTCTCCCTCAATCTTTTCTTTGGTGTTTTATTAAGTTCTAGTTGGACAAAAGTTAAACTATATTTAATTAGTTTTTATAAAAGTGTTGTTTATAAAAATATTTTACGTTATTTAAATTAAAATCCTTTCAAATACGTGACACTTTTAGATAATGAATTTTTGTATACAGGGTACGCTTAAATTAAACAATATTACAGACAAAATAAATGGTATTTTACTCTAAAAACCATGCTACGCATATGACACCTTTCAATACGGCTTTGGCAATCATATGTCTGACTAGTTTCTCTTCTATTCTTCATATTTGGTCTGCATTGATTAACATATTGTTTTTCATAACTTTACTTCTTCTAACGTGATACATGTTTTGTGATCTTTAATTTAATTAACTCTCTGCGAACTATAATTGTATGTGGTGGATCAAAACCAAAATATTTTTTTTACTTATAACGTGACAGTACGATAGCGATACCATGTCAGTGCCGAGTCTACAACTCTTTGGTGACTTATGAAATGAGGTAATCACTTCCTCTAAGCCCTAGTTATATTTTAAGAAATATAAATATCATTGTAACCGGTTGGCGGGTCCTTGGCTGGTCCTCTCTTCGGGTTAATCACGGGTCGAGCACGGGTCGAAGGCGGGTCGAACGCGGGTCTAGAGAAGGGTTGAGCGTGGATTTACTTCAGACCTTAATTCCCCCTACTCTTTGTAATGGAATCATTGTGCCGCTTCTTTAGTCCTTACTTATTCCATCTTTTCTACCTTGTCATTTAACTATTACCGAGCCAAAGAGTTATTTCAGACCCTAATTAAGTATAATGCTACTTCATTTACACGATGCTCCTCTAAAAACGAGATTGTATACCTTAATACTATCTATAATCCCAATCCTTCCCATCGTTTCGCAGCGGGTAGGCCCATTAAACTACAATACAGACTGTTACGTTAGAACCTGTTACGTTTTTCAATTCCTTCTGATAATTATCATTCTCCTTATATGTATCTTGTTCAAACTTTTCAGTCATTAATAAAATAATTTTTTTTCATTCAGTCAAGTTCAAATATATATTTTTTTAACTTTGATGGCACTTGATATAATACAGATTATTTCAAATATTAATTCATGAATTCAATTTAAAATAATGAAATAAATTTAGTTTTATATGGAGAAAAACCTTACGAAAGGGGCATGGTACGCAATATTGTTATATCACCCATTTGGTTTAACATAAGGGATAATATATGATTTCATAAAATAGCTTATTTTATGGTTAAGGTTATGTGCTAGAACCGCTGTATAACCGAATAGGTTGTTACTTTATTTATAATAATTGAAATTTAAACAAATATTAAACTCAAATAAATAAATTAATATTGTTGACCTAAGTAAGAATTGATTTAAAACATTTTTGTTTAGATTACTTGTTTTAATAACACGTCCGTTTGGCGTTACATTTAAAATAAAACATTTCTCAACTAAGTCGATCGATCCTACATAGCGGAACCGCCGCACGTCGGTTCTACCTATCCACGTGTTGCAAGTCAATACTGTAGCGCAGTAAAGACTGCAATACTGCTTACATTACAATTCTCCCGCGACAACTTGACGGAAATCCCTTGCTGCATTATTTATGAACCAATTGCATACGTTTGATAAACTAAAGGCTGCAAGTTTAAACTTTAAGCTCTTTTTATTACATGAAAATAGTAGACGCCATGTCGATGGAAACATAAAGTGAGCACATATCTTCTCCATCATTAAACTTTCTTTTATAAATTCTAAGACTTACAGTTTTAGCGATAGCAAGAAAAACGTAGAAGGCTCATTGAAAAACAATGTGTTACAAAAAGAGGTTAAAAAGTTATTACACTGGAAGGAAATAGTTTGGCCACGAAAATAAAGAAACGCAAATCCAATGACAATTTATATAATTTATAAATCAGATAAAATCGTCTTAGATAGATAAATTAAAACTCTATTAAAACACAACCCCCGCGCACATGTGTGTGTGTGTGTGTGTGTGTTGAGACAGCCAAAACCGTCTCAAAGTTGAATATTTTGCACTTAGGCAAAATCTGTTAAAAATATTGTTTTTAAAACGTTTAATAATGAAACCACTGCTATGCACTGTAGCAGGCAATCAAGGCCCACTATCTGGTTAAGTAAACAAGGCCGGTCTAAAGGGACGATTTTGTTCACAAAATCCGAGCAACTAGGAAAGTATTAATTTTTTGTCTTATATAAAATGAAAATCTATTAATTTTTTTTATTTATAAAAAACAAAACTTAAAAATTAAACCAGAAAACAAAAGTAAAGGACCACCAAAGTTTAAGAAAATTTTAAAGGACTAATAAAGGCATAATACAGTAAAATAAAATTTGTAAACAAATTTATTTATTAAAAAGAATTGTAATTAATAAATGGTTTAATAAATGCTCTAAAAATTATAAAAGTGTCAAGTGCGGGAGAACACAGTTTCGAGCCCAACTTACGATCGGAATGAGCTAAAACAGTCAATGAAGTTTGTAACATCAAAAAGTATAAAAGACCATGGTGTTGAAATATAGGGCTTTATTACACCATAAGTGACATATTCAAACATCAGCTATGAAACGAGCACAACCTTCGAAAGAAAGTTCATTAGGAAACGATTTTGTAAGTCAAGACAAAGATTTGCTAAGCCAAGAGCGTAGCGGAGTAGGGGGGACTGCCCGCTAGCAAGGGACAGTCAAAATCAGCTTCCTTAAGATACGGGCGTGTTTCCGGAAATCAAGAATACGGTTCCATGATGCTGTTCCGTGGCTGACAAGAAAACTTAGCCCAAGATGAACGTGGAGATGGCCAATTTTCGAGCGCCCGCGATGTCAAATGTGAACTTTTTCAATATGTAAAAATTATCAAACGTAATAAAGGCAACTCTAAAACCGATTAGTTGCGATTGTTACAAGATCCAAGACTCCAGGAATACCTGAAGGGAGAAGATCAGTTATCCCAGTGAAAGTTGTTGAGGCAAGTCAGAATTTTAATAGCTAACAACCATTTATTAAATTTATTATAATCATAGCTTCAAATTTTCTTAAATAAAAAGATAATTACTTATTGAAAATTAATAAATAGCCTTACAAGTGAGGGTCTTGAAATATAAATTGTTCAATAAAAATATGCAGTTTCTAAAATCAAAAGATTAAAGATACATCCAGTTAAAACAAGTTAGCCTTTAACAAAGTCAAAGCACTATATACATTCAAAATGAATAGTAATATATTTTACTTAAAGTCGATATTAGTAAAAGAATAAGAAATCCATAAACATAATCATTAATAAATAATATATAACTTATTTTATGTCCATGTATCATATATTAAAAGCAAAGCATCCTATAACTGATAAGAGTTAAATCCAGTAAAATTGGTTTTAAATGCCTTCAGATTTATGTTTGGGAGCACAAATATAAATTGAACACAAAGGCACAAGGAAGTAATCTTGAATGTTACTTCTACAAATGATTATGTATATGGATATTGAATAAAATAAATAGGTATAAATTATTCTACTGTTGTGTTAAACTAAATATGTAAATTTATGTGTGTAATTTGAACACTAAAAAACCAAAATTTTCTCATAATGACTACAATCGTTAAAAAGAGTTAAATAATAGTATTACCCAAGTAATTGATGAACTTTGTGAAAAGATTATACGAACATTTCTGAAATTTTTAAACTATTCAGTTGTATTTCATGGTTAAAGAATTGTTTATTAATATTAAAACAAAGAACAAAAATTCGATGGAATTTAAGTAAGAGTTGTAATATTTTTAAGTAAAGCAAATTTTAATTTATATTTTGATTTTCATTAAATTGAAAAAGTTAAAACAAAAAATAATTAAAATTGATATAACCATCCTGTGGTAAATCAACTAATAAACTTTCTGAAACTTTTCCAACCAACAACAAGAATAAAACTAAATAATTCAATCAAACTAACAAACAAATTCTTTAAAAGAAATAGTTTGGAAATAGAAAGGTAAAAGATATCTTCTCAGTCACATAAAAATTTATAAAATAGATATTATCACATAAAAGAGTATTGAACATTTTGGTTCGTTTTTTATACAAAGTCCAGGGATTTATCCACTGGCACATTGTCCTCGACACACTACAGGTACGAAGAGATATTGTAAGTCGGGTGGAATCTAATTTTGACCGCAGTTAAACTGACGCGTTTTGGCCCCATAGTGACCATCATTACCAGGTACAGTTTACGCGCAAAACGCGTAAATGTGATCAAGTTGTAGGTAGGGTGTGGAACGCGAAAATCGGGGAGTATCTCCCTAAGAGGGTGCAAAAAGATTTGACCGCGGCAGTGTGTGTGTGTGTGTGTGTGTGTGTGTGTGTGTGTGTGTGTGTGTGTGTGTGTGTGTGTGTGTGTGTGTGTGTGTGTGTGTGTGTGTGTGTGTGTGTGTGTGTGTGATGCTTATAGAAAGGAATTCTAGTTCACAGATGCGACCTTGTACTGGGAAACACTGTGAATTCTCGTCAAACGACAGTTCTCTCGCGTATCTTTTACTCTTTACTTAGCATATGATTCCGTTTAGCAGCTTTTTAGAGGTTGTTTATACATCTTTACAATGCAATCTCTCATATTCATACACGCTAGTAACAGATATTTTTAAATTTTAACTTCGTATAAATAAATATAAGATTTAAAATTAGTTTAATTTGTTTTTTTTAATTTTTATAGTGTTTATGGTAGTGCGTGTCAGTGCAGTCTCCAAATTTTCTTAGTCTCAACTTCATGTATCTATGTGCTGACCATAAGCGAATCAGAAAATAACACCATGTACGCACATTCCACAAAGTAAAACAAAACGAAATGTAGGAGATGCATACACGTGGAACGAAGTCATCTAGTGTCAGGACGTTACCGCCAGAGGTACATCACCCACAGATACGTCGCCCGGGGATGGTGCTAGATAACATATTTACGACATATCGTAAAGTGTACACGAACCTCAATTTTACTTCTAACAAGATATATAGTTATTTTATTTAACAACTAATACAAATATGTATACACATTGTAACGGTTGACCCTTTTTACCTGGGGTAAGTATCCTTTTTATTTGAAAGTGTTTTATTTTGCTTATTAGAAAAATATTTAATTTACTTATCAGGGCTCTAGTTCTACGCCACAGCTCAGGAAAATTACTGTCTGTCTGGGACGTCCTTCTCATCTTGAAGGTAGAACTAGGTTACTTGTGAAATAAGAATTGAAAGATTTAAAATACAAAGTTAAACAATTTATTAATAAATGACAAATTACAAAAGAACAAATGACACCAATGTGTCGATTAATTAACTTTTTATTACTGCTAACTATTCCATACATATTTTAATTACTTGTTAACTTTTCAAATTTATATATATCGAGAAGGTAGTAACTTAAGCTTTTAAATATAACTTTTGACATGGATATCCAAGGGACAATTTCTACCGTTCATGTGTTAATTGTTTATCATTTAAAGTTCAAGTTAGTTAACATTAAAATACATTTTCTTTATCATTGTTTAAAACGTACCTAGTTGTGCACATTACTTGTAAAACAGCATAACACATATCATTAAACACTGCACATTACTCTTGCACACATTAACACTGCACATCGCTCTTGCAATCAGCGCTCTTAAACCAAAAATAATACATTTTTCTTATTTGAAACACATAAATAATCACTTCTGACTTCTTCTTTAGTTGCGTTAATAAAATTTGCTACCGCCTTGACATCTTAAATTTTGAACACTGGAAGCTTACAAAATTCTAAGTTATGTCCGAAAGTGTTCAAAGACTTTTAGAGAAGTGGGGTCGTTGCAAGGAAGCGGTAACTGATATTTTCAAACAAACTCCCACCCTTATTTATATATATGAATATTTTGATTGGTTCTCAGGTATCGCCTCATGCTTACGGCACATGGCGTGATGTGCTTAATTACCTTAAGCTACTAACTCGTACGATATTTTTATATTTCGCCCGCTAGGAGCGCTCACCACCTACACTAGCTTCATAATTGTGCACCAAGAAAACAAAAATTTTTTCTTTTATATTGGGACGATATAATTATTAATTTAAAATTAAATATATAAATGAATTTATATGTAACACCTTATTTTTAAGAGTGTTACAACATATGACAGAATAACAATATTAAATGGCAAAATAGAAAGCAAATTTTCTTGCAATTTTCCATTTACCTTTCTATGTATGGGGTTGGACTATCATTTCTATTTGTTACTATTTATACGCTTTTTTTCGTGCATTGTGTTTTACTTTCTTTTCGTTTTCCTTTTGCATTGTCTGTTTGTGAAGGAAGGTTGATACAGCTGATCCAGTTTGTTTGTTTATTTCATTCTTTCCATTCATTTTTAGCCCAAGAACACTATTTATGATATTGTGCGGTAACTATGGCAACAATTTAAAGTTGTGCAATGGAGGTTTCGACGACAACCAAATGGGGACAAACGAAACATTCATATATATTTTTGAGAAGTATTTTTCTAGCTATGCGATGTTCGCACAGTCCCAAGGCGCTGGACTTCGAACATAAAGATACTCAGTTCAAATCCTACCTAGAAACCCCAACCGATTTTACAATTTCATTACTGTATAAATATTTGAAAAAACTGTATTAACATCAATTGTCATCAACTATAGGTTAAAAGGAACGTATTAGAACTTGATTGGATGAATGAAAACGTATTTTATTAACGATTGAAAATTTGTACAAGATATATATCAGTGGAGTGTGGACTAATGGTAGGAATTGAATAAAGGAACCTCTATCATATAAAGTGGTAAATATAAAACCTGCGTTCAACTATAACACAAACTTTATCTGTAAATACAGTAAATAATATTTTATGTTTTGCAATAATTTCCAAACCACAGAAACATTCGGTAAATTGAAGTGTTTGTGATTTACGTTTATTGCACATTATATAGCCCCGGTGTATACATTGAATTTTGTACGCAACGCTCGGTGTTCCAATGGGCATCACCATTAAGATAAGAGATCCCACGGGAGGACCATTACTTTCCAGGAACGGACATTAGAAGCCGTTACGCCAAACAAACTGCTAATAAAGAGCACAGATAAGACGTTCTGAATGGGTATCTTCGTGTGTTACTGATTGTTTATTTCACTAAAAGTCAGTCGGTTTCTGAATCTTGGGTTTTGTTATTTCATAGGGGTGGAAAGCCACATTTAAACTTCTATTTAGTAAAAGTGCAAATCTAAAAAAGATTAATTTTTTTAAGTGGGTAATTTGTGTCATGAATGAACACCAAAAATTTCACGGGAAAAAATATCCGAATATACGCTCTATCCCAATTACAAAGGTGTATATATTATATGCGCTGTGTATAGTTATCTTAGCTTAAATTAAGGGATAATAAATTATGATTCCAAACAACAGCTGGTTTTTTCATTGTAGAACAGCTGTTTTAACGGCAAATGTTGCTTTATTTATTATACAGTATTAAGTAAAAATAATATTATTAAATATTTATTAAATATATATATATATATGCGTATATATATATATATATATATATCACTTATGTACTTAAACAAATATATATATATATATATATATATATATATATTAAATATGATGACTAGTTTTCTTGTAACATAGTTAATAAATTAAAAATATTTCAAAAACAAGAATACTTTTAATGCATATATTTATTCAAGGCTTTTCGCCGATAAAATAGTACCAACATCTTCAGGAAAATAATTATCCAACCTAATCAGGTATATGCATTAAAAGTATTCTTGTTTTTGAAATATGTTTAATTTATTAATTATATATATATATATATATATATATATATATATATATATATATATATATATAATACGTTTTCTTGTTTAATACTTTAAAACAATATAGGTTATTCAAATACAAGAATATTTATTAACTTATATCCAAAGCTTTTCATTGGTAAACAGTACCAAGATTGTAATTTTCATTCCTGATGATGTTGGTACTGTTTACCAACGAAAAGCTTTGGATAAAAATTAATAAATATTCTTGTATTTAAATAACCTATGTTGTTTTGAAATATATATATATATATATATATATATATATATAATACGTTTTCTCGTTTAATAATTTAAAAGTTCATAGGTTATTCAAATACAAGAATATTTATTAATTTGTGTCCAAATATGGATATAAATTATTAAATATTTTTGTATTTGAATAACCTATGTTGTTTTAATATATATACTTATTACACTTTTAAATTACTTGCGACCAGACATTCTGTTTACTACAGAACGTTGATTACTAAAAATGTTTCCTTCAAGTGTAAGTTAACAATTTAACAACTTATAAGTAACAGAATGTCTGGTCTCAAGTAATTTAAAAGTGTAATAAATAATTAACAACAAGCTCGTCATGAAGAACAACATTTCGATATAAATATACTACAGTTTATTACACTACAAAAGCCTAACTATATTGTTAGTATATTAGTATTATTTATATACTAATAATATAGGCTACTATTTTTATTTTTAAATATTTTAATATTATTAATTAATATATTAAAATTATTAATATTATGTTTGTTGGTAATAAATGTACTATCTTATATATCAGAAAGTGTTACCAGAATTAATTTAATATACATATAACGATTAAAACATTTTTATCACAATTTTTCAAATGAAAACTTCCTTAGGCGGGTCTGACATTTTTGAGAACATATTTCACATACATTTAATAAATAAATTTGTTTTATATATAAACTTTTGAACATGTAATAAAGGAATCATATTTATTGATTCTCTTAATATTTGTTATATTTACTAGACTCAATTGATGTATATTTTAATCACATTCAACAAATGAAATGAAGGTGTTTGAAAACGGTACCTAACTTGTTACAGCTTACTCTCTAACATTTCTCCATTTTCAGTAATTAAGTTATAACAGCTGATATTAGCGTTACAGGTTTGAGTAATAGATGGCGTTGTGTCACTTTTCAGTCCACATGTCTTTGTCGCCATATTATTTCTCCATCAGTAGTGCATTCAATAAGGGGGTCCGGTCAACAAGTCTTCAGTAATTAAGTTATAACAGCGAAACAGTTTTGATTGCTAGATGGCGTTGTGTCAGTTTTCAGTCCACGTGTCTTTGTCGCCATATTATTTTTCCATCAGCAGTGCATTCAATAAGGGGGTCCGGTCAACAAGTCTTCAGTAATTAAGTCACAGCAGCGAAACAATTTATTTTACAGTTTGAAGTTGACGGATTTCTCTGTCAAGGAAAGAGTAAGGGCCGATCGAGAGTGACTGAAGATCTTGCGAGTGAGAGAGTAATGCGTAGGCTGAAGAGTTTGGAAGGAATGTCGTGAATTAGCCATTCCAGCGACGCCTGTGGGGAGACACTTAAAACTACGTTCCTTATCGTTTATGGTTGATGCATGCTCTAAAACCGGCAGACTACGTTTACGTGCCAACTTAGGTAGTGCATAACGATGACGTTCTTCGCTAACGTATCGCCTTCAGTAATGAATCGATGTTTTACACAAGTGGACATGTTAACATTCATGTTGTGCGCGTCTTGAGGCAGGAAATCTACACGATTTTAAACTCTTTAAAATTGAAGGTTTTTGTGCACAAATTTTAGATACAAAAATTTCTATTCGACATCAGCCATCTTTCCTGGAAACATATCATCATAGACTTTTCCTGGAAATATTTCATCATATCAAACGATTCTAAGACATAGGAGGGAAGTAACCTTGTTGAGGTTAACGGGTGAGACTAAAAATCACTATCTACTTCCTAAAATCGTAAGTACGACAAAGAAGAACTTCTTAAATGGAATCAGGGAAAACAAAAACTGACATGGAATGAATAAGCGAGAAACCTCCAAGGGCAACATACATTCTACGCAGCTAGACTTTACATTATGCTTGTAGCTCATTGGATTCTCTAACACTCGAATAATAAATTTTAACTTTTAAGACAATTCGACTTTAATTACTGCAACCCACTTTACGTTTACATTGGTAACAATGCATATGCAATATAACACCAAGTATAGACAAACAAACTGGTTTCTTCTCTTTACTAATCGATTTCAAATCTTGCAATGATCTACCAATAGCAATTGTTTTTAACCGATTACCTTACACTGCAAGAAACAAAGGGAACAAGCAAGAAATAATATAAACAGAACATTTTTAAAATCAATTTCCACGTTGGTCAACAAAGAAAGACTTTATTTTAGTTACTTATAATTAAATAATTACAATGATTATAAATAAAGTAATGTAACCAATGCGTTAAAACAGCTGATCTTTCACATAAGCTCTAACATAAAATCAGCTGTCTAATGAAATCATATGTTATCACTAATGTTAAGCCGAATGGGACGAAATAATTATATTCCATACCTTGTCCCTTTGTGAAAAGTTTTTCTTCTATGTAAAACTAAAATTAATTCATTATTGAATTTAATGAATGAGTTATTATTTAAAACAACTCCATTAACAAGTGTTATTCACTACAAGTTTTATAAACTATATTTTAACTTAGGTGAATGAATTAAATTTATTTTACTAGCGATTGAAAATTTGAACAAGATAAGGAGAGTGAATTATTAGAAGGAATTGACAAAAGATTTAAATACCTAATCGTGAATGTATAATTAAATAATTTCAACGCCAGGGTAGGAAAGACAGCGATCAAACATGTCCTTATCATCGTGAGGCGTTTCCAGCCTGTATAAAGTTTGAAACCTTCTGTACTCCTGGCATTTTAAATAAACCACAAAGAAGTTGTAAACTTCACGTAAAGCTGGTTGTTATGAAAGGCAGCAAAGCCTGATACCGTTTTAGCACTGTTACAAGTAAAGGCTTCCTTCCTCTGCCTCACTAAAGCTTCTCCATATAGTCCCATCGTAATCCCAGCTCTCTGTTTTACTCTACAGGAGTAGCAATAAAGTAGCAAACACTTCTTTACGCGCTATATAAAGCCGAACATGTGCTGGAATATACTTTTACTGTCATAAGACATTTATCTTTAAAATTTACCATTACAGAAATACAATTATATTTTACCTTGTGATGCTAGTGAACGCTCGACAATTAATATTGGTGGGGGCTTTCTAGGTTAGTCTCTACTTTTTTTCGACTATCATCAGATTTTTACTACTAAATAGAGTATTTGTAGAAAAAATATTCACCTTTTACAGTTCTCTTTTAGCTTAGTTATCCGTAATCGATACCCGGCTCCAAGATTACCCCGACTTTAGATTGCCTATTCATCGCCGTTTTGTCTATTTAAGTCTGCATTGCATATATCAATGATCGACCACGTTAACCTATATATTTTTGGGAATATTAAAACAAAATAGGCTTATAGCCCTCAACTTGTATACACAGACACACTCACACAAACACACACACATAATATAGGCCTATATGATTAAGTTAATTTGGCCTACTTAAAAAATTTCTTAAAAACCATTACCGATAAGAACTTAAATACTACCCTACACTATAACTTTGTTAAAAAAGTACATTTTTATAAATATGTTAAAATTTGTTTGAAACCCACTAATCATACTTATTTTAGCCTATTTTTAAAAATAAGTACATTCTAAAAGATTTAATTTTTTTAAAATTTCTATTAAGTTTAAAGAGTTAAGCTTTAATAATTCATCTAAAAATTAAATATTATATTTTAAGTTAATTACAAAGCTGGCTAAAATTACAAATTAGGGACTTCGTCATTTGTTCCCTTTCTTTTCACTTGAGATAAACGGACCATAATTCCCTGCTCATCAATTATCCTGACTCTACGTTAATCACATCTTACCACATCTAGTTCAAATAACGTTCTTACAGACACCGCCCAATGATGCCGAAGACGACATAAATTCAATCCTTCACAGATGAGTCATAAATCCCCGTCAAGCCACTTTCTAGCTTAACCACTCTAATTATATATATGTACGCATCCTCAATGACGTCATTAGAGGGTACAAGGACTTCAGAGTTTCTAATGCAAGTCATATCGTACTGTCGCAAAGATTCTCCAACACATAAGTATACAAATATCTCAAAGCTCTGTCTTCATTATACTGTACTTGTATGTCACCTACCATTCTACGAAAGTGTTGAAATCTCTCTAAGAATAATAGGTTTTTAGTAATACAGGAAAGGAGCAATATATATATATATATATATATATATATATATATATATATATATATATATGTATATATATTTATGAGAGAGAGAGTAAGAGAGAGAGAGATATGATCGCAAGGATACCGAGTCAGTCACAGTATGACGGAAGAGATGTGTTTACATTACCAAAGGTTTGACGGGATTAATTGGGAGGAGGTCTATTGAGCTACAAATAGCTATTCATTCTAACCACTCAACACCAAATGCTTCCGCTTATGCACACAGTGGTCATGAAACCATGAATGAACTATTTAAATTAGGTGGGACATTAATGGCTACGATTCGTTAAGGTATATTTAATTTTTTACTAAGACCTGGAGAAAATTACCCGAGAAAAAATATGCCTTGAGTATTAAGTTAACAAAAAAAAACGAAACTATCAGCTAAACCCAGGTAAAGCAATTTAAAATATTGTACATTAATTATATAGAAAGATTTATAAAATTAATCGCCCACAGCGACATTATTATACTTGTTGGACACCGAACAATTTTTTAAAAAAAATGAAATTTTAACTAAGTTTTGTAATAAATTATACATGCTTAACAAAAACATTTCAGTGAGGTGTTTTTACATAACGGTACTGTACAATATATTGCCTTTAGTTTCTAAATTCAAATTAAAGGCAAAATAGAGGTTAT
The DNA here is from genome assembly GCA_036971475.1 of Prosapia bicincta. Lineage (NCBI taxonomy): Eukaryota > Metazoa > Arthropoda > Insecta > Hemiptera > Cercopidae > Prosapia > Prosapia bicincta. The sequence continues at coordinate 158,775,037 of JBAIZL010000004.1, forward strand.
TGTTACATAGAGTCACTGACGATCAATTTTGCGTTTGTTGTAAGAAATTAACATTCTTTGTTTACTAAAAAACGAATCATAGTATGCTACTATTTAAAGGATACCTGTGACTTATAGAATGTAATAATAGCTATATATTGAAATGACCCAAATGAAGGGGCTAAAAAAAAAGCAAAATAAACTAAAACGTTTTAAAGTTAATTCCTACTTAGTTCAACAAAGACAAAAGTTTATTTTAGTTACTTTATTAAATAATTACAATTAATTTAAATAAAGTAACATAACCTTTGCGCTAAAATAGATGTTCTAACACGTAACCTGTAACATAAAAGAGCTGGTTTGTGAAATCATGTTATCACTTATGTTAATCCAAATGGGACTGAATGACTATATTACATACCTTGCCCCTTACGTGAAAAACGTTTTCTTCCATACAAAGCTAAAATTAATTTATTAAATTTAATTATTGAATTATTATTTGAAAACATTGTATCAACATCGAGTGTCGTTTACTACAAATTTTTAAAAATGTAGGCTATTTGAATCAGCGGATAAACAGTATTTTAATAACGATTAACTATGGTGAAAAAGACTTATATATGGAGAGTGTGAACTAACAAAAGAAACTGAATAATTTACGAACACTGATTAATCTATCCGATCAGTTACAAAAACCAATTAGATCTATGTAAACCTAAGTAAATAATTACATAAATATCGTAGTAAACTTGAAATTCTAATCATTCATACAATTAAATTTTAAGAATCTGTTAGAGATATGTGTTGAGGTTATTTTTTTTAATTGGGACGAAAACATATAGAAATAATTTCGAAATTTTCATCTCTTCAAATTGTTAGATACAACTTCGGTAATTGTTTTTCTATGTGTTGAGGTTATCACGTAACTGTGACCAAAACCATAATTCAGTTAAACTTTCCATATTTTCAAACTCTCATTTTAAAATTAGTAAGTCTAAAATTTCAATAACCTTGTTATATTTTCATATTTGGAAGAATTTTTCAAGTAGAGTTTGTGCTGAAGTAATCTGCTTTTATCAAGATAACAAGAGATAAAATCCAAAAAACGGGCGTGATCATCGCACTCTCGCTTTTATGAGGACAAATCACATTAAGGGCATTTGGCTTTTACTGCATCTGCTTAATGCGCTGTTAAAGTCTTGCTTTTTGTACGAGCTCCGTTTTTAATGTTGTTATAAGCATGTTGGCAATTCGCTTTAATGGGCAATTAAAACATTTCCATTTTGAAATGGGAAAGGTTTTTAAGTGTATTAATGGAGAAAAAATTTAGATACTGAGTAGCAATGCTGGGATGGCTGCATTGTAAATGTTTTTATTTTTTAGTTACCTGTAATAAATATAGTTTATTCTAAAAGAATTTCTATATTTAGATTTATAATAAAATATTAAACATGTAGTTATAAAACAAAAAAAAAACCTTAAAGTAAAATCCTACTTAGAGCCACAATAAAAAAATATTTTTTAGTTACTTTTTATTAGATAATTACGATTAACCCGGCAGAACTGACTTAGATTGGAAAACGTGATGACTGACTCACGGCCATTTAGAAAAGGTTTAATAAAAATCATCAGTGTTTCGTACAAAAATGTTTTTATTTCTATCAAAACTCCAAAAAAATATTTCTAAATATTTATTTATGTAGGATATGTGCAAAAAAACATTTATGTATCATAGAAAAAAATAATTGTATAAATCACAGTATTGTTAAGTTTAATATCATTTCGCTATAAGCAAAAGTTGAGTAGGTCTACTACAATTTTGTACCTTAAACATATTATATTGACAATAATATATATATATATGTAATTGAATATTGATACACGGTATATACAAAACATAACAATTAACCAAAAATCAGGTTCAATTCAAAATCAGGTTTCCACGAAACATAATATAATTTTTTTTTTTTTTAGTGTACAAGATCTCTGTAAAACATGTGTGTACTGTTTTTCACCTCATTTATGGCCCTGTAACATCTTATTCACCATCACTGATGTCCAGCGAAGCCGTCAACACATTGAGATACTGTGTGCTCCTTGCATACAAATCATTGACATAGGTTAAAGCTTGTTTTGGTTTTGCGATTTTTCCGCCAACCGCATTTGAAGCATTTGCCTCCCATCACAGCATCTAAAGGAGCAGCAACTCGTGCCTGTGGCCTTTTTAATCCAAAAAGCCGGTATATCAACTCTTTTGTGAGTATAGGTGTAGCTTTGATGGAAATTCTTGTCGTCATATAGTCTCGGCAGAACTCCAGTCTCAGGCTCTTTAGAAATGATCTCCTATCTATTGGTTGTTCGCTGTTAGCCTTCAAAATGACGTATGCATTCAGGGCGGTGATGTTTAGTATTGCATAGAAGACGGTCGTAGACCATCGGTTCGTTATTCTAGATACTGAATAATGTTCCTTATACCCATAAACTTTGTCTACAGCCCCCTTTCTGCTATTGTAAAATAATACAGTATCTGGCTTACCAAATGTGGGTGAATTTACATCCCTGTCAGTCATAACGTCAGTATGCATAGAAGAGATTAAAATTACATTCTTATTATTTTAACCTTTGTAAGCAACCATGGCACAACCATCTCTAAATCCGAACTTAAACCTAAAAATGTTTATTGTGAAGTAAATTCCTACTTAGGGCCACAATAAAAAAATAATTTTTAGTTACTTTTTATTATATAATTACGATTAATACAAATAAAGTAACATAAGAAAGGTGTTAAAACCGCTGGTTTACTACTTAAACTATAACAAAGTTTTTATGTAACAAAGTAATAAGTAAAAGTTTGGAGTATCTAAGCTATGGAATATATAAACTTTGGAATGCATTTATAGAGTATACGAGTTACGATGTCATCAGTTATGAAGTAATCAAAGTATGTAGTAATTATGTTTTGTAGTAACCAAGTTATGGTAAAACCAAATAAAGATTCTGAATATTCACGTTCTAGACTTAGTTGGTTATGGAGTAATCCAGCTATTTAGTAATCAAGCTATTGTGTAACCAAGTAGGGCCTAATGGGTAAAAGCTTTAGAGTATTTAATTTATAGAATCACCAAGCTCTGGAGAAATCAATTTATGGTAAGAAAAGGTTTGGAGTAACCAAATTATGCTATAGTTGAGTTATGGAGTAATCAAATTATGATATTATCTAGGGTTAAGATTACTCAAAAAGTATAAATATGTTCAAAGTATAAATATTTTAATGGCAAGTAATTTTAATTAATTAATGTCAAACAATTCACAAAGGAATACTAAACATTAGTATTTATACAAACTTAAAATTACAGAAATATCCCCGTGTTGTAATTTAGTTACATTTGTACTGTTTATTATTGTCTCTTTAATTAAGGTTTTTTAACACGGCCGTGTGCGAAATTAAAAATGTATTTTTTAATGAAATCAAAATCCTTTTGTAATGAAATTACGTCGACGTAAATTCAACAATGTAGACGTGGAAATGTGGATAGAGCTATGCCTTTTAAATCTCATCAGCAAATAGGATTCCCCACAAAGAGCAAGGACGTGTTTACACTGTTACTTTGTACTAATGGAAATTAAATGACGCTCTTGCCCCCCCTCCCTCTCACCTGTTGTTCCCAGCCTATATATTATCGCACACAGTTCCTATTCTCTTGCACAACTGTGCTTCAAGGATCTTGGCTGCAGTTATCACAAGTTTCATTTAAAAATATGAATAAAAATATATATAATTAATTATTACAGTAAAAGTTATCGAAATATAATTAAAAAGTTATATTTAATAACTAATAAAAAATATGTTATAATAACTCTTTCATTTAATAATATACACTAAAGAAAATAGCGTAACATATATGTTAAAATTATTGTTCTACAACATAAGCTGTAGAATATAATACGTATTCTATGAAATCATATGTTATACATAATACTGTAATAAATAAAAGGAACAATTTAAGCAATAAAGCATTACTATAACCTATAACATAAAATCAGCGGTTCTATGAAATCATAAATGATCACTTAATAATAATTTAATAAATAAAGTAACATAAACTACGTGTTAAAAAAGTAATACCCCCTATTATATAACATCAGCTACTTTATGGAATATTTGTCATTTCCTAATAATTTAATAAATAAAGTAACTAAATCTACTTGTTAAAGTAGTAACATATCCTATAATATAAAATCAGTTGTGTTATGAAATATTGTGTTATCTCTTATATGTAATAAATAAAGTAGCATAATCTACGTGTTAATGTAGTAATAGGACTAACATAAAATCAACAGTCTTATTAAAACATAATAAAAGAGGGAGTAGTTTCAGGTAAAACCTCCTGAAGGTTTACAAAGACCGTCATCATTTCGCCAAAAAATACACTAAAGTGGTCAGTTTTGTAACACATTTCGTGTTCTATTTAAAATGTCAAAATAAATTTAAAATTTTATAACTTCAATAAGATTTCCTATACAACTGGTTCCCTCTAAAGTAAGAATTGTTGATAAATGTGAAATTACAAAGTCCGTAAACCCCTTCAACGTGAAATAACGCTGACGAGGAACACCTAACTTTTCCAGCGGTTGCATATATTTACGAGGGAATGCTAGTGACAGAGGGTGGAGATTTTAGGGCTTTCAAGTCTCGTAGATTCAATCTTGCTATTCGAGGTTGCAGATTGTGAGAATGGAGATTAATTTTTTGCAATTAACAATATTATTTGTTTTTGCACAATAACCTCATTTTTTAAATAAATAATACATTAATCAAGTACTAGCATTAACTGAATACTTTTAAATTTGAAATATTCAAATTAACTCATTCATTTTGTGTCTAATTATAAGCATTATAATAACGGTAAAATAACACTTAATTTCAAAATTTTTTATTCGGGAGATAAATTTCCATTGACTCTGGAATGTCAATACTCACCCTCCTAAAGGGCATTTCTGGCATACAAGCGTAGGGACAGAATGTCCTAACAAGGGTTAGCAGTGTCTAACAGTTTTATATTTAAGATATTCAAGATTCTTACTTTATTTTATTAACATTTGTCACTAATCTACCTTTATAAGGATAACTTCTTAAGATCGATACATGTCAGTGAATAAGTAGTCGTTATTAATTACGAATCCGAAGCAATTTCCCTCCGAAAATCTCGAAAGGCCCGAACTGTCCCGAACATTTCCGAAGCTAAACATTGAGCATTTTAACGATAACATTTGTTATTTCATTAGAGGTTATTTAAGGGTTATGTTTAAATTATTTTCATATATAATAACTTTTTCCTAGCGAAAAACTTATGTTGGTTATCATCGCCAGAAATACCAATCTAAACAAATATATTTCATATACAAAAAGTATTGTATTATATTCGAGTAATTTAGCGTTATAGCTACCTAATGCTGATCTACTAATTAAGTTAATTTATTTCACAATATTTTAACAATTAAAAAAATTATAAATACAATAAATTGCATACATGACGTACGTTTTCTGTTCATGTAGTTATATTAATATTAATTTAATAATGCCTGAAGATATTATTGACACTCCAGGCCAGTCATTTATAAAAACCACATTAAGGTCACTTGAAGATTTACCTCTTTCGCCAAACCCACAACTGTCATTCATTTTACATTGCATTTTCAATCGATCACGTTCTGTACGACAGATTAAATGAAATATATTACTATTAATGATATATTGCTATCATTTAATGATATTGCGATCTTTATCCGTTAGTGTCTTTTTCTTTTATTGAAGCCTCCTACATCACAATTTGAAATTTTATTAATTTGACTTAATAAAGTCAATTAATCCAGTCGTTTAGATAATTACTGGACACTCATCTAAGGTGAGGTCTCAGTGATTTTTCCTTTAAATTTATAACATTTTCCTTAACAAAAAACGGCTGTCTGCGAATGATACTTTAAAAAAAACTAACATAATCTCTACAACCTAAACTATAACATTAGATATTTTGTTACCACTTATATTGAGCCTTAGGTATTTCAATTCTTTCTAATAGTAAACACTCACCTTATATACACACACACACACACACACACACACACACACACACACACACGCACACACACACACACACACACACACACACAGACAGACAGACAGACACACACACACACACACACACACATACACACACTCAAACATATATATATATATATATATATATATATATATATATATATATATATATATATATATATAATGATATGTTTTCTTGTAATATATTTATTAAATTAAAAATATCTCTCAAAAACAAGAATAGTTTTAATGCATATATTATTAACAGCTTTCCGGAATATTCAGGAAAATAATTATCTAACCTTAGATAATTAGATAATTATTTTCCTGAAGATGCTGATACTGTTTTATCGGAGGAAAGCTTTGAATAATTCTTATTGTAAATAAGTTTGTTGCATTATATATTTTTTGCTTGGTAAATGTAAAATCGGGTTTCCTTAAAAGAAATTTTTGTTTTTTGAAGAAAATGTGTCATCGTCAGAGATAGCAGGAAATTCTCACAAAGTTTCTGGATGCACAATGGTGGGGGTTTAAGTTTAATTTCCCACGTGTTAAGTTTCTGTAGGAAATTGACAAAACACTCTCTCGCAAAAAGTCTCAGACGGTGGGGCAAGATGGGCTAGCAATCGTAAAAATTTCTATAAAAATTTTAAATGATGTAATTATCTAAATTAATTAAAAACGCGAAATCATATTGGAGGCTTTGTTACGTATAGTTTGTTGTTCCAAATTTATAAGTGAACTAGTGTAGTGAGAATATGTTTTAACAAAGCCACGTTAGTGTAAGTGATTGCCAAAGTTGTTTTAAATTTATTTTTTTTAAATATTTTTTGTTTCAATAAAATTAGTAAATATAAAACACCAGAATGCATTATACCTAGCTTTGTCACAGAACATTTTCAAAAGATGTAATCGTAAATATTTAAATTTGTTAAGCAATAAAGAACAATAAGCAAATTATAAAATAAATGTAATATTTTGAATATATAATTATTTTGAAAATTAAATCTCTTTTATAAACCTAAACGAGAATTTAATGTAACATGTCTTTGATAGAGCTATTAAACAGACAGCCAGTCTGCCTGAGTTAATAGTTAGATACAATTGTTTAGACAAACAATTGATCCTGCGAGTCTCTGTAAGTACAAGTGGATAAAAGTAATTAAAGTCTTTTAAATAAGTCAATTCACACCACGATCCCAATTACAAAATCCGGGGGGGGGGTTACAGTGTTGTTGATAATATTTTACACTAGTGTTAAAACAGATTTTCATACACATAATTAAATTTGAAATGAATACATTTTAGTTTTATATGGCAGAAAAACTATTCTCAAAAGGGCCAAGGCATGTCATATAGCTATCTCCTCCCATTCGGCTTAAAATAAGTGATAACTTATGATTCCATAAAGTAGCTGATTTTATGGTATAGGTTATGTGGTAGACCAGCTGTCTTAAAGCATAGGTTATGTAGCTTTATTTATAAAAATTGAATATATTCAATAATAAATAACTAACATATATTTCACCTTTACAAAAAAGGAGTTTACTTTAGATATTTGTTGTTTATATGTTTTGTTATCCAAAGGGATTGGCTACTTAAGGGGTAGTAGAGTCGACGCTCAGGGCAACAATGATGCACATATCGACTCTGTTTAATAAATATAAAGAAATACAACCTCTACAACCGGTTGTTAAAAAGAACAAGTGTTTTGAATCACCGGCAGTAAACTTTTCTAATTTCTTGAACTACTTCAGTACCAGACTCTTAGTAATGTATTTGAGGTTTCATTAAATTTATCATTCTAGATTTATTTTACTACTGGTACAACACAGATTTTAGTAAAAAAATAAATTACTTTGTGTTACAACCGTTATTTTTAACTTTGAAATTTACAATTACTTTAGCTAATGACAAGTTTATTGCCATCTAAAGTGAACACATATTTTACAAACGACTTCTTAGTGAATGTTTTTTTTGAATTTTAAATCTTTTCCGTTATTTGAGAGTAGTCCAAAATTAGAGAAAAAATTTATTTAATTCTCAATACTTAGTTATTTTCTATATTATATTTTTTGTTTGTTAGTGTCGATATTCTGCAAATGGATTTGAGGTTCATTTTCTATTTACATATTTATTTCTCAAATCACTCACTCATATATGTTACTGTTTTTTTCCAATCCAACAACAATTTTAGTGAAATAAATGTATTTTTTATTTAATATGTTTTCATTTGAGATTTTAATAATTTTAATACTTAATAAATTTCATTATTTTTATGTTCAGGGTTACTGATTTACTGTTGACAATGTAAGAAACCACTTCCAATTTGCTGTTATATTTCCAAAACTACTCACAATAAAAAACTCATTTTCATTAGATGTTTCATTTACCTTAAAACTCAACATTTACAGTTACCTACTTGTATGCGAATTCTGGACAAGTATTTTAAAATATTATTTTTAATATCTTTTTAAAGTTATTTCTAAATACTGATGATGTCTTCTACTGGAGAGGTCAAATTGTAAAATTTACAACAGTAGTCTTCTGGTTAAATTGTTGTTTTTATTATTTTATACAATTACACAAGAAATAAAAAAACCGTTACTGACTTACCATTACTACCAACAGAACCATCTCCACCGGATCGGCGTAGTGGAAGACACCACTTACCTACTCTGCCAAAAGGGCACCTAAACTTTTATACAGGCCTTTCCGACTTCCTTGAGAACCCCATTGGCCGCTACTGGGAAGCGTGAAGTCAAATGACTGAAATGCCAAGAACGGACGATGACTGAACCAAACCAACCATCCAGTGGTTTTTAAGTTGCTATTTCAACGAGAATTTTTAAATTTCTTCATTGCCTCTTAAGGGTGTATTTAAGTTTATTGTTCTTTTTTCCGGAAGAGGCAAGCCAAATTAGTTGTAAAATTTACACAATTAAAAAACTTTCTTTTATATAAAAAGACGCTGTAGCTGCTACGTTGGTATCGATAACCAAAAAAAACTGTCTCCAAATAGCATTTTTAAAACACAGGTTACGGCGGTGAAATGGATAAACGATCCAATAGCAAGCCCGCTCGTGCAACAAAGCGTAAGGGAAGCACCGACCCTAAAATAGCATATCAGGAAATACGTTCCTCGCCCCGCAGAATGTAATGTATTTACGGTGTTACTTCGTGCTAATGGCCTCTTCACAATCCTACCTGTTGTTCCGGGGCCGTATATTAACCTAAACCACCCTATTTAAGTTTACATCTGTTGAACAGGCTTGAATGTACTTCGTTACAGAAATGCGACCGCAGTTAGATAGAATAAATAATTGTAAAAAAATATGTAATAAAAAATGGAAGTCATGGTCCTACCATATTTTTCAATCTTGATTGTATTTTATAGGAAAGAAATTGTATGAATAAAAATTGTTTTTAACGAATTCAATGACATCGGTTCTTAAATGTCAGAGCACCCAAGGAACATTATAAAACTCATTATCAATATATATATATATATATATATATATATATATATATATATATATATATATATATATTATATATATATATATATATATATATATATATATATATATATATATATAATTAGTTATAGTAAGATTCTATGATATATAATTAAGTATATCTATTACGTGGTAAAAAATATTGATTTACAACCTAAGCGTTAAAATAGCCACGAAATATTAGGTGTTTTAATGTAACGCCAATCGGACATGTAAAAAACCGTGGCCGACAGAGTTGAACTTTTCATTTACTGAATAGAGGTTTTAATATAATATATTTAATTCAGTGAATAATAAAACAATGTAGTTAACAGAAAACATTCCTTAAGTGTTGAGAAATTCACTGAATACAAATTTCACTTAATTAAATTATTTGATTTCAGTTCGTAAACAGTGATATTTGCACCTAAATAAGTTTCTAATTTAAAACATTAATATAAAAATATCGCTACTTATAATTGTAAATAATTATTTGTAGAAATATTGTGTTGAAACACACATTATTATATTTAATAACTTATATGGACTAAAAAATATGAAATAAAAACGTTTTAAATTAAGAACGATTTATAAAGTAACATAACCTACCTGTTAAAACAGCTGCTCTACAAAATAACCTATAACATAAAATCAGCTGTTGTATGAAATCATATGTTATCAAGTAATGTAGGCTAAAATAGTTGTATAAGCTACATACACACAGCCATATAGAGCGTGATGCTTTTTCGGTGAGGTTAACTCTGTACTGCCCCCCCCCCCTGTAATGTTTCGGTTTAAGGGTGTCAAAAGCGGTATTGACTTCAATAATTAATATTCGGTACGTTCGTATTATACGGAGACCACTATTGTAGAGGAAATTTTGTTACTGGGCTCCAAAAATGACTATATAAAACGTGTCCTAAGACCATGTGCATAACATATGTTTTAGGCGAAAGGTTATTATTATCCAATCAACTTTGCAAAAAAATTCAGTGCAGCGTAGTAAGAAGTACTACGTCCGCTTAACGCCAATGCGCCGTATTGGTATACGTATATTTAAATATGCCTATAAAGTTAGGATAGATTTGGTTATAATTTTATACAACAGGCATGTTTGAGATTCATTGTATACGCATGGCTTTAGGATTGGGCAAAGTTTATTTGTACAACCTTTAAATAACATATGCACAATAGTGGCCACTATGTAATACGTAAGTACCTAATATACAAATCACAAACCGTATCATTACTCATCAGAAATTAACCTTATGGTATGCAATATGGTTATTTCTTTCCATTTGACTTAAAATAAATGCTAACATATAATTTCATTAAACAGCTGAGTCTATGTTATAGATTACGTGGTAGAACAGCTGTTTTAATGCATGTGCTACTTTATTTATAGCAATTGTAAATATTTAATAAAGTAACTCAAATGAGCATTTGTCTTTGTTGGCCTAAGTAGGAATTGACTTTAAGAAAAAATTATATTACATGTTCAATTAAACAGAAACACTTCCAGTGCAACCTGATGGCGAAAGTTTACACTAAAATATTTGTTAAACGAATTCTAGTAATGTGAGTGAAAAGATATTAAAATGCAAAATAATTTCCCCATTATTCTGCGGCACAAAGCAATTTCCTGTTGCAAGGGTTAAACCCTTTGGCACTTGATATCATGGGCTTTAATCAAACGCTGGGAAACTCTATTACGGCAATTCGTAATTAAACAGATTCTGTTATAATATCGTGCAATATCAGTTGCAAACAGTAATTCCGGTCTGAGTGAATTAAAGCGAGGTACTGCGATGTTACTGGCTGAAAGGTCAGATTTTCTAGTTTACAGGAGAAATTGTCCTGACCCTGTGACAAAATGTTTTGCCAACAAAATTGTTAACAAGAACGTATCACTTCCTCGGCTCTAACATACACTGCTTGTATTTTGCGAGTTTCTTATTGTTTATTATTTTGTTGTTTATATTGATACTTCATACCAAAGCTAATACTAACAATTTATTGAAAACAAAAATTGACTATTTACGACGAACATGCGGTAAATCGAGTTTTGAAAGGTTTAGAAATGAACAAACTTGTAGCGAAATGAAAATGGGTAAACATATAAAATAGCAAAAGGAGAGAAGGCCGTTAGCATGGTTTAAACACGAAAAGAGGACGGTAGGGGACAGTTGGATAGAGTGGATTCCCCCCGAGAAAAGAGAAGACGGCTACGAAGAAATTGACGAGCTGGCATCTTAGAAGCAATAACTGCAAGAAACCTAGTACGGCATGACGTATGACAGAATAAAATTGAAAATTGGGGACGGAGAGAAGGCGTCGGTTGTAATAGATCCGTTATATAACGCAAGCACGAAACACACACACACACCCAAACGTACACACACACATACACGCACACACACAAACAAACAAAACGCACACAAGTACGCACGTGAGCGTGCACACACACAGCCACACAGTAAGCTCACAAACACTCGCACGCACAACACACACACACACACACACACACACACACACACACACACACACACACACACACATACACACACACACACACACACACACACACACACACACACACACACACACACACACACACACACACACACACACACACACACACACACATACACACACACACACACTCACACAAACACAAAACAACCAAAACACATACACAGGCATGTGCGCGACTTGAAACACAGGCACAGACATATAAATGCACACCTCACCCAAGTATCCTTTGACTTTAATGTCCTCCTGTCACAATAAATCCCGCTTCCGCTTTCAAACATTTGGCGTTACAGTAAATCCCAGGTCTTGGCTTCGTTGATCCCTCGTGAAGATAGAGTTTATTCTTCACGTAAAGCTTCCGACCAGTGTTTACATTGACCCGTAATCAGGTGACAGATTGCTAGTCCAGTCTTGCCAACTTTATAACGAAATATTTACCCAGTCACGTTGAGGTGGTAAAATTAGCTTTCCTTGGAAAAACCTTTCTGCACGTTTCAAGGTACAAAACACACCCTTAACTGAATCTAGTGGGGTAGCGGTGGAATGGTGATGGAGAGCAATCAGTAATGCAAGAATAACAAATATTAAATTAAAAAGCCCTAAATTTATTTTTTAGGGTTTAGTTCAAAATGAATATTGTAAAAGATTATTTAAAGCTTTAATAAGTTCCAAATTTGAAGTTTTACACGTTGAAAAAAACGTCAAGGAAGTTGTAAAATCAAAATAACTTTTATGACACAAATTGTCATAAAAACCTTCCTTTGACAGAAGTATGTAATGCAGCAAACTCACTGTTACATGGTTAATACTCGTAGTATTGCACAGCATAAAGAAAGGTTTATGTTTTCTCTGCTTGGAGAGCTCTAATGTTCTTACAAAATATTTCACAAATTTGTAACACTATTGCTTTTGGAAATACCAAAGGAAATAAAAAAATATGAAACTGTTAAAGCCCATTATTAGGGTTAGGTCTTCTGTAACGTATAACATTATTGTGTAAATGAGTTTTTTTTTAAAAATCAAACTTCAAATATTATAAGGTTTTTATTATAAATGTTTTATTAAGATTAATAACATGTTTTTGCCATCTTTAATGGATTTTAAAATAGATTGTAGAATAAAAAAATGTATAAAGTAATTAAAATAATTTGTTAGGAAGTCAAAGTTTCAAAGCGGATTTCCAATATGGTGATAGGTTCCAAGCAGAGGTTTGGAAAGATATATCTGGAAGATATCTAAAGCGCGTGATATATTTCTGTCTGTTTATTTCTAGAACGTGTCAATGAGGCAATCGAGGGCAATTTTTTCTGGAAAGTTTTTTCCCATATAAAACTAAAAGTTATTCATTAAATTTAATGAATGAATTATTGTTTGCAAATACTGTGTTAACATTAAGTGCCATCCATTACAAGTTTTAAAATATGCCTTTGAACTTGAAAATAAAAAAAAGTATTTTTTTAACGATTGTAAATATGAACAAGTTTTAGTGCAGAGTAAAACTGCTAAATTATAAACTAAACGAGTAATAGAAAAATGGAAGGGTTTGTATGATGAAATTTCACAATAAAATCTACGTCAAGCATACAATTGTACAATCGTTGTTGGTTGGCCGTGCAGTTCTTGCCTCTAACCCAAGTAGCCCTCCTCTTGTCATCCCAGTGCGTGACACTGGGATCTAGGTATCAAAATATTTTCAAATCATTCAATAAACAACAGATTCTAGGAGCATACAATATCCACGATGAAAGATAAAATAGGCTGGATCCCAGTGTAATGCACTGGGATGACACGTGTGATAAGTGTGAGCTAATAGAAGCAATTAAAAAAAATCTTTCCACTATAAAAATTCAGAAAGGAGAAATTTTTATCAGAAATCAGACATATGAGTACGTTATGAAAAATAGGTGGAAAAGGAAAGAGATTTCACTTTTGATAGTTTTCTACTTTTCCGCATGGATATATATCTTTATTTAGAGTATCATAATTACCTGCCATTCCCACCATTGTCACATTCCCTAGAACTCCAGTTCAAAAAACGTTCTGACAGATGGAGGTCCTCCGAAACGCTTCAACGAGTAGTGTGACGATGCTGCGAATGGTAGGTAATTATGATACTCTAAATAAGAACGAGATTTCAGATCCGAATCTGCATTAGTCACAAAAAAACTTTACAGATAAATAAATTATGTTATTGGTCTGAAAAAGTGTTCATTTTTAAAAATTGGTAATTGTGTACTTACCCTACCTCTTTTTTTTTAATTTAGACATTTTAGTTGAAAATAATTATTTAAAAACAGTATTTATAGATATGAAAGTTATAAACCAAAAAATTGGTGAAACCTTTAGAAATACAAAGATAGGCCTAATTTTACAAACACATCCGAAAATTTATACCAAGACGAAAATCTTATAATACAATGAGAAAGATATATTGCATTCTGTAAAATGCTAAAGATTGGAGGATGTGAGGAAAGCTATATTGAAGAGGCGGTACAATCACGTGTAGTGAGTAAAACACGTGTAAGATAAAGGCATAAACTTTGCACTCCCTACCAGCTGATCTACAAGTCCAACAACTCCCCTCGTCATCCATCCTTGTCAGACACTCTCGAGGCTCTCCACGAACTGTATTTGCTTCATTATACATTTTTTAAAGAGATAAAAGAAACACACTGCACAAAACCACTTGACTTGCGAATTCAAAGATCTCCCGTAAGGAGAGCAGATGCTGAAGGATTCAATTATTTATGCAAACATACAAGAGTTTAGTTTAGTGAAGATAGGTTAGGTTAGGCAACGTTTGGTTAAGAGAGTTTAGGTTAGGTAAGGTTAAATTATCTAATCATTAAGCTATCAATCGCAATAATCAAAGGTCCTGTTAATTTCGATTTTCCAATTCATGTTGAAGCTATATATTAGGTAATAAGTTACTACAAGCATTATTCTTGTGTTAATAATCGAGGAAGATTGCTTCCATTATAAAACTATGCCATTCGAAGACCTGACCAAACCTAATACTCAAGCAAGAAAACAATCTAAAGCATGAACTCAGTAACAGACAAGTAAACTTGGAAACCTTTGAGCTCGAAGTCTTTCAGTAAACATAGTTAAAACAAAACAAATATAGGACACACACAAAACTCCTAAATTAATCATTTATTGAATCATAGGCGTTTCAATATCAAAATCATCATCATCAGAGAGTGTTACTACAAACTCTAACTTACAACTGTTGTAAGTTAGAGTTTGTAGTAGCAACACTAACTGATGATGATAACTTTGTCATTTAAACGCGTATAAGTCAATAAATGATTAGTTTGTGAGTTTTGAGTATGTATTTTATTTGTTTTAACATAACCTCACAAGCTAAGCTCAAAGAATAGTTGTATAGTTGAAACACTTCCTTCTCTTTGCATAGCATGATGGGTACTACCCAGCCCAAACATACGTGGTACTACCTGGATACTAGTTTTCCCCCGACACACGTGGTACTACCTGGGTACTAGTTAGCCTCCAACATACGTTGTACTACTTGGGTACTAACTATTCCTCGACACAAGTTGTACTATCTGGGTACAAGTTAGCCTCCAACACACATTGTACTATCTGGGTGCTAGATATCCCACGATATACGTTGTACTACCTGGGTACAAACTATTGCTCCACACAAGTTGTACTAGCTGTATACTGGTTTACCCCGACACTGGTTGTACTAGCTGGATACTAGCTAGTATCCAGACATACGTCTCCGACATACGTTGTTCTACCTGGGTACTAACTAGTCCCCAACACACGTTTGTAATAGCTGAGTACTATACAGTCACAGACACACGTTGTTCCAACTGGGCACTAAATATCTGCCGACACACGTTGTACTAGTTGGGTACCTACTAGCTATTCCCAGACACATTTTACTAGTTGAATACTAGGGTACTAGCTAGTGTCCGACCAACGTTGTTTTAGTTGGATACTAGCCAGTCCCCGATACACGTTGTACTAGCTGGATACTAGCTAGTTCCCGATACACATCGACAAAGGTTTCCTCATCAGATTTACAGAATATAAATGCCGTACAAATAAGTAATCCATCTAAGTAATTCTTCAATAGCTCCACAAGTCTTTTCAAAACATCAATGCTAATTTTCAGAGCATTAACTAAATAATGTCCACAAATATTGTAATTTCTTTGAGCCAAACGTATGTATATTTGTTGGAAGAGTAGAACAATCACGATCAAGGTGTGATTCAGATATCTCTCTGTTAAATATTACAAAGTAAATAAAAGAAGTGAATCCCTGCCTGCATGTGGCAATCTCCGTGCCGCATAGCCTTCACATTCTACGCCACGTGATCTTCAAGTGGATAAAGAATAGATCATAAACCATTCCCACGCATTATTTTAAACTGTCAACATATTAAGGATATCAGAAGAAATTTAAATTCTAGTTATAGCTGTAAATATTTTGACAGCCCATTGTACAAATGTTCCGTCAGGGGGTAACTTAATGACAGGGTTGCTGTACTTTAGTTACTTGAGAAAAATAACCGCGATGCTCACATTAATTAATTAAAACTTCACCCAAGGCCAACATTTCTTCAAATACGGCTTACTTTCACCTGTTCAAATCCCTTGTACATATATCGACTGTTTGTCACTGTACCCAATTGTGAAATTGTATGTGAAATTACTGAATTTATTTAAAAGTCAACCTTCCTCAAGCACTGTAAAATATCTACATCAACTATATATTACATAGATATTCCATTTATAAAAATAAAAATTTCTTTTTTTATACGAACAGGAGCAACATTATTTAATGCAGAATATATACTATTATTTTTTTAAAACATACTACTATTTTTTGTTTAAGAATCAGTACTATCGTATATACATAGTTGAGCTACGCAACACACATATACTTATTGTCAACCAGTACTGCAATTTACTGTCTGCACAAACTTCAGTAGATATGGCATGAGCCTGATGGAGAAAGTTACCACTTGTTTTTAGTACAAGAAGTAATAATACATATTGCATACTGGAACAATAGAGATACGAATGGTATACGTATTATTCCCTTGTACTTTACTGTTCCTTCTCCATGGCCAACTTATTTCCAATCTCAACACGACCAAGGTTATCTATGTCTTCTACTCGCTACATCTACGTGACTGTATTTTCAGTAAACTTTTTATAGGCTCTCAATTTCAAAGTTTTGCACAGGTTAAACGTGACATTGCTAAACATAAGAACCGATCATTATCATTGACTTGTTTAGAGTGGTTTTCGTTCTCATTATACTTTTTACTTTTGAACTAATCCAGCGGAAATTATTTAAACAAATGATAATCACAGCACAGTAAACGATTTAGCAACTTATTACGCATGAAACAAGGGAACATCGTAGGTCCGTAAGGAGGCCAATATCCATTACTATATATATATATATATATAGTAATGCCCATTTTAATAAACAAAATATTAATTTAATTTGCAATAATAATAATAGTAAAATATGGACTTCATTTTTATTTATAGGCCATGAAATAAAAAAATATCACCAAGTTATTTAAAAATAAAATTATCAAAATAGCATACAAAACTAATATTTTTCGTTACACGAATATGAATTGCATGCACTTTGTAACCGTATGTAGGCCTATCCACAACAGCTCTCTATCTTCACTCATTTACATCTTATGTCTATTTGTTCTGTTCCTCCTTTCTCGCTTACTGCATCCATGGCAAGGGATAAACCTAATCTCTACTTTGTTCAAGGACTCCCCGGTCGTCTTTCTTACCCCCCTTATAGGTCTCTTTCAAATAAAAGAAACGCTCATCCTCGAGACACAACGATCTGTGAGCTTCGGATATAAGAAACGGCGTAAACTTTTCCAATGAAGAATTGCAAGTGTTAGTGAAGAGGGACAATTAAATTAAAAACATCCAAAAGGGGAGAAAGATAAACGACAGGCCCTTCTTTACACAAGCAGCCTTTTACAGAGAAAGGTTTTGTCTCCAAGATAAACACGAAAAGGGGCTTCTTTGGTAGAACTATTTCTCCCCCTGTCGCCAGTTTGTGAGCGTCACCTTCTACGATTTTCTTGAATATCTCAAGTAATAAAAATATTTGTTGGCTCTCTTTAACTTTATATTTTATATATGATAGCAATTTAAAGAAATTATTAAAACATAAATCAGTTCACTGTGCAAAATAAGGAAGTAATTAATAAAGATACATAAAATAAGAAAATGAAAAAATAAAGAGGAAATTAAATGAAGCAATGGAGATAACTACTCTATTAAGCGCCTGAAGAAGTTTGAAGTAAAAAAAACTCGATAGATTACTAACCGAAACAAAGTGGAATTTAAATTTATTGCGTCTATTATTTTCCAGCGAATAAAATGACGGTATTTTATGTTATTTGTTTTAATACTTTAATAAATATTGTAACCTTACTATTTTTTTTGTGCAAATAAAGGGAACATAAAGAGATAAGTGTTAAGGAAAGAATGGTGTAAACTACGTAAACAACAATTATGTCATGATGTTAATTAGTAACACACAACTTAATGAGAATAAGCAGACAAAATGGCTGCAATCTAGAATTATATTTTCATGGTGCGGTAACCCAAACACTAGAAACGTTCAAGTACCCTGAGTGCTTCTGACCGATGAACTGGGAGACTCTTAGGGATTCAAGCATTGAACCAAACCAGAACCCTTTTAATAAACGTTAGTACGAATAATATTGATTTGACCATTTACTTTCGATCTGGTCTCGTAAAGTGTTGTGTATAAAGGTTGCTTTGGCTGTAATAGGGGTTTAATCACGAATATTATCTGTAGCAATGATGAATCGATTATAGAACTTTGACATGGTAACCTGAATGCCTAAAGCCAGCTACAGAGATCACAAAACTAACGAAAAACTATAGTATAGAATGTAGTGACAAAGCCGGAGGAAAGTATAATCCCTATGGGTAGCCATTGATAGAATATAAAGGGAGAACGTGATAATACGTGTAGCGGAAGCTGTAAAATTAAATTAATTCGGAGACATCGTAAGGAACGGACAGTCTGTCACTTCACGCAAGGAAGGTACGAGAAATGACCAGAAGCATCCAGAACGAAGTGGTTGAGGAACTTATGAAATCGATTAAACTACTGCTCAATAAAGTTATTCCGCGAAGCGATAGTTATGGTTGTAAAAGAAACAAAAATTCCCGACAACAACATCGGATAAAAACAAGAGAAGTACAACAAAGAGCCAACTTAAACACGAGCGCAGAGAATGAAGACCTTGTCTCTAGAAGTATCTCTAGTGGAACATCAACATAGGAGGTTTTTGTTAAAGAAAAATAAATGCTAAACATTGAAATTGATAAATTTTTGGAATTTAAAGGAATCATGGGAATACCGAAAGCTTTTTGTATGATTTTTTGACGGTCTTAGCAAAAAGGAAGGTATCGAGAAAATAGAGATGTAGAAGACATTTTGTATGGTAAACAAACCGTCGAAACATAAAGTGAAAATAATAAACATACAAATGAAAAGTGGAATTGAGTAATAACATTACCCATGATTTGATTAAGAAAGAAATATCTGATGTACGCTAGACAACAGATATGTTCAGATGGAAGATCTGAAGAATATTTAAAGTCTATGTATTTGGTTAAACTAAAGCAAAGAAATCCTATTGAGATTATACTCAAATTTCCATATATTTGTATAAACTCCTTAGTTTCATACCATAAAACACAAATTGTGTTAGAAAATAAAGTTATACATTACAATTACATCACGCATTTAGTAAGTGCTCTAAGATACAAATTTTCCAGTCAGTTAGGAAAGAAATGTTTTTACGAGTTTTTTAATCAACTCACAAATAAGTATAAAAATACAGCTTCAATATGGAGAAATAAAATCAGTAAGTTTGATCTGTTTGGATATTATAATGCCATCTGGAGTTTTTTGATCTAAAGAAACAAAGTTATAAAACTTTACTGTTTGCAGACAAAGTAATTTCCTGTATTTTGACGTTGTGTTGCGAACTAAAAGACTGTCAGATTTTTAATCAAGAACGCCGACCCGATCCAAGATGTACACAAAGACAACAGCTGACAGCCCCAGCTGGTTATAACTTGCAGAGAAGTATTGACTAGAGCTGAATGTCAGTTTTGTGAAACTATTTAATACCACATCTTTAATGCTATTCCTGAGTAAAAACGCGTTTCGTGTTTATTTAAGCATTCGTATGAATTACGGTATGACTGGAAAGGCCATTGTTAATCGAGTCTACAATATTGTTAAGTTATCAAAGCCTCGGCAATAAGCTCGTTGTCCTTGTTAAGGCTTTTTTAGTATATAATACAAAGTGCATACATTTCTCAATCAAATTAATGTGTAATGAGAGGTCGAAACATGTCAAACCACATTCTCTGTAAAAAAACCTTCGAGTTCTACAAAATTTTCGTTGTGATTTAACACACACACACACACACACACACACACACACACACACACACACACACACACACACACACACACACACACACACAAGCATGCACACAAGCACGCACGCACTCAGACCCAAACACACACACACACGCACACACACACCCACACTCACACACACACACGCGCACTCACACACGCATTCACTCACGCTCGCACTCACAGAGAAACACACGCGCGCACTCTCACACGCACTCTCTCTCTCTCACACACACACACACACACTCACTCACGCACGCACGCACTCACGTGCACACAAACACATGCAAGCACATACGCACTCACGTATTCACACACACATACACACACTCAACGGTTTCAACGACATACACACGCAAGGTTTCACAAAGGCACACACCCGCGCAAGGACGCATACACAAACACACACACACACACACACACACACACACACACATATCCTGAAGTAGTTGTCAAAACATTGCTGATTTCAAATTAATATTGTTGGCATGATTACTTTTCGTAATTTCATACATACCAAAAACTATTCTCTTTATCATAATATTACGTAAATAGTTTATAAAACAGGATTAAAAAAAAAAAATTCAAGATGACAAAACTTAAATATAAAATAATTTGTAATGCATATGCCTAACCTTTCTTATATCTATGGTGTCATCTTCAGGAACGAAATACTAGACGTTTATTAAGTTAGAAAACAACTAGAAAATTTAAGAAATTTCAAAGCAATAACAGGATTAGAAATGAATTATATTATTATGAAACTAAAAATGAAACATTTTAAGGGATTACGTCAAAGTAGCACAAACTATTGTTGGTAGCCTTGCTTGTGGACAGTCTGTGTTGAAACATGTACATTTTCATTGAGCCAAAAAAATGACTGGTGAGCAAATGGAGCTAGTGAGTGCATAAAGACAAAATGTAATCTGGAACTAGAGTGGAACGAAACCATGTGACTGCTGATGATTATTATCATACGCGTGGGGGAGTTATGGAGATCATATGTTTCCAGTTACTAGCTAGGATAAAATGCATATTCAGTAGGTTATAGTAGGTAGCCAAAACAGTGGAAATAAAATACTTTTTTAAATATTTTTGTTTGTTTTTTTTCAAATCCCTCAATTAGGACAGTCCTTCTTATATATAAAATCATGTTTAAATTTTTAATTTTAATAAAATAGGTTTTATTTATCCACTCAAGTTTAAATATTTTTTTGTCTAAACTTATACTGGATGACACATGAGTTTTTCCAAATACCAATTCACAAATTAGGTTCAATAATTAATTTTAGTTTAATATGGGAGAATACTTTTCACAAAAGGGGCAAGGTATGCAATATAGTTATTTCGTCCCATTTGGCTTAAAATAAGTGATAACGTTATAAAACAGCTGATTTTATGTTACAGGTTTTGTAGTAGAACAGCTGTTTTAACGCATAGATTATGTTGCTTTATTTATAATAGTTATAATTATTTAATTTTTAAAAAATTTCTTTGTTTCCCTATGTAGAAATTGATAGTTAAAAAAATTTAGTTTATATTACTTGTTCTCACAAGAACAACACATACAAGCGTATCCTAAATATAAACAAACGGCATTTCTTGTGCAATAGTACAAAAACATCTCCACACCAGTAAAAAATTCACAACTGGGCAAGAAATACGCCAGGGAATATTTCAAACGTATCTGTTAGGAGTAGCACAGAGTAAACTTAGAGAGTAAGTAAATAAATCCATGGCCATGACTGTGGTACATATTGCCCCCCCCCATCTGCAAGCAGAGCCCGTTCTGCGCCGCATGACACGTACAGCAGGCTGCAATACAGGCCATGATACATTAGGGAAAATTTATCAGGGAATTCACTAGCTTAAATATATTTTAGATTTCTCCGCCCTACGCATCTTCTGTATACTATTCACGTCCGCCTCTAAAGACGCAAACGGTTACAGTTTTCCCATAAATAAAGGGAAATGTTTTGTTATATTCAACTATTAAAAGTATTCCTAAATCTCTTATTAATAATATATACAAACGTACTTTTTATTAATCAGAGCGGTTTAAATGGTCGCCCGGGTGATTACACATCTTCATTAGAATATTTAATAAACATATTTGTTATCAATCCTAGTCATTAAAAAATGATCGTTTAAGAGAATAAATATTTAAACTTACAAATATTGGCAACAACCCAATACCACAAAAATAATAATTAATACTAATATTACCTATTACCAAAGATTTTACCCTAATTTAAATTCCAATCACAATGTTATCATCATCAGGGGATGCAAACTTACAATCTAGAATACAATCATTTACAACAAACTAGACTGATCTCTAGACTACACAGTAAATATTATCGAGGAATGAATCTTATCAATACTAATGAGGTACTAACATTAAAAATATTATCAATTTGCATAATAAACTAATAAATGTTTAGTGTGTGTGTGTGTTTGTTCAATAAGGCCCTCCCTTCTTTACACCTTATTTACTTCTTTTACTGTTAAAAATGGTAATGAAAAACAGAAAGCGAGGGAGGGAAGGAGAGAGAGAGAGAGAGAGAGCGATTTCATTGTCCAAGCAAGGATATTCGTGATAATTCAAGCAAAAACATCCAGAGCGCAGGTCCAATTTGGTGAAACTTATTAAAGCATGCAAAATAAAGACATTCCATAGGTGAATGGTACGGAATGTAATTGGCCTCCTCTTGTTTCTGGAGGATAGTAGTATCGAAACACGCAGAAAAGGCTTCCTCCAATTTTAGCCCTACATTAACGGCTTTTGCGTGTATGGGTGTTGAAGTAATAAAACTGCCTTGAAACAGAGCCGGTCGTCAAACTCTATACGATTGCGGACTATTTAGCACTGTTTTATAGACGTAATTAATTCGGAAACAAATATTGTGCCAATAGAATTGATATATATTCTAAACAAAATCACCAATATATTTCTGTACACATTTTTTTCATGTTTTGAGCCCAACATTTCCAAGAGAAAACTTTAAATATCCGGCTTAATAAAATACTGTGTATACATTTTATATTCACCTAATAAATTGCTATAAATATTTTTATTCACCAATTTAATCAAAAATTAACTCATAGTGTATAAACATTTACGATTAAAATTTCGTCTGTCATTTTAAACTTTACTATCCACTATCCCTTTTATGTCATTAATCATACAGCTGATACTGGATTCTTACAGAAGCTTTTGTTTTTAACCCCTACACTTTCATATTACTTCATCCATCCTCCTTTTTACGTACGATAGTTCCACTACCACGTGCTATTACCACCTGATGTGTGGGGTAGTGTAGTAACGTGCGCGATGTCTCTGTATGAAGATGGTTTAAAGGAAAGATGTGCTGTTAAGAGTTTCGTTGATTCTCACCTAAAATCTCTTCATCCATCTAGTTTATGTAACTATCTTATATACATATCATACGCGTAACTAATAGATATATATTTTCATCGAAGTGATGAACCTATTTCAGGTGTGTCTCCATCTCCAAGAAGATACAACTTAAAGATCTTCATAATTTACTTAGTCCTGTCTAACTCTATACACATTTCTTGCTTCCCTTCTTACAAAGGATTGTAGCTGTTAGATATCTGTTTACGAGCCCGATAGAAAGTAGGTTTCAGGTACTTGTATTTACCCACGCAATGAAAATTCCCTCATAATTTATGTTTTTCCTTAGTTGTATCTACTATCACCTACCACTTTATGGCACGGAATTGAGTGGTATAACTCCCTGAGTGGTATACCACCTACCATTCAGTTTTAGGCCGCTAATTTTCTATATAGTTTTATAAGCCCAATTATAACGTTGGCCAACAGACACGCAAAATAATTTCAATACGCTTCCAAAATCAGACTTATCCAGGTCTAGCCGCAGGCATGCGCGCCCATGTTATAGGTTTACTGAGAAACCTTAACATAATGTTTGGTAAAAATAATAAAATACCGCTTATTTAAATTCAGTAATAACATTTTTATCTGAAATCTTAATTAAAACAATCCAGTATGCTAAACTGTTAAAGGAGCTTAAATCGAGACTTTCATTAAAACTTGGCGCAGTTCTCCCACTTGCAAAGTACTTCTTCACCACGCAAACTGTTATGGCTTCCCGAAGTTAAACCTGTTTTATAAATTCCACTTGAGCGAAACATGCATAAAAAATGGAAGAAAGATTAATTGGACGGGAAATACCACGGCTTAGTAACATAAAACTGTACTACATTTGCGTTCTCAATTTATGAATAGTTCACCGTTTCTCTACCACAACATATCTTCACCTTTAAATTGTTTTCTCTTTCTTTTGTATTTAATCTCGTTATCTACTGCTTTCAAATTTGTCTGACCTCTTTCTCCCTATATAATCCACTTCAACACCTTTTGTTGTCCACCTTTCTTTGTTATGTATCACGACCACTTCTCATTTGCTCGCTCTCTGTTCGTTATCTAGCTCCCTCATATTTTCCAACTTCCTTTCGGTAATGTATCAACCTTTTAACCTTTATCACTGTATCCATGTTTATGACTAGCTATACTCACACATTTTCCTATACCCTTTTGATCTCTTTTCAACTCTCTCTCTCTCTCTTTCTCTCTCTCTCTCCCTATCACTTTCTTGGTCCAAGACAACCATGATGAAGTTATATTTTAAGCGTTTCTGAACCAAATATATCGGTAAAGCTTTAAGGGTAATCATAGTGACAAGCGTTATGAGAGGGACTATAGATACGGATTCATATAGTGATTCTTTCCAACCCAAGGACTCATTGTCTCTCCCTTACCTCTACTAAGAGGAAACGTTGAACCACAGTGCCATTTTGCGAATAATTTTGATATATAACCTGCTTCAATTAATCTACCAAAATTAAAATCTTTAAATAAAATGTAAAACGTAGTTTAGGCTCTACCATTTAATATGAGTGAAATCAACACTGTTTAAACGAATAATTAAAAAGAGATATTTCTAATTTATTCTTTAAAGTAGAGTACTCATAACATATAGAAGCAAGTCTGTTATGCCTGACTGACTGCACAATTTGCACACCTCGCTGGAGCTGGCGTAGGTGTTTTAGAGGCATAGGGTAACATTTTATAACCCTTTGTTGTTAGCCAGGGATTTTGCAAACACTTTCCGTTTGACTGGGGCACAGTTGGAAAACGACCTTTTTTGTATGTACGGCATTTTGCCTACCCCTTACTCCCATTCCCCTTGACTCATCAGCTCAGAGAATGAATCTTTAACAGTTCAAAAAATTTAAATATTATAATTTTATTTATAAATAACAGCCCTTAATTGTTAGATCAAAGGGTAGATACGATACTTGGAAAATACTTCCACATTGTTACTGCTTTTCTGTAGAGTAAAAATTAAAAATTGCGTGTGCTATTACATCCCCTTTAAATATGTAGACTACATATAAAAACTGGGAAAGCTCGACGCATTTAGCGCTGTCCACTAATTTAAGGGTTTTATCTCTGTTCCGTGACGCAAGTTCCGATATTTTGTAACCGACCAACGTATATTAAGTAATATTTTCTTTGTTAATGACGGATTAAAATAGAACAAAATAAAGATAAACTAATAAAGTTTAGTGAATAGAAAAATTTGAACACAAAAAGGGAAATGAATCGCGAATTCAAAGTCAGAAGTAGCTGAATCAATTTTGAGAAGCGCAAAATGTCAGACAGCGAAAGTAAAACCATAGATCAAAATAAATAAGTTTTGAACTAAATAGCTTCAAGGAACCAAGTGATCATTAGGACCATGTCCTGCGTATGTCCGTTACAGAAATACCAAGAGTTTCTTAATAATGTTTTTACAACGAATAGCAATTAATAATTAAGACTTAGTAATAAACATGTACTTTTTATTAAAAACAAAGTAACATAATAATTGAGGGTTATTTTGGTGCATTTAACAATTTAGTAGCTGTAATTTGTTTATTATAATAATTTAATTCCGTATCTGTGGGCCTGTAACTATCCTAATACATTCTAAACCGTTGGCATATGGATTTTGTTTGATATAGCCTATATATTATTTAACTTTGCAACACTGTTTTCTTGTATTCACTTATAACTTTCTCTATATGTACTTAAACCAAGTAAGATTCTTGTGTAAGTACATATAATGAAAGTGATATATATATATATATATATATATATATATATATATATATAAGTTACGTGTTATATTAAGCTCGAAAGGTTTTTAAAAAATGATTTTATTTTTACAAACCTTTGTTAATTAAGAAACATTTAATTTAGAAATGGTTACAATAATTTAGCTTAATAAAAACATAAATTCAAATACAACTGATGTACATACAGTTGGAGCGGAAAACGTCTGTGCGATACAGAGGCGACTTACACACTGCCGGGGCTCTGTTCTCACCACCTATATAATACAAAAGCTGCGTAAGCAGGAATTTTCCTAGCACGCATTTAATTATGAAATGTTCACATAAATTGTTCATATAACTCCTCCATCCCTAAAGAAAACTTCGGGGGTTGGCGAAGTTTCGGCATCGGTTGAAGTCCTCTTCTTCTTCTTGATGAGGGCGAAGTATATAAGGCTGCTGAATACGCCTCCGTAAAGGGCAATAGTCCAGATACTGATGTGGTGGGTTATTTCCATAGTTGGGTCAATCCTTGAGATGGTTTCCGTGTTTATTTTGTCCAACTCTAGGCGTTTAACGTTTACTGAGAATTCTGGCATTTTACGCATTGAAAATTGTAGTTTGGACGTGTCCATGAAAATAGGATGGCCTCTCGAAGTTGTTGATGTATGGCTCAGTTTCATGTTGTTGAAAAAGACTGAATCATTATTAGTTTTTATCAAATATATGCCCTGAAGGGTGACGGTGGTAGTTGCCTTGCGATTGGTAATTTCCAGAGTCTGCTTGTTGGGGAAGGTCGCCAGGTAAAGGTTGATTTCTGGGATCCAGTTAATTAAGTTGTCTGTAACTTCCAATGCAGTATATTCACAGTTGCTGGCATCGTTGTTCCTGATGATGGACATTTCACAGTCTAATTTATGGTGTGTTAGAATGTCGAATGAGCAAACGTATATGGAATCGGTTTTACAGTTACATTCATTGTCTAAACCTAATATTACAGAGTTAGACACTAATATGTACCTTACTTTTGGTATAATTGTTACATAATCTGTTTCATATTTTGTGGGTATAGAATGTAATTTATACAATTTAAATTGAGTTTTTTCTACAATGAGTAAATTTATAAAGTATACAATCCTTTCAGAATCTAGTTTACAATTAACTTTAATCAGGTTCTCTAATTCCCACATATTTTCCATTTTAGGTTCTAAAGGTAACCTCTCATTATAATATATATAAATTTTGTTTAATTCTTCATTTAATTCTTGGGTTGAGATAACACTAGGGTGTCAACACCTAGTTTACAAAATGTAAGAGAATTTTCTAAATCTGTGATTACCTATAACATTATGTCATATAAAATGTTCAATTGGTTTAGAAAACTTCTAAATTTTTCTAGTTCAACAAAGTCATTTACATTTCTATTCACAATACTTAACTTATTTTTTAATTCTACAAAATTTTCATCAATTAAAATAAAAGTTTTATTTAATTCTTTCATAATATTATTACTAAAGGAGTATTGAGATTAAATTTGATAATTAATTTTAATTTGCTCGTTTTCAATATCTTAATTATTTTGTCATATTTTTTACCATCATATGCATCTAAATTGCCTGTTAAAGATTTGATAACGGATCCTAGTCCATCTATAAGACCTCTTTTTGTTCTTTTGTTACCATTCTCTCTTAAGAGTATAATTTCTAATTTTTCTTCTATTACATTTTTACTGTGATTAACATATTTAAAATAATTAACAATATCTCTTATTCTATTACTGTTATCAGTTACATATTCATTGTTTAATAAGCTACCGTTACAATTGTAGCAATTAGTTTCAAAATTTTGTAATACATTATAATAATAAGCATCAATGCTATTTAAATGAGCAACTAAGTTTCTTACATTAAAATAGTGGACAAAGGTATGGTAGGAAGATTCTAATTTGGCCGGCCCAAGGTCTATTGGTATTATTCCGAGGTTGTTATTGATTTCTCTGATCTCTGCTGAGTCGGTGGCTGTGCCAATGACGAACAGGAGGGACCTGGAAAACTATTTTGAGCATTAATTACATTTTTTATCTTCTTAGGCCTTTTAATTTTCGACAAATGTATTTTGTCTTTTGTGTTATGGTGTCTAGGCTTTATTTTACCAGTTTTTCGTTCCTTGTTTATTGAAGCTATCTCTTCCTTGCTATATCTGTTTTTCGTTTTGCTTTGCTTTTGAACTGTTTTTATATAGACTTCCGGTGGTATTTCTGGAAGTGGTTCCTTGTTTATGTTTTTGTTTTTTCTAAATTTTTTTTTAATTCTTTGATTGCTATTCCTAATGTTTTCGTAAAATATTTTTGTTTTTTCTTTATGGTTTAAAACGTAGTCATTTACAATTTGTTTTTCTAAATCTATATCTAATAAAGTGTTTGAATTTATGTGTCCAAATAAGACTTCGCACGGCGTTAATTTTGTGACTGAATGTATGCTATTGTTATAAGCTATTATAGCATATTTAACTTTCTTAATTATATTGTCTTTTTTAAATTCGATTTGATTATTTAACAGCCTTATGTGTTCTATTAAGGTGGAATGAAATCTTTCACATAATCCGTTTGATTGGGGGTTTTGTGTGCTGATAAAGTGAATTTTGATCTTATGCAGGTCTAATATCTCCTTTACAATTCTGTTATTAAACTCCGTTCCATTGTCTGAGATAATAACTGTTGGTAAGCAGAAATGCGTGAAGTAATCTAATAACTTGTCTGCAATCTCTGTAGCTTGAGAGCTTCCCAAGCGACAAGCTTGAGCATATCGTGAGAACGCGTCGACTATGCTGATAACGAATTCTTCTCCAAGGAGATTGTGTCAACGTGAATTATTTGAAATGGTCTTGCAGCTGTTGGTGTCAAGTTCATTTCTAGCTGTAAGGAAATTCTGTCGTATTTGGTTCTTTGTCATTTATATAAAATTTATATATATTATAATGAGAGGTTACCTTTAGAACCTAAAATGGAAAATATGTGGGAATTAGAGAACCTGATTAAAGTTAATTCTAAACTAGATTCTGAAAGGATTGTATACTTTATAAATTTACCCATTGTAGAAAAAACTCAATTTAAATTGAATAAATTACATTCTATACCCACAAAATATGAAACAGATTATGTAACAATTATACCAAAAGTAAGGTACATATTAGTGTCTAACTCTGTAATATTAGGTTTAGACAATGAATGTAACTGTAAAACCGATTCCATATACGTTTGCTCATTCGACATTCTAACACACCATAAATTAGACTGTGAAATGTCCATCATCAGGAACAACGATGCCAGCAACTGTGAATATACTGCATTGGAAGTTACAGACAACTTAATTAACTGGATCCCAGAAATCAACCTTTACCTGGCGACCTTCCCCAACAAGCAGACTCTGGAAATTACCAATCGCAAGGCAACTACCACCGTCACCCTTCAAGGCATATATTTGATAAAAACTAATAATGATTCAGTCTTTTTCAACAACATGAAACTGAGCCATACATCAACAACTTCGAGAGGCCATCCTATTTTCATGGACACGTCCAAACTATAATTTTCAATGCGTAAAATGCCAGAATTCTCAGTAAACGTTAAACGCCTAGAGTTGGACAAAATAAACACGGAAACCATCTCAAGGATTGACCCAACTATGGAAATAACCCACCACATCAGTATCTGGACTATTGCCCTTTACGGAGGCGTATTCAGCAGCCTTATATACTTCGCCCTCATCAAGAAGAAGAAGAGGACTTCAACCGATGCCGAAACTTCGCCAACCCCCGAAGTTTTCTTTAGGGATGGAGGAGTTATATGAACAATTTATGTGAACATTTCATAATTAAATGCGTGCTAGGAAAATTCCTGCTTACGCAGCTTTTGTATTATATAGGTGGTGAGAACAGAGCCCCGGCAGTGTGTAAGTCGCCTCTGTATCGCACAGACGTTTTCCGCTCCAACTGTATGTACATCAGTTGTATTTGAATTTATGTTTTTATTAAGCTAAATTATTGTAACCATTTCTAAATTAAATGTTTCTTAATTAACAAAGGTTTGTAAAAATAAAATCATTTTTTTAAAAACCTTTCGAGCTTAATATAACACGTAACTTATATATATATATATATATATATATATATATATATATATATATATATATATATCACTTTCATTATATGTACTTACACAAGAATCTTACTTGGTTTAAGTACATATAGAGAAAGTTATAAGTGAATACAAGAAAACAGTGTTGCAAAGTTAAATAATATATAGGCTATATCAAACAAAATAAAAGGAAATTTATCAAATTTTTTTATTAAGCGGCAACGTTTCGGTAACATTAGTTACCATCTTCAAGTCTGTGCGTGTATGAATTACTATTTGCATATAGTAAAAAATACTATTTACATTTTACTAAAATTTGCACTCAAGTGGATAAAAATGCAATTAGCGTTATAGCCAATGAAACAACTAATACTCTATTTGAGTGTTTTGTGTAGCCTTGTCATTTGTAAAGTAAGAATATATTATACTATCTAAAATGACTTATAGCTGTTAATTAATTGGAGACTAAGGAAGACGTTTTATATTTTACAAAATTGTGATATAGCGAGCGTAATATGAAGAATAAAAGTTGTTATATTACATTTCTGTGCTTATAAACTATTTATAATATTAGCAGAAACTTTGGTGAGTTTAAAAAAAAAATAACACCACACGCTCGAACAACGATCCTTACGGCTTAGTTACCGTATAATATTTTTGTACACAGCTGCCATCCTTAGAAACAACAAAAATTATAATGAGATGTTTGTCTCAGATGTAACTCGTTAAGTTTCTTGTTCCCTCTGTGCACGAAATGTACAAGTTTATTAAAAGTTTATTTTAGTTAGAGGGCGACTGGTTGCTATAATAAAAAAATATTAATACATATTTTTGCAAGCTTTTAAAAATAAGCAGTGTCTAAAACATACACTGTATGGAAACATTTTAAATTTATTATTATTAATTTTCTCATTTATTTCGTACTATGTTTTTAGTAAGTTTTAATACTTTATTAATTACTTTTTATCAGTTCCCTCTTTCTCTGTATATATTTTTTATTTATATTATATCTTTACAATTACACACTAAAATCCTCAATTAATTTTTTAAATTTTTTACATTTTAAAAAAAATGTATAACAACATTAGACGTATTAACTTCTAGATATATATTTTGAGACGTATTAAGACTAATAACATATAATGTGTTTTAAACGAGAAGAAATTAACAATCTTAGTGATAATCAACACTATTATAGTATTTCCAGCTACTAAAACAACTTCCACTCTTTTAAAGTTTTCCTAGTTTATTAAATTGTAGCACAATTTTAAAATATGGATCGTTTTATAAAAATTCAATTGAAATATTGAAATAAAACCCAAAGTAAATGTACTTGCTCTATAGTTTTGGAATTAACAGGCGCTCCGAAATATTACCAATTGAGAAAATACATTGTCGAATCAATTCTTCGCACTGCGTTATAATTATTACACCGGTCCCTAGGTTGTAAAATATATGTATATGGTTAATTTGTATTATATAAATTAGGAGAGTTAT
This sequence comes from Prosapia bicincta, assembly GCA_036971475.1. Classification (NCBI taxonomy): domain Eukaryota; kingdom Metazoa; phylum Arthropoda; class Insecta; order Hemiptera; family Cercopidae; genus Prosapia; species Prosapia bicincta. Next base: position 158,807,419 of record JBAIZL010000004.1, read on the forward strand.
AAGGAAATCAGATGAATGGACTTTTGTAACGCAAGTGTAAGCTATGCAGCACAATATAGGTCAGCAGGAAAGATAGAGGAGATGTTAGTTAATACTGTACTTTTAAGAGCGAAATAATAAATAATTCCTTTTTTCATCTCTCTAACTACAACTATGATTTAAAATTAAAAGTTTATAATTTTTAAATTACTAAAATAATTTTTTATACTAAACACCTGTGCACAGTTAACATGAAACTTATATAACAGTTACAATTAGTCACATAGAACACAGACAGATTCAAAACTTGTATCTGTGTTCGATGTTTAATTTTACAATATTTATTCGATTGGTAATACGAAAATATGACCCTTCCACATAGCCTTCACATACAACATCGAGTAACATTCCATGTGTTCGGATTAAAATTAATGTTTTTGTAAGCGGAATGAAATTTAATAACTTCGGGAACACCCTGTACATTATGTAAAATCAACCCCCAAGGGCCGTACACCCTATAGAGCACTACACAACGCATGTTAAATGTATGAACCCAGTTCGAACGCTGCTTCATTTAAAATTCTAACACAACAGAGCGTCATCTATACTTGTCAGTGTGTGAGGTTGGGAATTCTGCACACCCTCAATGACGTTATAGGTTTTAAGTTCTTATACAAAATTAAAGAGTTTTATAAGCCTATTAACAATTAGCAATCAATATTCAAACATTTTATATAATTTACAAGATTTTTTCTTTGTAAAAGACGTAAAAATAGCGACATTAGGCGAAATATTTAAGGATTCTTTAAAAAAACAAACCCAACCAATAAGGGTAGATTGAATAATGTATTTAAAGACGACTCCAGTCTAGATTCCTTTGTTAACACCAAAAGAAATTTTCCATATTTCTTGCAGCAGGCAGTTTCGATTGATTAAACGTGAAATCGATATAGACTTACAATCATTACATCAGATTTTACAGTTTATAACAGTTAATGATATTGATCTATGTAAAACCAACAAATATTCGTTGACGATCAGTTCTAATAAATCAAAATATACACAAACATTTTACGTTTTTGTCAGCATTCCATTCTTTTAAAAATAACACACATGAACCAAAAATTATTTTGGGGAAATGTTTTCGGAAAAGCCTATATTTCAGGTCGCACTTCATTTGTTTTTATGCGTTATTTCTGTTTACGTAGCAATAACAAATATATAAACGTATTATTTTATCTCATGTTTTTTTGCAAAGTACTACAAAATACCGACTAAAACAAGCCTTTTCCAAAAACCTTTGCTTCTCTTGGTATTCTGCAGTGACGTACATTGAAACTGAAGTGCAAGGAAATTAGTGTTGCCAACCATGCGAAACTTTTTAGTTAGCAAAGTATCTGGCTGGCTTTGATGCAAAAGCAATGAAACGTTCATGGGATACAATAAGAACAAATTTCAATTATGTTTCTACAGTAGCGTTTTTCGACAGTTATTTAACTATTTGCTTTTATTTTAGAATGGAGTGGGAAAATATTGAATAAACTTGAATGAATTTTATTTCATAAATGTTTGCTGAATTAACTTAACAAGTGTATAGCGCACCCAATTAAATATATATTCAATGTTAAATAGTTTTAGAAATTGGTTTTATACCATTAAAAATCACTTTTAAAAGTGTATAAATATTTATTAAATTTCTGATCACTGTGGACTAATTTCAACCAAATAAATTAATTTCACTAAACAAGATATAACAAACTTTTATTTTACTACAGTCGGAAGATCTTCTTACCCGTTCATTAACGTTACTTACCCCTAAATTAAGTAAAGTTATTTAATTCAATTTCATAGAAACATGGATCAGACTATTTGAAATTGTAGCGCAAAAACCACTGATAAGGTGTCATAACTTAAATAAAAAATTATAATTGTTTTCGGACATTAAAAATTTATTTTTTAAATAATATTCCCTTGCACTCTAATATTTTAGCAACTGTCCCGCTTCTTCGTAGACGGATCAGATAGTTTACCGAATTCCTGATCATGCGATACGACCTGCACATAAATCTCCAACGAACGGTTAATACTAAACAGAGGCAATTATTTTGCCAGTGACTAATATGAAGTCATTTTATGTTCTGATATTTCCTTAGGGAAATGTTTGAGATATTTCGGAAAATACAGCCGCAAAATAAGAACCAAAATCATTTACAAAATCTAAATCCTTACAAACTGGGATTGCACTGCTATGATCCTAAGTAAAAAAAGGTTTATAGCCTCAACGTGCTATTGTAAAATAATAATATTTCCATAACACATTATTATTATATCAAGAACTTTGAGACTGGTGCGATTTTCATCACTTTAAACACGCTAAGTATGGCTCATGGTGCGCAAGTAGCCTATTTAATGCCCCTATTGTCTCCCACCTACTCCATTGTCCCTGGATTCGCTTATCCTCTAAACCCTTACATTTACTGGGCTGATTAATGGCATGAAGGATAACTGGAGACTGTCTCCATGGCGATGCAAATATATGTCAACATAACATTGCAAATGTAGACTCTAGCTGAGGACAGCAAGTGATTTTATTCTATCTCGCAACGTTTGTATCGATTATCGATCTGTCATTTTGTAACGCAGCAACGAAACAACTTTGGATGTACATAATAGTTTTCATAATTTTTACCCTACTTGAATAGTCATGGGATATATATGTACCAACGTGACACTTACAGAGGACGCTATCTTCACGATGTATGTATGTATATATATATATATATATATATATATATATATATATATATATATATATATATATATATATATATAAAGAACTAAGTCAAAATACAAATACAAGATTTATAATTGGATTTACAATTCAAAGCTTTTCGTTGGCTAACAGTACTAACATCATCAGGAATATTAAACAATTAAAATTAAATGTTTTAATTCTTTAATATTCCTGATGATGTGGGTACTGTTAGCCAACGAAAAGCTTTGAATTGTAAATTCAATTATAACTCTTGTATTTGTATTTTGACTTGGATGTTTATTAATACACAAGAATACATATTGCGATATTCACACACACACACACACACACACACACACACACACACACACACACACACACACACACACACACACACACACACACACACACACACACACATATATATATATATATATATATACATATACACACATAGAACAGTCCAGTTTAACGGAGTATATTTGTAGCTATGAGACACTTATAGAGGACGCTATATTGATGGAGTATATATATGTAGTTACGTGTCACTTGTAAAGGACGATATCTTTACAGGGTATATATAAAGCTACGTAACGTTTATAAAGGACGTTATCTTCACGGAGTGTATATGTAGTTACGTGACATACATAGAACATTTTAGTTTAACGGAGTGTATATGTAGCTACTTGACACATATTGTAAACGCTATCTAGAGGGAGTATATACGTTGCTACGTGACAAATATAAAACAGTCCAATATAACGGAGTATATATGTAACTACGTGACACCTATAACACAGTCCCATTTAAAGGAGTGTATGTGTAGCTGCGTGACACTCATAGAGGACGCTATCTTGACAGAGTATATATGGGGCTACGTGACACACCTAGCACAATCCAGTTTACCGGGGTATATATGCAACTATGTGACATATACAACACAGTCCAATATTACGGAGTGTATATGTAGCTGCGTGACACTTATAGAGGAAACTAGATTGACGGAGTATATATTTAGCTACGTGACATACGTAACACAATCCTGTTTAACGGAGTATATATGTAGCTGATTGACACTTTACGGATAAACACTCTATACGGAGTGTTTATGTAGCTACGTAACACATATACAGAATACTATCTTGACGATGTATACACACGTAAACCACAATTCAGTTTAACGGATTGTATATGTAGTTACGTGACACTTATTTATGACGCTTTATTGACGAAATATATATGTAGCTACGTAACACTTATAAAGGACGTTATCTTTACGGAGTCTATGTGTAACTACGTGACACATATAGTGGACGCTATCTTGACAGTATATATATATTGTAATCCTTAGATGAATTATTTTTTCTTGTTGCATATGTATGGTGAAATAAACACCATACGTATGTTAATTAAACACGTACACATAGGCTTAAAAATGAATATAATAGAAAAGTTAGAGATATATAAAAATAAAATTAAGAACACACTAATAGAGGAACATGTCCAGATTAAATCAAAACATAATACAATCTCTAGCATATTTGATGATATTTTAAAAATAAAAGATTAGGAAAAATGGAAATATTAAAGTACATTTATCTAACAGATAAGATAACTGAGACCAGGTTTACTGAACATAGTACAATTATATTCAACAGTCTTACTCTAGTCACATAACTGGACAGTGATTTATAAATTTTGAAAATGCTAATAATGTAAATTGGCGAAAAGCTTCAATCAACAATAAAATGAAATATTACTTGTATACTCTTGTTTATGAAATTTATTTTATTTCAACATATATACATATACACATATATATATATATATATATATATAGCTGCGCGACACTTGAAGTGGACGCTATTTTGACGGAGTATATATGCAGTTAAGTGATAAATACAACACAGTCCAAATTAACGTATTATATATGTAACTTATTGACACATATAACACTGTAGAATTTAACGGAGTGTATATGTAGCTACGTGAAACATGTAACACAATCCAATATAACGGAGTATATAAGTAACTACATGACAGATATAACTCAGACCAGTATAACGGAGTGTATGTGTATCTGTGTGACGCTTATAGAGGGAGCTATTATGACAGAGAATGTAAGTAACTACGTGACACATATAACACAATTCAGTTTAACGGAGTGTTTATGTATCAATGTGATACATAAAGAACAATATAGTTTAACGGATTGTATATTTAGCTATGTGACACATTAAACAGAGTACATTTTAACGGAGTGTATGTGTAGCTACGGCTTACTTATAGAGGACGCTATCTTGACGGAGTATATATTTAGCTACGTGACACATATAACAAAATCCAGTTTAACGGAGTGTATATGTAGCTGTGTGCCACATATAACACAATCCACTTTAACGGATAGTATATGTAGCTATGTGAGACTTATGGGGGACGATAAAATGATGAAGTATATATGTAGCTACGTGACACATAAAACACAATCTATTTTAACGGAGTGTATATCTAGCTATGTCATACATATAGAACAAAAACGTTTAATGGAGTGTATGTGTAGCTACGTGATTCATATAGAATACAATATAGATACATATAGACGCAATATAGTTTAACGAAGTGTATATGTAGCTACGTGACACATATAACACAATCCATTCTAACGGGGTGTAATTGTAGCTATGTGATACATATAGAACAATATAGTTTAACAGACGGAGTGTATGTGTAGCTACGTGAGACTTATGGGGGACGCTATACTGACGGAGTATATATGTATCTACGTGACACATAAAACACAATCTATTTGAACGGAGTGTATATGTAGCTGTGTGATACATATACAACAATAAAGTTTAACGGAGTGTATGTGTAGCTACATGATTCATATATAATACAATATAGATATATATATATATATATATATATATATATATATATATATATATATATATATATATTAAAACAACACAGGTTATTCAAATACAAGAATATTTATTATTTTAAATCCAAAGCTTTTCGTTGGCAAACAGTACCAACATCATCAGGAATGAAAATTACAATAATGTAAGCTATATGTGTAGCTACATATATGTAAGCTATATATGATATAGCTTACATTATTGTAATTTTCATTCCTGATGATGTTGGTACTGTTTGCCAACGAAAAGCTTTGGATTTAAAATAATAAATATTCTTGTATTTGAATAACCTGTGTTGTTTTAAATTATTAAACAAGAAAACGTATTTTATATTTATATATATATATATATATAGACACAATATAGTTTACCGAAGTGTATATGTAGCTACGTGACACATATAACAAAATCCACTCTAACGAGGTGTGTAATTGTAGCTATGTGATACATATAGAACAATATTTTTTAAGTGTATATGTAGTTACTTGATACATACAGACGACACAATCCTAATACTGTATATTTCATGTCGCATATAGAAGACACAACCCTCATTAAGTATTATTTTATTTGTGTCACATGTAGAGGACACAGGCCTCTATTACTGTTTTGTAGTTGTGTCACATGTAGAATACACAGACTTCATTCAGTATATATTTATTTACGTCTCACATATATTATATATATTATCAAGAAGTTTGTGATATAAATACAAGAAATATATTTGTACCTACGTACGTACACACACACACACACACACACACACACACACACACACACAAACTAACACAAAAAGCATCGTGTTATGACGTGTTGTAGGTCATGTACCTGAAAGAGTCGTAGATTCATTGTTCCCATGTTACTACAATAGTAAAACGAGGCATAAGAAGAGTTGAGGAGTTGGGGAGCTCTATGCATGTACATAATATTATCCTTGTTTCGAATTTAGGAATAAAGAGAAATTAAGGCATTGCGTATTTGTAATTATGCAATTACGTAATTATTTGCAAAAAAAAAGTTAATTGTTTCATGAACACGTTCGATTTCTAATGTAAATTGTAAAGCTAAAATAACGTATATTGTACTTTAATATTGAGGATATTATTTTACATTACATTTATAAATTATTCCAAAACGCCTGATCTCGTAAACACGACTTAACAGCTGATCTTGCCCTACATTTAAAGCATATCCCGAGATTAGAGTGAAATTTATTTTAAATATTAGATCGGTTTAATAGCTACGTCATAATCACACAGAATAGTTGTGGTAGGGTTGAAATATAACTTTGTATCATGAAGAAGCGAACGAAAATCAGATATATTTATACAGGCTTCGTAGAATTCCAATGGACTCGCGTAACTTATCCTCACAATATCTCCAGTTGCTGACGGAAGGGGCGGAGTTGAAGTTTCCCTGCCGTGACTATTTTGCCGCGTAAGCAAGGAACCGTTTACTCTGAGAGTATTAAAGTCTCCGTATTGACAGCCCGCCATCATATTTATCGTCTCGGCACAAATTCACGCAGACATATCGATATCAACAATCTTGCCAACTGCATCACAGGAAATACTGAAGCGATGTAGTTTACTCAACTTTTTTATTTAAATATTTCATTAAAATGTTTTTGAAAGACGAATCCAGTGGGTACGTTTCACGTTTAAAGAGATATTACCGTACAGTTGTGAGCTATAATAAGCAAACATTACTTGTTACTTCAAGCACTTCTTTGTATTTACGGTTACTCAATAATTGCTTTAAATTATATAATTACAGCCAAATTTGTATGAATTTATAAGGTGAAACTCTCGGCATGAATAAAAATTCACAGATACTTGAAGGTAAATACGCTTAAGGGTTTCGTACTTTAAAGTTAATAATAATATAGATGTGAGACCGATTAGAGTGTAATCACCATTAATATGCCTTGGCACATTTTGTATAACAATCTATGTTCGATTCCAATGGAGCTAACTTTAGGCGAATTTGTGAAGGAGACAAGAATTGGAAAAACTAAGAAGAACCTATCGTTCTGTAAAACTGTAATAAAACAATAATAATATATCTGTAAGACCAATTAGAGTGTAATCACCATTAATATGCTTTGGCACATTTTGGATAACAATCTATGTTCGATTCTAATAGAGCTAACTTTAGGCGAATTTGTGAAGGACATAACAATTGGAAAAACTGAGAAGAACCTATCGTTTTGTAAAGCAGTAATAAAATAATAACTTTGAAGGAGCTAACATTTGGGAAAATCTGTGAATGTAGGCAAAACTGAGAAGGAGCTATGGTTATGTAAAAGTTTATGAGAAATAACATTTTCTAAATCGGTGAACGATATAAAATTCTCTAAAACGGTGGAAGAGGTTACAATCAAATTGACTGTGATGAGTTAACTAATAGAAAAACTGTTAAAGCGATAACATCTACTAAAATTGAAGGAGGGAGAAATGCATAATTTGTCTCGATATAATTCATTCCGGGAAAACGTCTAATTTAAAAATATTATTTAATCATAACACAAACAGAAAATTTAAAAAATTCTATATGAACTTATTTAGTTATATTTATATTTTTTTTTTATTAGGTAGATAAGTGTTTTACTTTTGGTTAAGTACGATACTAGTTAAAGGCGTATTACCATATAGTGACGAATTCATAAGAAGATAAAAGAGTCATCATCTATTAGATTTTATTATTTATTCGAATCTCTTTTTGTGATCATGAGGCAGTAACTATATATTATGCATTTGTTCTAACAATCAATTATAATTGATAAATAATTATTTATATTTACAGGAACATTTATTTTACTATTTTTTTCATTCTCCCTGTACATAAACTGTGTGTAATTTGTTCGGCTCTCCTTCAAAAAATTTTGAAACAGACTGCTACACTACAAAATGTATTTACTCCCCAACCTTTTATCCACAACAATAGTATAACCACTGTCTAACTTGAAAAGCGAAAACCAATTTATTTTCCAACACAAATAAGATACGTCAAAAAATTTCCTGCCTCGAAATAAATGTAAAGTCACTGCGAGAGTGTGTGATAAATAACCAACCCTTCACCCTGGATAAAGTGAATCGTAATAAATATACGCACAACACTCGGAAGCGAACCAGTCAAGGGAAAAATAGAAAATATCGGCTCAAATCTTACACTTTATTGGGGCCTTGATTCGCTCACGTTTGCATTATGGGGTTCCTGTTTGGAATTTGTAAGCATTTGGGACTCGGCGAAATATAGAACTGGGAATTGTTTTTATAAAATGTTGCTTGCATTATTATTGAGTATATTTTTAATACACACACACACACACACACACTCACACACACACACACACACACACACACACACACACACACACACACACACACACACAAACACACACACACACACACACACTCACACACTCACACACACACACACTCACACACACTCACACACACACACACACACACACACACACACACACACACACACACACACACACACACACACAAACACACACACACTCACTCACACACTCAAACACTCACAAATAAATATGTATATTCATATATATATCTACCTATATATATATATATATATATATATATATATATATATATATATATATATATATGTATATATATATATATACATTAATATTTGAAATAAATGTAATAACATTTAGTGTCATATTCTATAAGTTTTAAAAGAATGTATTTGAACTTGAGTGGATAAATAAACAGTATTTTATTACGATTGAAAATTTGATCCTAATAAATATATAGCCTATATATATATATATATATATATATATATATATATATATATATATATATATGGAGGGGGGGAAACTAATAGAGGGAACTGAAAAAATAATATTACTAATGAAAACAAATTGTATAGTTAAATCTAATTGGCGCACTTGATTTATAACCTCAAAACATTTAGCCTATGATTTAGAAGCGTTTTACTTATTCCAGGATATACGTAAGCGTGACTTTTGTCATTCCACTCAAAGAGTGTCCGCACACTCTGTACTCTACTAACAGTGAATATAAATTAAATGGACAAGTATTAGACCGATTCAACAGTCGTCATTCCATATCGTATATATACAAATATTGATAAATAAAGTCTTTGTTTTGATATCTTACTGGAACCATAATATTAAAGATCAAAGCACTTATTTAGAGGTTGTATTGAAGACCGCAACCCGAGTTAGCAAGGGACGTTCTCGTTAAAACGTCAAATCATTTGAAAACATAATCAACTAGTGCGCTATAAAGTGTATAGGTCGATACTGGAAGTTCACCTTTAAGGTCCAAACAAGTAGGTTAACAATAAATGTCATAAAGATATTCGTTAGATATTTCTTAAGATATGTTTTAGCAACTAGTTTGTTGCACTTATCAAGCTTTCTGTGCTATAAACAACTGTGTAATGTGAGGAGGGAAAATATTAGGCCCCAACACTTCACTAAGTTCTTCCTTTGAGCTAGAGTTTTACTAGCTATCCTATCAGCATTACTGTTGCTCCTCATTACTGTACCTGCTTCACGCTTTGAGCTATAGCTCTTCCAGCTTTCCTATAAGCATTAATGTTGCTCCTGATTACTGCCCATGCTTCAAGCTTTGGGCTATAGCTCTACTAGCTTTCCTATCAGCATTACTGTTGCTCCTTATTACTCTGCATGCTTCAAGCTTGGAGCTATAGCTCTACTAGCTTTCCTATCAGCATTACTGTTGCTCCCCATTACTCTGCATGCTTCACGCTTGGAGCTATAGCTCTACTAGCTATACTATCAGCATTACTGTTGCTCCTTATTACTCTGCATGCTTCAAGCTTGGAGCTATAGCTCTACTAGCTTTCCTATCAGCATTACTGTTGCTCCCCATTACTCTGCATGCTTCACGCTTGGAGCTATAGCTCTACTAGCTATACTATCAGCATTACTGTTGCTCCTTATTACTATATATGCTTCACGCTTTGAACTATAGCTTTACTAGCTATCCTATCAGCATTACTGTTGATCCTCATTACTCTGCATGCTTCACGCTTTGAACTATAGCTCTACTACCTATTCTATCAGCATTACTGTTGCTCCTCATTACTCTGCATGCTTCACGCTTTGAGCTATAGCTCTACCAGCTTTCCTATTGGCATTACTGTTCTTGCTCATAACTTTGCATGCTTCACGTTTTGAGCTATAGCTCTACCAGCTTTCCTATCAGCATTACTGTTGCTCCTCATCACTGTACATGCTTCACGCTTGGAGCTATAGCTCTACTAGATATCCTAACAGCATTACTGTTGCTCCTCATTACTGTTCATGCTTCACGCTTTGACCTATAGCTCTACTAGCTTTTCTATCAGCATTATTGTTGCTCCTCATTACTGTGCATGCTTCACGCTTGGAGCTATAGCTCTACTAGATATCCTAACAGCATTACTGTTGCTCCTCATTACTGTTCATGCTTCACGCTTGGAGCTACAGCTCTACTAGCTTTTCTATCAGCACTATTCTATCAGGATTATCTACTCTAAGTAACAGATTGAAAAAAAGAAACAAAACACACATGACTTAGAATGTGCAGGGTTTATAAGAAACAAAAATTATAAAAAAATTGTGTGGAACAAGGCGGGAATGAAAAACGAGCTAAGGCGAGTATGGTTGGAGCTTTGAAAAACTAATGAAAATATAGTAAAATAAAAATGTCTTTTTGTGTTCGTTTCAAGCGTTACCATGGTTATATCGCATAAGTGAGACACACACACACACACACACACACACACACACTCACACACACACACACACACACACACACACACACACACACATACACACACAGACTTACACAAACACATAAACACACAGATATATACAAATGTTAATGTGTTCAAATGGTCTCCTGCAGTAAGGTAAATATCTATTACGAATTGGTTTGATTGCACATATGACATTTGGGACGACATGGTCTGTGTATCCCACACAGTATGATGTACACGCAAATCCTCATTACGTTTTGCTTTCAACTCATTTTTGTTACCGATTATCTTTTAAATGTCTTTAAATTACCTACACAACGCCGTGTTTGATTGTTTTAGTCTGTAATGTGTATATACATGTTCAACTACTATTATATATATATATATATATATATATATATATATATATACACTATGGTTTAACAATGAATATGTGCAGCCAATTCAAATCTGGGTGTTTGCGCTGATTTAAATTTTAAATGAACAAAACAAATATCTATAATTGTAAATAAGATCAGGGCTACATACTAAATTAGTCAATATTTACGTTTTATAAGTGAAACTGTAAATATATATTACTTTGTTGACGTAACAAAATATGTCACAGTTATTACTACTACACTTAGGCTACTAAATCCATTTACTTTTTTTCAACTATTACGGCTACTAAATTGGTATACAGAGAGAGTGGAGTAAACTAAATTTGTTTATAACTTATATTATAACTTTTTTTTAAAACACAACCCTTGTTTCAAAAATATGTCAACAGTATTTTTTTTTTAATAAGATCTTTGGACACAAGATACGCTTAATTACATTTCTCCGTGTATGCATTAATTAAATACCATATATATTTCATACATTCGTTAAATACATTTAAATATATAAATTATATACTACTATTAAAATAAGTATAGAATTAAATATATCGAATGACTCAGATTCTTTCCATCCTGGTTTAAGAAACAGATGAATTGAGTCCCACCCGACACCGCTGAGCAAATCTATAGACAGACGTCATTTTCTGAGATTTTGTGTCAGCTGTTGTATTACAATTCCACGCTGTATAAAAACCGTCTTACATTTCCTTGTGATTTAAACAAGAGGATACGAATGACCTTATAGAACGATTGCAATGGCGATATCAGTGAATTAGAATTCCTTTATTAGAACATCAGAACAAAACAAGACAGCAATTCTGAATACATAAAACCAATTACACCACAAATACTTTTTATTTATGGCCTGATGTACATTTCGATTTTAAAGTAAATATTTTCAGAGAAAATTTCTACAGGACTAACTGCATTTCGCTTCTTGTAATACTTTTCTCTGAAGATGACTACTTTGCAATCAAAATTTACATTAAGGCATAAATAAAAAGTATTCGTAGTTTAAGAAGGTTCGTTTATTTATAATAAAATATTACACCTCAGCTTCTCCAAGGTTTTATAAAATAGAATAAAGTTTACTGTAATGTATTTGTATATATTAATAGTAGAATATTATACGCAAGTATATTGTATTAAAAAGATGTCGTTAGTTGATTGCAAACGAACATACTGGAAACGTATGTACAAATTGAAATATTATTACTATTGTAATATTGAGATATAGAAATTATTAATAATTCTGGACACAAGACAATTGTTCTGTTGTATCATAACTATCAAAAACAACCAGTCTATTAGCATGTAGTAATGGTAATGAAAAAAAATCTATTTAGGAGATTTTAGGGAGACGAAGGAAACTACTCTGGTACTGGATGATAAGAAAAATCATGACTTACTTGGGTAGGCTCGTAGACAAATTTATATATTTTACAAAATTTACAAGTGTGATCTACTAAAAACATCATACCTATTTTTGTTTCTGAAGGATACTACCCTTGGGTAAGCTAACTTGACCCAGAATAGAAATTATGTTTGCCCCAGAACACCTCTACACAAGGGAGACATAATTCTCCCTATATCGCACACAAAGGAAAATCAAAACAAATTCTTAATTTCTTCATTTCACAAATTTTCAAATCGTTTATAACTTGTAATAGATACTATTCGAGATCTAAAATTATTGTAAGTTTATAATATTTTGTATCAAGTTTTTTTTTACAAAGGAGGATATCTTAGACTGTACAATGTTAGGGATGTGTAAAGGTTATATTTATAGCATAGATCTTCAGATTCAGTCTGGCCTGTGAAACCCTTTAGTAAACTCTGAGACAGTCTCTTGTAAACGTTCATGCAGCTACAAGGCAGGGAATAGGTTAATTTACAATGTTGCGCCACTTCCCCTCCCGCAGTAACACTTCCCACTCTCGTCTACTTTACTTCCCCTCCTGTGCATTTAATATGTCACGCTATACCTGACAACCTATAGAGACATACATCTTCCTTGGACAGAGAAAGAATCATATCACACTGAGGCACATATTATATTTAAGAAACTGTGAAAGGAATCGCCTTAAAAGCAAAAGAAAAGAAGTCCAGATTTAGTCAGGGTATCTAGGTTTGGTTAAACTTAAAGGACAAGGTGACATAATAAGAAACATAGATTGTATGATTTCTAAACAAGATTATTTATTTAAATCAATTAATGAAAACATTTCAGGAAAATATAACACAATACAACTTATTAACAACTGTTTTATAAAACTATCATTTGTGCATCACATTTACATCACTTTCCTCCCAAAAAACGTTTTTGACAGAATAGTCATATTTTGTGGTTTTTAGGAGGGGACAAAATAACAAATTTACTACCCTGGGTGTCTCTAAACAATAATCTACGTCCGTTTCCGTGAAGATAACTTAAGTAGAAAGAAAAATATCCTTCGTTTTTTTTGTATATAAGTGCCCATATCTGAGACTTTCTAAACTAACCCCGTGGAACATTATAAATCCCATAAAATATTCCAAATTTGAACAACGCAAAGTTATTTCGTTCAACTGGCGCGTATTAGTTTTTAAAATGGATGAGGTTTTGTCGAAATTATTTATTAGCGTTTAAAAAAGTTCACATTTTTTTAAAATCAATTCCCATTTTTTTGTATCAACTTTCAACAAGTTGGCGAATTAGGCTCTCAATAATCACAAAAGCTTAGAGGAAGCAAATATACCATACCAAAGTGATTAATACGATTAGTTTATGAAATTGTGAAATATATTGAAGAGCTTCTATCAACGATCCCTCTCTCTCTCTCTTTCATTCATTCACTCGTCTATACAAAACCTCCTCTCTTTTTCATGTTGCCAATCAAATTAGGAATCGCAAACTTATGAATTCTTACCTCGGGAATGATAAGGCAGCCAAGTAAAAACTAGTTCAAAGGCTACAGTTGGAGATAAACCTTCAAAAAAAATTTAATATTATGTCTTGAACATAACCCATACAAATACATTACTTTATCCACACCCAAATTTAAACTTATACACTCACACCCACACACACACCATACCGACGCACCCCCTCTCTCTCTCTTTCTCGCTGATACCCACAAGCATACACTCACACACATACACACCAACACACACACATACACATACACACACAAACAACACACAACACACACACACATAATATATACAAAATATAGTAATTTTAGGGATTTACAAACTATTTCAGGAAGATACGTAACGCAAAACCAAAAATGTAAACAACAATTTGGTTACATATTTCTTGGTGTATTAAAATTTTCTCCATTTCCTTATTCCTAATAAAATTAACTTATGTCTTTCAAGCATATTGTCCGAAATATTCATACAACACACACACACAACACACAACACACACACATACACAATATATATACAAAATATAGTCATTTTAGGGATTTACAAACTATTTCACGAAGATACGTGACGCAAAACCAAAAATGTAAACAACAATTTGGTTACATATTCCTTGGTGTATTAAAATTTTCTCCATTTCCTTACTCCTAATAAAATTAACTGATGTCTTTCAAACATATTGTCAGAAATGTTCATACACATTTTAGAACAAAAACATATCATAAACAACAACAAACACGCCCACAAAATAATATATTGGTACAGATACGTAGATGACATCCTAATCCTATACAACGGCAACATAAGACAGATAAATACCCAGGCGCGTATCCAAGGGGGGACGATGGGGCGATCGCCCCCCCCCCCCAACCCTCAAGAACTTTGGGTTAAAAGTCGACAATATATTATTAAATTAGGACTTTCTATTAAATTAGACTTTTACTTAAGTTAATTCGTCTTTTATTGTAAATAAAAAATAAAATTTTAATTTCAAAATGTGACGCGTTCCCTCGGCATACCCTCGTAAACGTCTAAACGTTTTAACAACAGATAGCGCTAGTGAAGCTTAGTCTCGAACATATGATTTTCAATACGTAATTTTGCAAGCGTAATATTCGTAGCTGACTCCGGAGTTGTTCGTGTTGGAAGAATAACTACTTGTAATAATTAATAAACAATTTTTATAATAATAGCTTATTCTCTAGCCATAAGTGTTATCGAAACTGGAATAATTATTTATTAAAAAATCAAATTTGCTACAAATCTTTATCACATTACCGATTTCTAACGCAAGCGTAGAAAGAACTATTTCCGTTCTATGTTTTACATACACGCACGCGCACACACACACACACACACACATATTATATATATATATATATATATATATATAATGCATCAATCGCCCCCCCCCAAGGAAGTAGCTGGATACGCGCCTGATACCTTTCACAATTACATAAACAAATTACACAATGACATATACTTCACACTGGAAACAGAACAACAAAACATAATCAACTTCCTAGACCTAACGATAACAAAACAAAACAACAAACACACATTCAAAATACCCAGGAAAACCGCCACCACAGACAGAGTTATAAACAACACGTCCAATCACCCCACACAACAAGAACATGCTGCCTTCCACGCCATGATACACAGATTAATCAACATACCCATGAATAATGAAGACAAAATAAACGAAATAAACAGAATAAAACACATAGCCCATAAACAGATATTAACACACATTGATAGACAACATAATGTTCAAAAAATAACGTACATCTAGCACAACATAAAACAATAACACAAACACAAATATATATACCACTTACATATTACGACAACACTTCACATAAAATAGCTTCCATGTTCCGCAAACTGAAATACAACGTAGCATTCACAACATCCAACACAATTAAAAAACACCTACACAGTTCAAAAACACGCCAGGATAACACGTCAGGGAAGGCGTATACAAGATTACATACAACTGTCCCAGCTTTTAGATAGGACAAACAGGGAGAACATTTACAAGATACGAAGAACACGTAAAACAGATAAGAAAGACACAACTCACATCAAAATTTGCCATCCCCATACCAAACACACTTCACAGACTGACATAGACACCAATCTAAAAATACTACATTACATCAATAAAAGCAAAAAACTTAACAAAGTAAAAAAACTATGAGAAATACAAACACCATAAATACTATCCACAACACATTCTAAATGACAAAACAAACTCCTAATCAAACACTATATTTGAGCACATAATTAACTACTACTCAATGAACAATAACACACCACAGAACAAAAATACACCACAGACTCACACCAACACAACACACCTGAGCAACAGTCTTGTCAGTAATTCACAGCATTGAAAAATGCGTTGACCTAGTACGAAACGCGTCTGCTGAATAAATCAGTAAGTAATGGTTGTTTGCCAAGATAAACAAGCAAGTGTAATTTTTATAAAAACCTCAAGATGTACAACACAAAAGCCGCATGTTTTAAATTATTTTACTAAAAATCTTTATGAAATCTTATCCCAACCGAGACTCGCTGATGAATACCACGTCAGTACGAATCGTTCTCGTTATCTTCATCTAGGAACACAAATATTCCAAAATCCTGGTACATCTAACCAACAGAACGTCCAAAGAGGTTAAAATCAACAGCCAGCCCCATAACTCAGGGGGATTACCTCTCGTCATAAAACACACTTCGCCTGTAATTAAGGTAAACCTCAGAGAGAACTGCTCGATTAAACCGTGTCTTAAAGCGACGGGAATTGAATACGAGACAATGAGTGAAGCCCTGAATCAATCAAGTGTTTAGTTGAAGTTTATATTTACACAACTAAGTTCCAAGGAAAGACGTCACTTTACAATATAGACTTCGATTCTAGGTTCAAGTTGTAATATAATAAAGCACACTGAAATAATAATTGATTAATTAAGGTTTTATTTTGACTTGATTATTAAACAACAAAACCATAATGCCACGTAAGTTTATTACATCTATCTTGTTAACACAAATCCGTGCGACACAAATCCTATGAAGCTATATTCACTGATCCCCATTTTATTCTCTAATAAATTCAATACTGGGGACTGATCGTTACATATTGCACAGATATTTACAAAATATACAGTTGTGGAAAACTTTTTTTTTAAATTTAAATGAGTAGCTATTATTCAATTAATACGTTACGTAAATATACAATATAAATTTATTGTTTAATACGCTTTTAAATGTATATTACGCTAACTGTAAAATGTGTACAGATAAAGTATGATTGTGTTGCTTAAGAAAAAAGAATTGTTGTTGTTCAAAAAGATATTATTAAAACTTATTAGCCGAAATAATAGAATGCCGTATTTGATCTAAAAAAGGAGAACAAAATTTACAAATATTAACCTAAAATCAACAACGGGTTTTGTATTTATTTCACTTTTCTTCTTTATGTTATCTTCTTTACATCAACAGATCATTAAGTTCCCGTAAAATCCCATCAACAAATAATTTTCGTCATTACATCTTGATGTATTACAACAATACATCGATATTTATCTTGAGTTCATCATTTTTTTTTAGATTCATTGAATCTTTGATATTGTGCAATGATGAATAACATCAACAGATCTTTATTTATTGATACTATCCTATCCCATCAAACATTATTTTCGTCATTACATCTTGGTGAATTAGCCTACAATAATAAATGGTTATTGACATCAACCTAAGTCTAACAAACGTTTTTGGCTTTAATTGAATCATCGATATGACGTAATGATGAGGCACATCAATACATAATTATTGATTCTAACCTATCTCATCAAACATTAAATCTTCAGCATTACATCATGAGGAATCACATCAGTACATGTCAATTAAATCCATCAAAAAACAGTGTTATCTGAAACATCGCAATTCTTGATTGTTAAGGTCTCCATAAGACAAATCAACCGTTCATTCCTGTAACACTAGCTTCGTGCCATTTATAAAAACAACTCTGTTGTGTTTAAACATAAATCCTAAAACGCAATTCCACTTGTCCTAATTATGTGTAACAGAAAACAGATAATTTTGTTACGTTTGTGGGGAAATACTTATCTCATCCCGAAAGATAATTCACTTTGTAAATGAATCATTAGCAACGGAGTTTCTGCCTCCCGAACTGGGTTTACACTAAAGTTAATAAACGAATTTTCCCCTCTTATTCCCTGATTTACGGACCGGCATCAGACAATTTACTTGATTTACTGGAATGGGTTTTATATGAAACGTCCCGCGCATAAATATGCAACCAACACGGTTACGCGTAACCAGGCTATATTTTTACTCGATTGTTTGAAACACTTATTCATTGATGTTGCTAAAACAAATTACCGTCAGAAAACACATTAAGATGTATTTGGGTAATATTTCATTGAAGAGAATGGATACAATCTTCTAACTCTACGTGACTTATATTTTATGGTAAACGTATCGGAAATGCAATGCAGGACAAGGAGCGATGGTCTACTCTACCAGCAAGAGGAATAAATAATAACTGTTTTCCTTCTATTCAGGCGTTAAAAGTATTTTATTCCGGCTATCGTCACTCTCCTGATCGTCATATATATATATATATATATATATATATATATATATATATATATATATATATATATATATATTATCTCGTTTTTAAAAACAAATATTTTTGTTCGTTTTCTTTATAAAATCCTTCTTTTAAGTTTTATTTTATAATTTTCCTGTTATCCTGCCTAAATATAGAACATGTACAGTCACCACACAAATTGAGCTGAGAGTAAGCTGTCCATCTGTAGTTACTAGAGTTGACCTTTATAGGCGTAAATGGCGTAAATAAATTAAATTGAGAAAATACCACAACATTCAGACTCAAATTTAATAAGTCAGTCAAAAACCTGTAGCTGTGATGATGTTTATGCGGTAGTGTCCTAATACGAGAGATAAGTATATAGCGAAAGGATAGAAATTTGGACAATCTTGTGCGTAAAATAAGGGTGCGACGAGCAACACTGTTCTTAGAGGCGTTTAAAAATTTCTTATCTTAGCGATAAGAACTATGTCATGAGACCATATTTTTTAATATCACTTCCCATCGATATTTTACCTCTTTTCACACGAGTTCCATTTCCAGCAAGGGCTTAAATAATTATTTACATTTGAATTGATTAACGTCGAATTTTGGTGCATTTTATTAACAAATAAATATAATAGATCACTCGGCGACATTTTACACATTCGCTTCTTACACAGAAAATGGACTACATGACATTGTTTGGACGAGTTGCATTTATGCAGTGTGTGAGAATGATATGAAGAATAACCATAGAGAAACACGAAGAAACTGGAAGAAGGGCACCAAGGCGGCCGCCTCCCATACCGTCGTCCAAAAACACGAATATAGTGCAATAAGTTATTGATGTTCTACCGACCGTCAGATGAATCCACGACCAATGTGGGAATTTAATCTCTAACTAGTGACACCTGGATTGGATGACTAGCAACAGCCACGGTCTGGCTTGATGGCGCGAAGCCAAAAGCCGAAGTGGCTACTGGTTACTCTCTGGGACGAAACAGAGCTCCTGCTATGATTTTGACTATATCAGTACTACTCGGGACCAGCAGGACTTTCCAAACTGTAACGCTTTCCTTACTTCAGTACCCCTCACTACTTGGGTTTAAGTAGGGTGACTTTCGGTTACCTTGCCTAAGGGCCGGATCTCCGAATGTTGAACTATACGGCGTCTCAGGTTGAGGTAAGTCAGGTATCTGGAAGATTAGGATTGGCCTGGGCCTATGAATAGGCTGGGACAGCTCGACGAGATCATCCCATTAGTGACGCATCACCGATTACTCCACTTAAAAACCTTAATTTAATAATTACGCATTATATGAGAAAATCGTTGATACTGTTTTCTTAATTACTATCAAACAAACAATTGCGTGTTTGCCTCATGTTAATCAGCCGACTTTAAATGAGATTGTCCATACCGAAGGGAAGTTACGGTATGCGACGCGTAGCCGGTTTGTCAGTTAAGGTTATCAATAAATAAATAGCTTCACACGAATTCACAAAACAATATACTTTATTGTTCTATATACGCGTTTCAATGATCTATTTCAACATAATAAGTGACACTACTACAAATTTACAACTACAACTAAGCTCGTTTACCTATAAAGTTTAGTTACAGTAGTAAATTTTCAGCACTGTCACTTAAGATGATGACAGTGACAATAAAGCGTGTGACAATAAAGCGTATTGATGAGGTGTACACTCACAAACTTTTGTTCATTAAAAACACGGTTGATGCGGGAGTCAAAGAAACCTGATTTATTAAAGGTTTGGTAACGTTTCGACGACTAATTTATATTTTTAAACTATTTAATTTGTTTGTGTTGTTCTGTTAATTTATTAGTATTAAAAGTTGTTGTAATGTTTTTGATTTTATGTTAATTTTATTGTGAATTTGTATAACGTAGATGTTACTTTTGTCCATAGTAATTACCTGAATGAGGATGACAATTTAATCATCGACACCTTGCCAAATTCCTAAAAAATTAGCTATCTTTGACTCACGCATCAACCGTGTTTTAATTGAATAAACCATATTGTGCTCTGAATGTGTAGTTATTTACTCATTTACATTTTAAAGTAATTAATTAACAATATATACAATCACTAATACGCAAAAATTATATTTCGTTTTGAAATCTATGAGAGATGTGTGTCATAAAATGTTTAAAATTTTATACACTATTTTACAGATATTTATTCACATAAAGTCAAAATAAATGACGTTTGAGTGATTTAATTTCGAATTAATCTGTTATATTGTTTGGACGTTGACGAGAACTCCCCCCCCCCTAATAAACTCTAAAGCAAAGAGCTGTGAAGCTGACACAAGGATCTGCTTCGTGTTAACAAGATTGTATAAGATTGGCTGTTACACAATCTCGTACCTTGTTTGCAGGGATAACATGTCTGGCTGTAAAGCTTGTGTCTCCTAACAACTTTATATACATAAGAATGTCTTTATAAGCCAAATTACATTAAAATATAACGAAACTAAACGTAAACTATATAAATACTGTCGCGAGTAATGATTTGGATAATCAAAATGTTTTGCAAAAATTTGTTGAAATGCGATGCATGTTGTCTTTGATTATTTTATTTCAAAATACGTTTAAAACAAATTTAAAAATACTCCTTATAATGTAAAAGGTACGGACATAACCTCAAAACACACTCACTTGAAACTATACTAACTCAATGTTTCCACAAGCAATTTTGTATTGCATAAATTTATTATATACCTATTTCTAACCTAGCAATCAAGTATTTCTGTATTTACGTTGTTTACAAGAAAGTAATACTGTTCATCTTACTTCCGCGACTTCCGTATTACCTTCCAAAAAATTAAGGCTTTGAATTATTTCTTAAATAAATTAATATGAAGCGCTTAAAAGCAATTGAAGAAACAGTACCGTAACTATACCGTATGCGCCAAAATAAACAGTACTGACACCGAATCAGCTGTAGTTGTTTTCTCGATCAGCTGTTCTAACTTTGATTGTATCATTTGAAGTTAGATTTTACTGACTTGGTGCTAACTACTGCAGAGAAAACTAAGTAAATAAAATAAAACGAAATCAATCTTACAACTGTTTCGGTACCGTATATTTTGACGCGTACGGCGCCTAATTATAAATCCTTGCTACAAACATTTACACAATCTGAATGTACAGTTAGCACTATCAAAAGGTTACAAATAAACTGATCTGTGAAAGTTTCTTGCTTTAGTTTTATGAAGAAATTCCCTGTGATCAGATGACTTTAGATTGTGACCTGGAGGACAGTACACTGCTCCTAGCATCAAACTTTGCATAGTAGACTCTATACACTTTGTGCTTGGCTTTACCATTTCTATCTGAAGATGATGTTCTATGTAGTATTTTATTGAGCCCTTTATTATTACTACCTTAAACCTTTGGCTTGACTATCCGGTTGGTAGATGTGATCCTTGATCCTAAGATATGAATATCTCGTAAAATGTGTTTCTGTTATCCCACACACATCTATTTTATGTTCCTTTAGGTATATGTCGATTCCCTCCTTTTCCTGTTTAGAATACCATTGCTATTTATTCACAGCAACAGTTCCAAGTCCTTCTTGCTTAGTATTAACTACCCCGTGTTGGAATGGCTTCAGCATTTCTAGCTTCTATGACGTCAAGTCTAGTATTAACTTTAGTAATCATGTCCATCATGTTTTGCAACATCTTCTTTATTTTAAATCATGACTTGTTATTCTTCCATTTGGAACTGTTTCAGATTTGCTATTCTTCACTGTTTGGCTGTATATTATACATTTTCTTATACCTTTTTCGAATTAAAAACGTTTGGGGTTAGGTTGTTGGCAATGATTCACCTTCTCCCGTCCTTCGCAACTCATTACCTATTTCACATCCTCTCAGTGGCGGATTTGAAGAAAGGCTTTGTGTCTCAAGCTCCTCTCAAAATATGGAAAAGTGAAAATATTTAAAGTAAAAAATAACCCCTTAAATGTAAACTAAAATGCCATATCCGATATTTGGCAAGTTCTTCCCAGCTTTCCTTTCTACTTCAGGAGCTTTATATCTCATCTCTTTTTAAATCTACCTGAGAGCCAGGCTTTTTCTCTGTTTTGAGATACATAAAGACGATCCCCATGCAAAGTGAGACAGTTCTGAATGATGGCGTTTTTCCGAAACTCGTCAACAAACGTTATTGTGGCATACTAGAAATGTCACATAATTGCTACACTCGATGTTTTTTATTGCAAATTATTAACTGAAAACCACATTTAAAAATAATTTCAAAAGTTTTAGTCCTGAACAATTATCGTTATAACGTACATATAATATTCCATAAAGCTTTAAATACAGTGGATAGATGGGTAACCCATTTGTAAACATATTTTATCGTGGGTGGTGACGTCAGTAGAAGAATGTGTCGTTATAAAATAGATAGAAGGATCTCTCGTCGCTAACAAGAAGCTTCAGAATTGCCAACCACACAATCCCACTGCTTGTTTGTTAATAAACACAACGCTCCTGAAGGAAACCCTTATTTTCTGGATAACAATATGTCGCCTTCGTCCCGTGAATGGTAGAAATGCGTGTCACGTGAGAGATTGTTTTTACTGAATATGACATTGACACATTACAGTTTGTAAAGATTTCAAAATCCTTGTTACAGAGATATATTTGACTTTAGGTGGCTGGTGGTCTGGCGGGTGAAGCACTCAAATAACCTAAAGGTCTGGGGTTTAAAACCTCTAGAAAACACAAAATAATGTCTGTGATTTTAGTTCCCTTTCGTCAGTACGTAAGGCCAGAGTACATTACAGATTTAGAATAGAACTGGTAACATTAGCTTCCTTAGCCTACGTATGGCTCGCTCCCGTCACCGGGTATCGATATAAGAAATAACTCATTATTAAGTATTTAACAGTTTTCTACTACTTCTTCGCTTTAAAGTTCTCACGGGCTAGATTTATGACCGTCCAGGACCAAATCCCGAGTTTGTGGGTCCATTAGGTAAGGCCAACCGAAAATGAGTAGAAGTTATACGTACTGCCTAATCAGGCAGGGTACTGAAGTACGGAAACTTGGCCTTTCTAAAGGTCCTATTGGTCCCAAGTAGTTCCGGAAAAAGGGACAAAACCGCAGTGTCTGGTTTGAGTTCGTCTCATGCCAGAAGCGGGTCACCAGTCCAGGCCTTACAGAAAGGTCGAAAGACTCTTTGGATCGTGGCACCGAGCTACGACGCTAGACACCCGGTCTGGAGTCAAGAGTTTTAGGTTGGATTAGTGGGTGTAATGGTTTCATTTCACTAGACTCCACAAAGATTACTTTGTTGTTCTACAAGGCTACGTCATGAGGCTGGTACTTCTTGTCACCCGTCTTTTTTTCGGCATCTTTCTTTCTTCTTCATACCTCTGCAATACACTCTGCCTGTACTGCTTTACCCTCTACACTCACACCTAGCTCCATTCGTTAAGCAATCCGAAATAGTATCCTACCGAAACTGTTAACTTCGACTAGATTTATTTACTGAATCGAACTCGATACATCAAACTGCGTCAATCTGGTTACCAAATTAACTTAATTACAAGGTTCGTAAGAAGGAGTTTTGTGACGGAAACACTGTATTGTAAATCCATTGTTCAAATGTGGTTAGCCAGTTGACCGCAGGGCTCGCTGATAAACGAATTGAAGGCAAAATTTATTTGCAGAATGGATTGATTGTGCTGCATTAGTTAACTTAAGGGGGTCACTGTAAAATGATTTCTTAATATATTAAAAAAGCAAGTAATATTAAACAATGTTACTTACAAGTCAATTCCTATTTATGCCAAGAGAGAAATATTTTATTCTAGTTTCTTTTTATTTTAAAATTACAATTAATATAAATATGTATATACATACGTCAGAATAACAATACTAAGAGGCAAAATAGAAATTGAATTTCCTTGCAATTTTCCATTTTCCTTCCTATGCATGGGGTTTGACTTTTATTTTTGTTTGTTACTATTTATACGCTTTCTTGTTTTCGTCCCTTGCATTGTGTTGTAGTTTCTTTCCGCTTTCCTTTCGCATTGTCTGTTTGTGAAGCAAGGTTCGATACTGTTAACCCAGTTTGTTTGTTTATTTTATTCTTTTCATTTATTATAACCCAAAAGTATTATTTATGATATTGTATGGTAACCATGGTAAAAATTTAAGGTTGCGCAATGGAGGTTTCAACAACACCCAGATGGGCGCAAAAGAAAAATTCATTACATCTCTGATAAATAGCTTTTTCAAAGCATGCTAGACTCTAAACTCGAAGAGACACAGTTCGAATACAACCTAAAGACCCCAAATTTTTATAATTTATAATTATTGAATAAATATTTGAAACAACTGTATTAACATCAATTGTCATCCACTATAGGTTAAAAAATGTATTAGAACTTGATTGAATAAATGAAAACGTATTTTATTAAAAATGGAAAATGTTTAAAAGATATAAATCAGGAGAGTGCGAACAAATAGAAGGAAAAAGGAGTAGAGAGGACAACAAAAACGTTGATATTAGAAGGGAAAATAATGACAAACAAAATATATAGACAAGGAGATAAGAAAATAAATTTGGTGCATGAAGAGCGCAGACAAGTAAACAAATCAATTTCATTAGTATCACGTGGGGGAAAGTCACGCACGAAGAACCGTCAACGATTACATCACGTCCTAACATGGCGTGATTTTACAAAATATGTTGTGAGTAACTTTAACGTAAGAGTAAGAGATCGGATTTCGGAACTGTTGGAACAGTTACATTAACGAGAGCCTTCTTACAATGATAACTATAATGATTTACAGTCTTCCGTTGAGTAAAATAGCAATATCGGGTTTTTTTAAATAAACCTGAAAATAAAATTTTCAAAAATGGAAATTTATATAATTTATAAATATAACTGTGTTTATATCTAAATCATGACAAAGAGCAACCAATAATCTACGATTTTCCTACGAATACATAACAAGTATTATTATGTCTTAAGTAGAGGAGATCCAATCCAAGATGCGTTACCGTTTCCTCCAATCATTAACCAAGGAAGTAATCCCTTAGTGCAAGCAAAATACATTTATCTAAGGGAGTAAATCTTCTCCAGGGAGGGGCTTTATCTTTTAAATCACTTTAAATCCCTGCACACGTAACTACACCTAACTGCACAGGTTTGTTGTCGTCAACAATCGATTCAAAAATGTTGTTAATAGATCAACCTTTTTTCAGTTATTTTTAACTATAAAAAAAACATCCAAGAATATATTTTTCTTTGTTGTAAATATGTTTGTTATTCTCAAAAACAAGTATTAAGATAAACGAAAATTGTTTAAAGTAATTTCCTACTTAGGCCAATAGAGGAAACTTTCATCTTAGTTACTTTTTTATTGAATACGTACAATTACTATATATAAAGAAAGTACCATACCAAGCGTTAGAACCACTGTTATACTCCATAACCTATAACTTAAAATTAGTTGTTTTATGAAATCATATGTTATCCCTTGTTTTAAGCCAAATGGGACGAAATGACTATATTTCATACCTTCCTTCAAGTGCCTTCCACTACACGTTAAAAAATATATTTGAACTTGAGTGGACGAATAAAACGTATTCTATTAACAACGTAAAATTTAAACTATAAATATAATAGGAGAGTTAGAAATATTACTAGGAATTGATAAAAAGTAAAAAGAACGATCTTCATCAGTACTTAAACTCGTCTTTTACCAACAAAAGTACTATTCGCGAAAGATTAGTAAATCGACATGTTCACTTATCTGCTATCGATAATTATAATTCAGAATCGGTGAGAACTATTTTCAATAAAATCGAATGCATTTGAAGCTATCTAAATGCTTTATTAAACAAATGCTTTAGCATATGAAAAATGTATTTTGTTTCTAAGTGCTTTTCTATTTAAAAAAAAAAATGTAAACTAACTTTCAATGAAACAAAATGTCCCTGCCACCGTAAATGTACTTGTCACTCCTAACGGGTCACTCGCTACACGTAAAGACTTGAACGCATCGTTCAAATCGGAACTGAACTATATTCCTGTAGTATAAACAGCTCTCAGTAGCAATCAATTACAGAGATGCTGCCAGCTGTTAATGCAAGGCCTTGCTGCATTCGGCGCTATTAGATCACATTTTAATCCACTGCCTTCATGACTACTTGGACGTACGTAGCACGTGACGATATTCTGATTGATTTGCCATTTGTTTGCCGTTAGCTGATAGGACATTAGTTGTTTGTGAGTAAATTGATTGATCGTTAAATAATTTTAAAAGTCACTTATTATTTGTAATAATTTACTGTGGTTAGAAAATAATAAATAAATAATACAGAAAACCTTTAATCATAGCTGTTGTTCTTATTCCTTCATACTTATTTGCCGTCAGTTGATAGGACAATAGTTGGTTGTGAGTAAATTGATTGATCGTTAAATAATTTTAAAAGTCACTTATTATTTGGAATAATTTACTGTGGTTAGAAAATAATAAATAAATAATACATAAAACCTATAATCATAGCTGTTGTTCTTATTCCTTCATACTTATTTGCCGTCAGCTGATAGGTCAATAGTTGTTTGTGAGTAAATTGATTGATCGGTAAATAATTTTAAAAGTAACTTATTATTTGGAATAATTTACTGTGGTTAGAAAATAATAAATAAATAATACATAAAACCTATAATCATAGCTGTTGTTCTTATTCCTTCATACTTATTTGCCGTCAGCTGATAGGTCAATAATTGTTTGTGAGTAAATTGATTGATCGGTAAATAATTTTAAAAGTAACTTATTATTTGGAATAATTTACTGTGGTTAGAAAATAATAAATAAATAATACGGAAGACCTCTAACCAAAACTGATGTTCTTATTTAATAATTAAATATTAGAGAAAACATTTAAAAACAAATATATTTATTCTAAACTGAGGTACATATCGCTCACCTAGTAACAATTCTCAGATGCATGACAAACAATGCTTAGTAAACAGAAATGTACATCACGTTAAAACTAAAATTTAATTAGAGTTGTTTGAGTCATACATATTTAATAATTTTAAAAATTAAAACATTCCTACTTGGAATTTGTTTAAGAGATTAACTCCTGGAGAGCGCATTTGTCGAACGCTCAAAAGTTTCTTACGAAATGAAATATATGTTATCTAATGCAGAATCATAAATATTGACATTTATACAATTATTTACGCATATTACCATAGTACTACAAGAAGCAAGTGCTAGTACTATGGTAGAAATACCAAGTACTAATACTTTGTATAATAGTACTAGGATGATAAATAAATGCCTAAACACTGCCGCTTGCAGGTTAATCAAACCCAGTTTTAGCGTTACCGCTTTCCTCCTCTCGGCCACAACTGAATTTACCAAACTTCTTGAACAGAATCTATGATAATATTAGCCCATTGCTTAAATACACACAATTTCTTGTCCGGTTTTTGTCAAGAACAATACTTCGCAATAGTACGACTACCAACAACGAAGAACATCAGGCACCAGGAATGTTTTCAATAATTAAATAACTGCCACGAATTCACATAATAATGTACTTTATTGTCATGCGCGTATCAATGACTTATGCCAACATCCTCAGCAATATCACTACAAATTTACAACTCAATTGCAACCTACAGAATTAGTAGTAGTGTCACTGATGATGAGGAAATAAGTCATTGAAACGCTTATGTATAGTGTTTTGTGAGTTCGTGTGCAGTTAATTATTTATTTATAACATTGACTCACAAACCAGCTCAATTATTGCTTAAGACCTCTTACAGTTTCTCTTGTACATTTCTAGTATTATCTGTGATGATGAAGAAATAGGTCATTGAAACGAACATTGACTCGCAAACCAGCTTAATTATTCCTTAAAACTTCTTACAGTTTCTCTTGTACATTTCTAGTAATATCTGTGATGATGAAGAAATAGGTCATTGAAACGAACATTGACTCACAAACCAGCTCAAATATTGCTTAAAACTTCTTACAGTTTCTCTTGTACATTTCTAGTAGTATCTGTGATGATGAAGAAATAGGTCATTGAAACGAACATTGACTCACAAACCAGCTCAATTATTGCTTAAAACTTCTTACAGTTTCTCTTGTACATTTCTAGTAATATCTGTGATGATGAAGAAATAGGTCATTGAAACGAACATTGACTCACAAACCAGCTCAATTATTGCCTAAAACTTCTTACAGTTGCTCTTGTACATTTCTAGTAATATCTGTGATGATGAAGAAATATGTCATTGAAACGAACATTGACTCACAAACCAGCTCAATTATTGCCTAAAACTTCTTACAGTTTCTCTTGTACATTTCTAGTAATATCTGTGATGATGAAGAAATAGGTCATTGAAACGAACATTGACTCGCAAACCAGCTCAAATATTGCTTAAAACCTTTTACAGTTTCTCTTGTACATTTCTAGTATTATCTGTGCTGACGAAGAAATACGTCATTGAAACGCGTACAACAATAACATATATTGTTTTGTGATTTCGTGTGCGGTTATTAATTTATTTATAACATTAACTCACAAACCAGCTCTATTATTGCTCACCAATGTTGAATATAGATCTAGATTGTATTTACGTCAAATTTAGGGTTCGTAGTAAATTTATTTTACCCACTAAAAATAAAATATTCTAAAGTAACACCATCTGCGTGTTTAGTTTTCTTATTTTTGTACGTTACCTTTATGCCACTTGAGCGGAGCATCATTTCAGAAATACTCAAAAAATAGACCGGGCCAGTAAAGCTGCAATTCCCATATAATGGCCGCCCATTTAGCACAATAGTAAACAATGGCACGTAGCTGACATTAAACTCATTTAGGCGTGATGCGTCAGGACAACCCAATTCATTATTTACTACTCTTTAAATCAACCGGAACGTTTTAATCAGACCGATGTATATTTTATTCGTCAACGCAGAGTTTAATTGGCTATTGATTAGTGGAGTATGTTACTGTCCCTTGCTACGAAATAAAGTAGGCAATATCTCCACGTTCTGTACATTTCTTTCTTGTGTGTGTTTTAGGAACTATGGACGGAACTCCAGACAGGACCACTGGGGAAATCTCAGGACTGACGTCTTTGTTTGTAATTCTGAGTCAGCTGTGTGAATTTACATTGTTGAAAATCTTAATACTGGCTCAAGCCGGTGCAGAAGGATAGCTTGAGGGATCTTCTAAGCGCTTTTATTGAAATAATGACATTTTCTCTATACCTATTACATACAGTATGTGTAATTGGTAAAATATTATACAACACGTTTAGTATTGTGTACACACCACACACACAAACACACACACCCACACACTCTGCGGCGACCCTACCCCCCGTCACAAGGATAAATATTTTTAACAAGCATCGCCGACCGTAGTTATGCTAATGCTTGCCAAAATCTGCAAGAGAACCAGTCACTGGACTTTATTGTAAAAAACCTAACTCGCCAAGATTTAACCCTTTGGGTACTGTTTCCCGGAGAATGAATTCTTTTTAGGAATCTTAGCTTAATAACGAGGGTTTCGGAGTGTGTAAGAAAAATGTGTATTAAATAAATTTCAACTCAATTTGAAAGTTAGTAAAAACACTGTTTTATATTTTATATCAATTTTCTCCTTAGCACAGATTTATCAATTTTATAAAATTTAACATCTTACAAAACTACTTCATACGTTTAGCAGAATTTCTAAAGTACAATAAAAATTTTATAAATGAACCTGGTACTTTTTCATAATAACTTAGCCCTAGCTTAGTTTATTGAATATTGTAATGTCTCTTGGTTCCTATTGAACCCCTTGGTTCCTAATGTAAACCTTTGAAATATGTACGTAGTTCTAGCATACATTTATATTCTGAAAACGTACGCTTTACAGTTGAATTTAAATTATAGAAAAATACACAAAATATCCCTAAAAGGAGAAACATAATAACAATTATAATATCAACAGAAAAATCACATATGCAAATATATCACATTTTACCAGTATGTTTCACATATTCAAAATAAAAATTTACACCCCATGTTTTCAAATATATTTGTTTATAATTTACCAAAAATCTATGCACACTTAAGATTTCCTGTCCTTCAAAACAAACCCACATCTTTAGGAAACAATTTAGCCAAAACTTACTTCCCAAATTAAGCATTAAATATTTCAAACATTTCCCCCGTTACTTATATATAAAAAATATTTTGTGAAAGAAAAAACCGCAAATATTAACATATAACAATTTATAAAGACAATTTTCATATTTAAAATGATTTGGTAAACCTCACCTATTTTGATCAACAAATCGTATTTAGAATTAAACTCAAATTGATAACTAATGTCATCAGAAACATTTACCCAATTTTAAACATCATATTTAGATCCTAATATAACACACCATTTGCAAAAATCAGCGTTTATATATATATATATATATATATATATATATATATATATATATATATATATATATATATATAATTTAAATTTATCAATGAATATTTAAAATATGGTTATTTGCTTTTGTTTGTTTTCCAACAATATTTATTCAGTTTCTGTACTATTTCAATACAAATTATTTATCTTCTGACCTTTGTTTTCTATACTAATTTTGATTTGTTAAATCCTAACCAGTTTCACTTCCAACCCGTTATGCTGAGTTAATGTTTACATCTTTTCCCACCCAAAACTAGCTAATGTTTTAATTATTCTGTTTTAGTATTCAAACAAACTTAACAGTTCATTAATCATAACTACTGTAACATATAGGACCATAAGGCAAATTTTTATGAATTTTAACCCCTTTATTTGTTTACAAAGAACATAATTGTTTACCTATATATTACTTTATATCATTATAATTTGTGAACAACCCTTTTAATACATTTTATTTACCTGTAATATAAATAGAGCCATTATTTTCATAACATAGTTTATTAATTATGTTTTTTATATTCGAAAGAATTACTTAAATTTTCATTTTTCCAAAAAAATAAATGAATTTACGAACTTTTAAATTTTAACAAGAAAAAGCAAGTACCTTTTAATAAGTGCCGATTCCTGGACCTTTCGAGATTCCACAGTTTGGCTGCCCAGATGTGGAGTGAAGATTTTCTCCTTTCTTGGTCTGCCTTGTTCATCTTCCTTTGTTCCTCACGCGTCACAATGAATTAATTTTTTTAAACGTTTACTGTTCCTATCCCTGTATTTTTAAATGAGTTTCACATATAACAGTTTTAAAATTTATTTCAGCAAATTTTAATGTCACTATCTTCTAAAAGCAATTCTTTTATTGATCTAATACAAATGGGCCACATTTTGTTTGAATTTAGCCCATTTTAGGGACCGAACGCCCTAACAAAAGGCTTGGATATCATACAGTTACATTTGCAGCGACAAATTTACGCACATGGCACATGATGTTAGAAAACATATTTATATAAATGCAGAGTAAGATGAT
The DNA here is from genome assembly GCA_036971475.1 of Prosapia bicincta. NCBI lineage: Eukaryota > Metazoa > Arthropoda > Insecta > Hemiptera > Cercopidae > Prosapia > Prosapia bicincta. Next base: position 158,840,275 of record JBAIZL010000004.1, read on the forward strand.
CGTCGTCCAACGTTGGCCGCATCTCCAGACTTGCTGAACTATCCTCCCCTTCTGTTTTCAACTCCCCTACATTTCTTTAGATCTCACATGATGCCCATAATCCAATCAGCAACCTTGTTAGAAAGTGTCGTAGAAACATACAATTTATCCCTCAAAACGATCTGACCCCTACGTTACTATTTCCGGTGTTTGTAAAATATCTATAGTTAAGTGTAAAAATTTAAATCGGGCTGTAACATTTTAAATCTTGAATCTGTATGATTATTCTTCATGTTCTTCCAAAATAATCCTTCTGCACCTTTTCAAATGTCGATGAACTCTCTACATGATATTTGACTTTTCTTTCCTTTTTCTTTGTTACTACTTTTATCTCCTTCAAATCAAAAATATTAAAAGTAACTCCCCTCTTTAAGAATGGCTTTTGTTATAAAGTTTCTTTGAATAGCTGCTTATGGCATTGTATTTATATTCATTTTTATTTTTATTTTCGAAGATTACACACACACACACACACACATACACACACACACACACACACACACACACACACACACACACACACACACACACACACACACACACACACACACACACACACATATATATATATTGTCTTACATAGTTACCTGGAAAAAAACATTACACTTTTGAAAGCGTTTGCCCTGGGTTTCTTCGACCCCGTCCTAACGGCCCGTTTTCTCACTAATGTTCACCCGTAGAATTTATATCCATCAGGGAAAAGATGACGTTATCATTTGTCGGCCGAATGTGAAGCACAGATATGACTGGGGAAACGCATGGCCAGGAAGCTGCATATAGTGGACACAGCAAGCAATGCATAATGCTGAACGAAGTGCAGTTCAAGCACAAAGTAAGTATTTGCTACGGAATTAAAAAGTCCAGAATTCCTCTCGAGAACTGCTTAAACAAGGAAAGGACAAGAGTGGATCGAAAACGAAATAAAACCTTGGTATAAAACCAACACCCTAATATTTATGAAAAGTTTGAAGTATAGGTGACTCAGGGGAATAATATTCGAGCTCTGAATATTTTATGTAAATAAATCAAAATCACAAAAACGTTTTATTTATTTTTATAAGAATACCGTAAAATATTTAAAAATTTGTTCGAAATAATTTCCTCTGAAGACGTTTCCTTTGAAATCGATATGTAAATGTATTTAAATAAAGGTTTTTGTGGTCAGGAGCTTTAATTTATTTAAAATAAACAATTACGCCACAGATGCTCCAAGTCCCTATCTGCAAAAAACTTAAACTCATATATTTTTTCAAAAAAATAATTTATAATTTTAATAAAAACAACTCACAAGGTTTTTGAAAATAATGCTCCATGTTGTTTCTAATATTACAGAAGCCTAAAGCATTCAATAAGATTTGGGTAATAAATAATGTTTTAAATTCGGAGGGGAAATGTAGATCTGCTTTCATTGGGGAAATAATACGTTTTTCTGCAAACTAGTTTTATCTGTGTTTTAGAGTTTAAGGTCGTGTTTAAAGTAATTAAATGGTCTGATCCAAATTTTTATATCTTAGGTCTGTTTTCAATTCCTTATATTAGTTCACACTCTCCCTACAAATATATATCTTGTACAAATTTTAAATCGTCAATACAATACTTTTTATTCATTGACTCAAGTTCAAATACAATTTTTTAATTGTAGCACAAAATCTTTTTTTAAATATCAGTACATTCATTAAATTTAAAATAAATTCAATTTAGTTTTATATGGGGAAAAAACTTTTCAGAGAGGGGCAAGGTATGCAATATAGTCATTCCGTTCCATTTGGCTTAAAAATAAGTGATACATGATTTCATATAGTAACTGATTTTAAGTTATAGATTATGTGCTAGAACAGCTGTTTTAACTCATTTACATTATATTTGTAATTATTTAATTAAAAAGTAACACATTAAAATTTTTTTATTTAGGTAGGAATTTACTTTAAAAAATTTTTAGTTCATATTACGTTTTAGGTTAACAACGTGTACGCAATTTAATTAATTTATGCAGTAGCTATTAATCTATAGAAACTGTAGAATGACATTAAAATATATAATTACTCCACTGATTTAAATGATTCTCACAGGAAAATCTCTAAATCGTATATTTAACCACCCTTGCAATCATTTATTGTTTAAAAAGTTATGACTTAAAATTAAAATATGTAATTCACTAAAATTTTATTATTTAAAGTCGCAATTAATAAAGTTTTTTATAGAGATTTATGAGATATCAGCACTGTACGAGTTTACATCGCACTAAACTCACTTATTTAAAATTTATGTAATGTTTATTTTTTCCAATGTTTAGTCATTTATCATTTATTTTAATTTAATTCTGACGACGTATCGATAGGTAATATGAGTCATTTTTTGTTTATTTTAATTTATTTAATGCCCTTTTTTATTAAAGATATTAATTTAAAATCGCAGTATTTAATACAATTATTATAATTAACCCCCAAACAAAAAACCTAATGAAAATTTCTAACATATTAACTTACACCCCCAACACAAATATTGAAGTAATTAGTTAAGTACACCATTGTCACATTAAGGACATGGATACAGCGTTGGCCAACTGTAAACCACTTCATATAGCGTATAAAACTTTTCACTTGGCACCTGCTCTTTTAACAATTTATCGTAATGCTACACCAGGAATGCTGACAGTCCAAAATAGAAAATGATAAGCAGTTTTGATTGTTTCTCAACATCCCCGAGGAATCCCTGAATCTGACCACCTAATCTTTTTCAATTACTTTGGGAAACGTCCAATCCTCCGTCACGTGCACAAGTGGTGACTGGGAACTCCTCATTTTACTAAAGCGTAATATTACCTTGAATTTTAACTAAACCAATGAGCTGATTCACTTAGACCATGTGTACTAACTTAAAGCAACTCTGGAAATGGCTAGCACTCAAGAAAGGGGGTCCTATAAAACCCTAAACTCGGTTCTCTCAGAGACAGTATTAGAGTTGATTTTAGGTCAATTCATGAGACAATCATGTTATAATTGTAGTCAATGTTAGTACAATTATAGAGTCAATTTTGTAAACAAAGAGTTTGCAGTTATTTTGTTAGTGTTGCTATTCAAAGTGCAAAATGGGTTTAAAGAACTGTACGTTGTACATGTGAATTCTAAACAAACTGTGTCTAGATTTATTAACGCCTGTCTCTTCTCTTGTCAATGAGCCAAGGAAAGTAAAACCCTGTGGCCGCTTTGGTGGCGTTACATTACTTTCCTTGAGTAATATATTTATATTCTTTTAGTCTTCATATTTTTGTTAATGTTTATTACTTCACAGAAACTTTCACTCTTATATTGTTTATAATCAGGGATATATGTTCTTGCTTATTGGGATATTTAGCTATATTTCCATTATGTATATATTCATACATACTAACTTTATTCTAATTAAAGTAACGTCACATCACACAAGTTTCAGCTAGAGCGTCAAACCATGCTAAGGAGAAAATAAATCAAAACTGAAACACGAGAAAAGTGCTTTCTTAATTCTTTGCAGAAATTTCCTTTAACAATGAACAATAAATTGTTTAAAGTTGAAAACATTTACAGCACCCTTAAAGGAAAAAACCTAAGATTATGAGTTTGTAAAAACTATACAACTATTAGAAACAAACACATTTTAAATTTAAAAACTGTATGTGTTATATTACATTCATAAATCTAAATTGTCTGATGCAAAAATGAAATTCCTTTAAAGACATTACATGTTGCCTTTAGATTAAGTGAAATGCAATTATCGTCGCATTACACGGAGCGACACGTTGAAACGTGCCAAGTTTTTAATTAAAAAGTATATATCAAAGTCACGATTTCTCGCCAATATTCAGCTCGCTAATTATTGTGTAACTAGGGAAACGAATTACAAAGGTAAAGCATATAGAGCCATCACTGATCCGACTTTACTAAAAATACTAATTTCGTTGTTTTATATGACACCATCGGTGATGGGGAATGTTTAAACCTATAGTAACCTATGATGACGCTACTGTCATCCTAATCAGTTTCAATACTTCTCTCATTAAATCCGTATTGTAGATGGTTCATAAAACTAGGAGAAAGTTTTTTGATAGACGATCGAGTCACCCCCGCCAAAACTAATGTGGTATTTACAATGGTATTAATGAAAGATTGAGTATCTACCTCTATTTACTTCGTTAGTCTATATATTGTAAGAGAACTTTACTCATATCTTAGGAATCGAATGGAATATTTTCTCATATCTTAGTATTAAAAGGATCCTTGTTTCAAGCTGACTTTAAATTCAATTTTTTTATTGTTAAGAATAATTATTGGCAGCTAATTATATATTAATACTATAATGTTATAATGATTCAAACGAGAACGAATGAGCATAAACATAATATAAAATATAATTCAAAATAATATAACGTTATTTCTGACCACATTAAAAATGAAATTGACTGGGAAAATATAGACATTTTACGTAAGAAAAGAGACTGAAAAAAGAGGAAATTCATTGAATAAAATTATGGAATTTAATGATTTCTCATCTGCATATTGATCTCTAATAGGGAAAATATAAGTCAAGTTTAACAATTTTATATATATTTTTTTTGTATCTACCCAGGTATTGTATGTACTATATAGATTGTAGTTGTTTGTATTTAAATGGTGCCTCTGTTATCAATAAGCATGGAAGAATTTGAGTATGTAACTGTGATTTATCTACATTAATTAATTGTGATCAAACTTTGAATTGTAAATGTTAAAATGTATTAGTAATCATGAAATATTTGATATTAATTATGTTAAAAGTATTGTATATGAATGTAAAAGACTATGGTTTAATATTAGATTGATTAAAAGGTAGAGGCTTGAGGTCAAGGGCGCATTCCGTTCATAACACAGGCGCACGCTAAGAAATGGTTTTGCAGAATGTTGATTTTAAAGACTAAAAATTACAAAATTCCGTGGAAAGCACACAACTCCCATAGGAAAAGCACATAGAAAGTATACTCAGAGATTATACCTGTTCTATAATTCGAATAAAGTCTTACGAGGAAACAGGCATACCATTATCATTATCAATTATTAGTTGTTTTTTATTCAATAAACAACATATAAAGTAACAATTTTAATCGAGTGCGGGCGAAGCCACAACGGAGCGCTAGTTATTTTATAATACTATAATAATTTACAGTACAAAAAACCTTTCTCTGTACAAATCCTCTTTTCAATTTTCCGCCCCCTAAATACAACCGGGTTTCATATTTTGCAGAACGTAATTTAATATAATGGTAAGTAACAGGCTGGGGGGGGAGGCTAATGAAGGATACAAAGTTTAATTAGTTGAAAGTAAGACGTTATTAGTGACTGGACCTATAGAGATAACCCTCTCTCTATCGAGGCATTAGTAAAGTATAAAAGAATAACGGAAAAAAGATGAGCGCACAAAGGTTCATTTTTATAACATTTAAGTAACCATTCCTCACGTGGTCAGGGTCCAATTATATAAGAGTGTATTAGTACGAAACAAACTACTGATCATTTATCCTAAACGTTATGAAAAATAACTGTTAATTTACTGAATGTTTAATTACACCCCATCTGTTATTATAAACATGTGGTATATATTAGAGACCAAGAACGACTTAAAGAAGAAAGGAAAAATACCCGTATAGAAGGGGAACGGATCCGCTCCTTCCAGATTTTTGCGGTACATTACTTGTTTTGCTACATTTATCTGCTTGTTGGAGTCCAACAACCAAAATGGCCAGCCTCAAGGAAGGGAGAGACGATACCAAGCGGAAGTGGAGAGTATCTATACTTGCCATTTCTGGTGAGAGATGGGACCAGGAAGAAGTTTAACTCCGATAAGGTCAGATTATGCCTTCTCTCTCAAAATCAGCTAACTACCTCAAAATGGCGGTCTCAACTTTTTCAGATTTAACAGATACTAATAAAATATCTCGAATTAATTTTGAAAGTTAAAACCAAAGTAAATATATTTTTTAACATAAAATAAATAATTCAAAATTAAAATCTAAATTTAGTTAAATGTGAATAACAAATTAGTAGGAAAAAGAGATTTTAACGTTTTGTTATTTAAAATCAAGTTGAATGTTACTTTAGAGCAGCCTTAATACTTAGAGGATTTTAACGTAATACTGTTTAGAATAGATATTGACCCGGAGAGAATGGTAAACGAAAGAAATTAAATACAGTAGCTTAAAAAACGTTTACGAATTTTATAAAAAAATTGTAAAGCAGAGAAAATGCATTAGAAAAATTATACTGATATTTTCGTTATATAAAATAAAAAGTAAATTATGGCAAGAGTCTTGGCAAAATACTTTATAAACAGAAAATATAATTTTGGAAAACAGATATGTGGGTTCTATGTACTAATTTTAGGTTATAAAAAGGGTTTATTAAATTTCATGTTTAGAGATAAGTTATGTTTGAAGTTTTGATGAATTTTAGTTGTTCTAATGTTGTTTTTAAACTTAGTTTTTATAATATTTAAGAAAGATATAAAATATATAAAAATGGTAATTGAAAAACATTTTGCTTTGTAAATATCTGTTCTTTATTTGGTTTAAGATAGCAAAGTCAAATGTTAAGAGTTTTCAAAGTCAAATGAAAGGATTGTAAAAATCAATAAATTGAAATGAAGTTTTGAAAATTAATTAAATTAGAAGTTTTGAATTGAAGAAACAATTAAATAATAAATTTTGAATTTTAAATATTGAAATAGAAAGGATTGATTTTGATTTTAAATTAAAATTAAATATATAGTAAACTTTTATAAAATAATGAATAATAATAAATTTTTACCGAGCAGCAGAAGGATGGCGGTGTGGCGGTGCCTGGCATGCGGGAGGGTCGCGGGCGAGCGTCGTAAGGCATGTCCGTTGCAAAAGGTGAGTGTGTGTGTGTGTGTGTGCTGTATATGTTTTTTTTATTATGTTTTCCTTGTGAAATGGTTAAATATTTATTTATCAGTATACATACATTTCATACTCAATAATATTTATAGAATTTGCTCGAAAACTTCCATGAATTTAACATATTGATGTTTCGTGCACTATCCGCAGCTAAATCAACACTCTTGTAGTTTTAGCTGTTGACGGTTTACGAATCTGTTGATAATATCAATATTTTAAATTGACGGAAATCTTCCAGCAAATAATTTTATAAATATAGTTATTTATGGGATGTGTATGTATTCCATACATTTATTTAAGGTAATTTTCTTTTTGTGCTAAAAAACGATTAAAACTTCTAATACTTTGAATACAGTAAAATCATAAACAGTTTTCCCAATATCATAAGCTGTTCTCTACGACGTTGCCAAGTTTAAGATCGCCAAATAATAGTTCAGTGACTGAGTGTATAAAGAGCCGACAAAAACGGCGACTGGAACTGACAACAGCATGGAGTACAATAGCGTTCTATTCGCTTAAAATAAATCTCTGTCGGAGAAGTGAACCGTTGCCTTTGTTGAAGAAATAAAGACTGTTCATTGTTAAACAGACAACAGCTTCTGTCCGGAGGAGATACAGACACAGTCGAGCTAATCACAGATACAATTTGTTCACGGTTTGTGGCGAAAACGTGGGTTTTTAAAGATTTACCTGTATGTAAGTTGGGGTTTTTTAGCCTTTCATTCAAAATGTTATACTTTGTAAGTGTTTTGGGACCAGGTAGTAATTTCTTAAGATTAAATATACACTCGTTCACTAACAAGAATTGGCTATTTTGTATACTTTTTTAGAATAGTTAGGCTAAGCACATACAGTAAACACGATTTAAATTTATCTGTAGATATCTCTATGCCTACATTTCAAACAAATCTTGAAGAATTGTTTTTATTTACAAAAGCAAGAGATATTTCCCCCCCCCCACCTCTTTTGTTTTCGTAACGTGCATAACCCTTTTTTCAAGGTCAACTTGGAAAACCTGATTTCATACTGCACATTTCAATGTATCCACTTTTTAGTCTTGATGTGGTCACCACAGCACTGCCTCATCAGTGACAAAGTAACTATAACTACCACAACAACAAACGCTTTACATTGTTAGGATAACGTAAAAACAAGTGACATAAACAAATTTAAAGTCAATTCCTTCTTAAATCAGCAAAGAGAAATTTGATTCTATTTTTCTTTTTATTTTATAATTACAATTAACATAAATATGTATATAAATATGTCAAAATAACAATATTACGTGGTAAAAAAATTTCAATATAACTTTCCATTTTTATTTTTATGTATGGTGTAAGACTATTATTTTTTTGTTACTATTTATATGCTTTTTTTGTCACTTGCATTCTGTTGTAGTTTCATTTCACTTTCCTTTCGTATTATCAGTTTGTAAAGCAAGGTTCGATACCGTTAATCCAGTTTGTTTGTTTATTTTAATATTTCCATTCATTTTTAACCCTTGAGCATTATTTATGATATTGTGGTAACCATGGCAACAATTATTGGTTGTAGAATGGAGGTTTCGATGACAATCAGATGGAGGCAAAAAAAAAAATCATAGTGCTAAATAAAAGCGCCAGACTTTCAACTGAAGGATACTCAGTTCAAATCCTACTTAGAACACCAAAATTTAAAAATTTAATATTTGTATATATATTTGAAAAATCTGTGTAACCATCAATTGTCATCAACAACAGATGAAAAAAATGTATTTGTACTGGAATAAAAAGTATTTCATTAAAGATTTAAAATTTGAAAAAGATACACTGCATATAATAGTTATTGTTGTCTTTGGTTGATGCCACACTTAGTAATAAGTTAAACTCGTCCCGTGTCTAACCTGAACTTCAAAATATTTTGGAAAGAATTATCCGTTATACATATTTACATTGCTTCACTTTTTAATCTTGTTGAGACCCGGGTGTCAACGCGCTGTTTTCTTATTTTTCCATAATCCTTATAGTTTTTCTATACCAGGTACAACATGAATAAAAGATAATTACCTTTCATATTTGTAAAGTTTTCCATGTTTATATGCAAATTTCGGATAAGAGCAATTGTCGTCTGTTAAAGACATGTAAATGCTGGATAAATATATAAAACATTTCTTGTGTGCCCTCATGTACGAGATCATATCACTTATACAAACGTAGCAAGCAGGAGAGTTTACGTGCTGGAAGAGGGATGTGCGACAAGAATCTCCCCCTTCATCGGAGCCAATACGCACGCCTATTGTGCCTAAGCAAAGGAAGCCCATACATCGCAACTGTTTACATCGCAACAACATTATTACAAACAGACAATACGTCCAACTTTGGAAGGAGACGCCTCCTGTAACTACCACTGGAAATATATTTGTACATCGTTATGGAAACTAGGCAAAGCATTGAACCATTGTTATCCACATACTTTGTGACGAACTATCCCGGAAACCATTGCTCTAAGAAATTATTTCAAAAGCGATTGAAAAGAGTTTGCTTTGCATATTGCAACAGGACATCGCAGGAAAGGGGTTTTCATCTGCATGTTTTAATGACTTCCGGGTTGTTTCTACACGAGGGGTTATTATTGTTGCAAAGGTATTCCGCAGTAAATGAACATGCATCAAAACAGACATTTAAACAACTGATTTAGGTAAACAAGAAAATACATCAAACTTATATAATATAGTCCCACATATGTTAAACATACAAGCCTCAGACATTACCTTGGCGAAACGTCTTGCAATAATTAAATAGTGAGAGTGCATGTGTTTATTATTCTGTTATTACTGTCATTATTATTTTCAATGCCGTTGTCGTTAATATCATTATATTAATAGCTATAATAATAATAATAATAATAAATCTTATTATTTTTGATGTCATTGGCATTATTATCTATATCATTACTATAAACATATTATAATAATTATTATTGTTGTTATTTTTGTTATTATTATTATTATTACTATTACTATTATGTTTAATGACATTTTCATAGTCATTACCATTATTATCATTACTATAATATATATTATTATAATTAACATCTGAGAAGTAAAGAAGGCAGATGGCCTAAGTGGAGAGAACAGGGACACTAAGAGTAGCATTTTCTCATCGAATGGTCTCTGAATCTGTGGCTCTAGTGGTGGCAAGAGCAATTCCTATTGACCTGCTGGCAGTAGAGAAGAAGACCATTGCAGAGTGGCGAAACAGGATGAACGAGAGAGATAACAAAAGAGAATCGAAAAGGTCGACGATGGGCAAGTGGCAGGGAAGATGGTCTGCGGAACCTACCGGAAGATGGAGAGTCAGGCTAGTAAAAAACCTATCCAGTGGATTGACAGGCAGAATGGAAAGGTAAACTTTACACAACACAGTTCTTAACAAGCCACGGTTCCCATTGTCATTTGCATTCCCATTGATATTGTCATTGGGATTGCTATTCCCATTGACATTCCCATTGCTACTGTCTTTTTCATTGCTATTGTCAATGGCATTCTCATTGCTATTGTCATTGTCATTGCTATTGCCATTTGCATTCTCATTGCTATTGTAATATTCATTGCTATTGCCATTGACATCCCAATTGCTATTGCCATTGTCATTGCTATTACAATTGTCATTGCTATTGCCATTGGCATTGTCATTATTATTGCCATTGGCATTGTCATTGCTATTGCTATTGTTATTCTCATCGCTATTGCCATTGGCATTCCCATTGCTATTCTTATTGTCATTGCTATTTACATTGGCATTCCTATTGCTATTGTCATTGCTATTGCCATTGGCATTCAAATTGCTATTGTCATTGTCATTTTTATTGCCATTGGCATTGTCATTGCTATTGATAGTGTCATTGCCATTGACATTGTAATTGCTATTAAAATTGTCATTTCTACTAATATTGCCATCGCCATTATTATGACAATTGTCATTGGCTTTCCCATTGATATCATTGTCATTACCATTGTCATTGCTGTTGCTATTGCCATTGTCATTATCAATAATATTGCCATTGGCACTCTAATTGCTATTGCTATTGTTATTGTCATCCCTATTGCTATTGGCATTCCCATTGCTATTCCTATTGTCATCGGCATTCCCATTGATAATGTCATTGCCATTGCCATTGCCATTACTATTTCTATTGGCATTGTTGTTGTCATTTTATTAACATTATCAACGATGTTATTATTATTATTATTATTGAAATTATTATTATTATTTTTATTATTAAATGATACATGGGGTATTAATCATATCTTAATAAATATATTTTAGAAGTATTATTTTCAACTAGAAACATCGTTGAAATAATAAAATTTGTTTCTAAACAATGTTATTATAAACAAATTTAATTCACGCGCATCCCTTCACGTGAATCCTAAATCATCCCCTGGAGCTATGATAAATAACAATTGAAGCAAATAACTATTAAAAATCAACATGGAACTTTTGATCTAATAAGCAACAATTTTAAAACGCCATACGCCCAGAAAGCATCACTAAACTAACACTGTACATCCGAGATACGGAATTTAACAAATAATTATAAACACCTAAGAAAAGGTTGAACAAATACTGTGTGATTGACTTCGTTCAGTAAATATGTTGACTTGAAGGTACAGGGGATTTCCAGTTCATAACTAAGAATAGGGGTAAAAAGGGAGAGGGACTTGACAATTGGTCTCAAACTAGTGTTTTGTCAATTAATTAAGGGTTAAAAAAGTCATGTGAAAAACAACTCTAACAAACAGAGCAGCCTATTAGAATTATGCATACAAAGTTTAAAAATATATCCCAATAGAAACATCCAATTTTTATTCCATTTTATGCAATTATATAATTGCACTGTGCGAATGCCTTAATTATTTGTCGGACTTAACTATATATCGGACAAAATAATGAAGTAAGATGTGAGACCAATATTTGACCATACAAATACCAATAATCAAGCCCATTAACAATTTTTCAATCTAACTTAAAAAATAAATTTATTATAAATTGTTCCTCTTTAAAACAAAATATCAAACAGTAAATTACTTTGAACTCTTGACTAATGCAAACAAGTTTAGTGTTTGTTTTATGTTACAAAGTTAAATCATGAAATTAAGGCTCAAAATGTTCTAGTAAAAATAAAATCTCTACTAAATTTCTACCAAACAGTTTATGTTTCTCTGTTTTCAAACACCCGCCCTGTCCCTGGTCATAAATGTCAAATGTTATTTAATAAAACAGAATGTATCAGCAGCTTGCCTTAATAAAGTTTAGCGAACATGACATGTGTCGCTTTAGGGTGGGACACTGCCGAGTATCTGGTAATATTTTATTACAGTGTGTGCATAATTTGGATTTTAAAACAAATTACAGGCATTTATAAAAATAAAATGAAACAAGCATATGTAGTAATATATAGTCAGCCTTCTGTCGCTCACATGGCAGCATGTATCTAGCTATTTAAATAAATTCAATATTTCTATATCCGACGCTTCGGACATTCACAGTTGGCCAAAATGATTTTGTCAAAATCGTAGGAGCAGATCGGAAAACATGTTGCAAAATAAAAAGCGGACGAACGCAAACACAGCTTTAAATCCTATAGGCTTAAGAATGACAACTGTAAATGTCCGAAACTTCGAAGATAAAGTTTTAGAGTTAAACTAAATAATTTGTTATATACTGTCGCTTGTTATTTATCACATTTATAACATAGATCATGTTAAAATATTCCAACCTCCGTTATATATCATTGGCCGTGTTAAATATTTCAACGCCTCGGGTTGTATCATGGACCATGCAAAAATATTCCAACCCCCCTGTTATAGCATGAATCATGCTAAAATATTCCAACCTCATGTTATATCATAGATCATGTTAAAGTATTCCAACCCCCGTATTATATCATTGGCCGTGTTAAAATATATGAACCCCCGTGTTATATCATGTGCTATGTTAAAATATTCCAACCCCTGTGTTATATCATTGGCCGTGTTAAAATATTCCAACCTCATGTTATATCATAGATCATGTTAAAGTATTCCAACCCCCGTGTTATATCATTGGCCGTGTTAAAATATTTGAGCCCCCGTGTTATATATTATGCAATGTTTCAATATTCCAACCCCTGTGTTATATCATGAGCTATGTTAAAATATTACAACCCCCGTGTTATATCATTGGCCGTGTTAAAATATTCCAACCTCATGTTATATCATAGATCATGTTAAAGTATTCCAACCCCCGTGTTATATCATTGGCCGTGTTAAAATATTTGAACCCCCGTGTTATATATTATGCAATGTTTCAATATTCCAACCCCTGTGTTATATCATGAGCTATGTTAAAATATTACAACCCCCATATATTGCCCCTTTCGTGAAACGTTTTTTCTCATATATAAAAATATATGCAATTAATTATTTAATATTTGATAAAACTGTATTTGAACTTGATTGGGTAAATAAAAAAAGTATTTTATTGAGGATTGAAGATTTGAACATGGTTTACTTATAAAAAGAACTGAAATAAACTTCTATAAAACACATTTTGTCTTGGTGAAACTCTGATTATATTTTCCCCGTCACTTTACGCATTTGGTATAATTTGTATGTAGGAGTTTTTGTATATAAATTTAGAAACATTTTCGTAGACATATTAAGACATAACCTAACAAAGGTATCCCTGTGAGACATGGACAAAACTTGATCGAATCAGCAGCCAAGCAGTGTTTCAATTGTAATCCATTACTTAAATTATTTTTTCCTTATCTTTCAAATAACTGTTATTTGTGAGTCAGTGAACAATTGCAAGTGTATCTTAAAAATGGGAAATAAATCGAAGAAAAACTAATTATCGAAATAATGAATCATATTTCGAGCAGAACATGTTTCAAATGTTTTCACCAGGAAAACCCCAACTACTGTGTTCCTTATTAAATTCTATCTATTACTTCCCTCTCTATCTTACACCTCCTTACATATATTGTTCAAATTTTTAATCGTTAATCTACTTTTTATTCATCCACTCAAGTTCAAATGCATTTTTTAAAACTTGCATAGGATGACAAATAATTAATTTTAGTTTTAAATGGGAGAAAACTTTTCACAAAAGGTTCAAGTATGCAATATTGTTAAACCGTCTCATTTAACTTAAACAATACCCTATCATAAGTGATAACATATGATGTCATAAAAAAACCGATTTCATGTTACAGGTTATGTGGTAGAACAGCTGTTTTACCGTATAGGCTACGATACACTTTTTTCGATTATTGTAGTTATTTTAGAAAAAGTAACTGAAAAAATACGTTATACCTAAGAAGGAATTGACTATGCTTTTATTTTTTATAAATATTACTTGTTTTTTAAAGCAAAGGAACATAATGGTTTTTTTCCTAGTAGAGACCTCAGAGAACTATATATATATATATATATATATATATATATATATATATATATATATATATATATATATATATATATATATATATATATACACACACACACATATATATATATATATATATATATATATATAGAGAGAGAGAGAGAGAGAGAGAGAGAGAGAGAGAGAGAGAGAGAGTAGGTAGGTAGAGAGAGAAAGAGTTATCTCAACCACATAATTTTCTTAATTGTTAACTAATAATACAACAGACTAAGTAGAATACGTTTTTCATTTACCTTCACGTTTCCGTTTAAAAATAGCCATCCTTCGGTTTTTTTATCTACCATTTTGGGTTTACTATAAAACTGTTTAGAATAAAAGTACAACCTTTTTTCCAATATCATATTATTTATTAGAACGAAGTTTCTGCAACTAACGCCCATTTCAAGTCATTGATAAATTTGTAGCATGAAGAGAGAATAATTACAATGCCCCTGTGTATACTTACAGAATACAAAGTCCACAACCGGATAGTAATGTCTTGAACAGGACAAGAATTGTTGTCCTGAAAATTTTATAATTCATATTTTTTTCCGGACGGATATTATTCTGAGGATGGTTATTCTTTTTCATATATTCTGAGGATGGTTACTTTGAAACGGAAACGTGCTTGAGAATTATAAAAAAATATTGTATTTCAAGTGTTTTCTTTTATTATTAATTCACCCCCGGCTGTGTATATTACCGTGTACAAGGTTACCTTTACATAAAACATGCATTCCTGCTAAAACTACTTTTTTTAAATATTCATGACATTTTACTTAATTAACGTACTTTGAGGCAGCTATGAATTTTTAGCATCGTTTTTAACACTGCGGTCTACGCTGGCGGGAATCTGAGCACAGGCAGTGTGAATATTTAACCGACATTCGCACAGATTCGCAATAATCGTTAAGCAAACTGTTCTCATAGAGTTAATAACATAGAGTCTGTGCGGTACTGTAAGTGCTAATAAAAAGCACAGATAGGCTAAAACGTCCAACGTTTATTCCCACAAGGGTAATTTTATTTAGCGTTAGAATATTTCAAGTAATTTTAAGTTCTGCTTCTATGTTTGTCTAGGGTGTATCTATGACTTACTCTCTTTTCCCTAGCAACATTTTGGAAGTTCATTGTCCTTAAATCCTTTTCCGTTGTTCCTTTACCATTGCTTCGGAAGAAACATAATGGAACCGTTGAACGCTTTTATAGGACTAGGTATACGCAAGTAAGAACAGCTGATCTTAACATCTGCGATCCTTATGCAAATCTCAGTACCAGAAAGCTCTAAAGGTTCGATTGTTCATTCCTAGAACCATATCCCTCCATGACCCTTCCAGGTAGGTGAATAATATTTCCTCTGCCCTTTCAAACTAAAAACACTAAACATAATATAAATCGATCAATAGATTATTATTGATCGTAAGTAAAATCATAATTAGTAGTGAGGGGAAATGAACATTCCAAAATGTATTAAATTTGATTGGAAAAAACAGTTCTGTTAATATAGAGTGTTTATAATATCAGTGAATTTCCTTACGAATACTCTCATAATCTGTGCAAACGCTGCTGAAATTTAAAAAATGCTAATCTTCTTCCTCTTTTACAATTTAAATATTGGAAACAAACCCTATATCACTTAAGTAATCAAAGATAACTCGCAATAGAAGATACCTAAAATTAAAACTTTATGCATATTTCGAAGACCATTTCATCATCATCAGAGGGTCTTATTACAAAAATACAATTTATTAAACAAAACGTTACACACTAGACTGACCTTAGTTAAACCTATTGTTCACTAGATTGTAATTTTGTAATAAGACCCTCTGGTGATAATTACATGGTTATCGAAATGTACATCAGGTTTTAATTTAAGGTAAATTGTATTATCACGTTTTGTGGAATTTGGGTTGTTTCCGATATTGTCATTGTAATATATTGTAGACTGTGCTCTTCAGTTGTATATCTCTTCTTCTCTTATTCTTCTACTATTTCTTCCCCTCCTTTTCCAAAGGATTTCACTTACTCATCCTACACCCACTTCCTCATTATCTCATCGTCACACGTATTCCCATGACAGCTTTTAATTTTTCTTCTTACTCTCCCTTCTCCCACTTTTCACCAATTTTGTCGTACTGTCGTCTATCGGCCTTTCCTTGTTTTGCATCTGTCGTCTAATTATTAGAATTGTGTTTACAGCTCCTCTTCTCCCTCATCCCTTATTTTCTCATTTAATCTAACAGTCTCTACTTCTTCTATATCTCCCTTTCTTATGATTAGAATTACTTTCACATCCTTGGCAGTATTCTATCCTTTGCATACTTTCGAATTTTAGGCTATTCTTCTACTCCTTCAGTTCCTTCTCATTACATTGTAACTTCTATCTTTTCTCCACCCTCCTTTCATATATTTTCGACCTCCGTCCTGTCCATCGAATACTCCCTCTCCTCTTATTACATATTAATTCCTCCTCCCCGTCATACTCTTATGGTTTTTCATGTATATAGGTCGAGCTTATTCTGCTATTGCTCCTCCTACTCCATCATTACTATTCTTCTCACATATCGTACTCAGAGTTTCATTTCGCCATTCACATATTTCCATTTTCCAGTCTTTTCTTCATTTACTCTTTTCTCTCCTTTCTATTAGAACTACGATTTCTAGTCCTTTGAAGAAGGTAGACCCAAGAGGAGATCCTACCACTTGCACCAATCATCGTAAAGGTTGTACTAACGTTCCAGTGTAAATAGAACTGGATTTATCTGTTCAGATTACATTAACGTCGTCTGCTCCAACTGGGAACGTACGGACTCTAATGTTTGGAGCAATCTTGCAAAAACAATTTATCATTGAAATTATCAACAAACCTTGGCATGGAATGAATAAGCGAGAAACTTTCAACAGGCAACATACATTCTACGCAGCCAAACAACAAACTTTACACTATGATAGTTACTCACTGGCTTTTGTAACTCACGAACAATAAATTTCAACTTGTGAGACATTTCGCCTTCAATTACTGCAACCCACTTTACGTTTACCTTGGTAACAGAACGGAGGCGAGCACAAAGTACAGAGAGACAAAAGGCTGTCTGACGATTTACAAAAGTTACTTCGGATTTTGAGAGGCTAGGCGTTGCACAATAATGACAGTACTGCCATATTCCTATGGCTTGAATTACAATCCAAAACAACTTAATAAATGCTTATTGTTCCGAGAGGTTGTGATGTTAGCCTTACATACCTCGCCGGCCTTGGGGGGGGGCTGTAAACCCCCCTCCTTAGCATCCCAAGTGTTACTCATACCTTTCCATCTCCTCCTTAGCACTCAACTTAGTTTTACCCACCACGATTCGTAAATGTTTATTTTGGGGTTGAAGAAATGAGTATTTGTAAATAACGATTTTCCATTTAAGGTTAGGTTAGGTAACATTTAGGTAACCGTGTCTGTAAGGTAAAGCCTAAAGTATAATAAGTGTGTACGATTTTAAAATATACGAAATATACGAATCTGAAAACTTTTTTTGATAATCCAAGTTATTTGGGCAGCAACGGTCGTTATCCAGGTTAGGATAGGACAAGTCATGGGAAATTAACGTATATCTGACCTGAGACTTAGATTAACCGAGTGTATGATTGCAAAGGTTCAGAATGATTTGGGCAGCAACGGGCGTATCAAGGATAGGATAGGATGTCATGGAAAATTAGCGTATCTCCGAGCTGAGACTTAGATTAACCGAGTGTATGATTGCAAAGGTTCAAAATTATTTGGGCAGCAACGGGCGTATCCAGGTTAGGATAGGTTAAGTGATGGAAAATTAACGTATCTCTGAGCTGAGACTTAGATTAACCGAGTGTATGATTGCAAAGGTTCAAAATGATTTGGGCAGCAACGGGTGTATCCAGGTTAGAATAGGATAAGACGTAGAAAATTAACGTATCTCTGACCTGAGACTTAGATTAACCAAGTGTATGATTGCAAAGGTTCAAAATGATTTGGGCAGCAACGGGTGTATCCAGGTTAGGATAGGATAAGTCGTGAAAAATTAACATATCTCTGACCTGAGACTTAGATTAACCGAGTGTATGATTGTAGTAAAGGTTCAAAATGATTTGGGCAGCAACGGGCGTATCCAGGTTAGGATAGGACAAGTCATGGGAAATTAACGTATCTCTGAGCTGAGACTTAGATTAACCGAGTGTATGATTGCAAAGGTTCAAAATGATTTGGGCAGCAACGGGTGTATCCAGGTTAGAATAGGATAAGACGTAGAAAATTAACGTATCTCTGAGCTGAGACTTAGATTAACCGAGTGTATGATTGCAAAGGTTCAAAATGATTTGGGCAGCAACGGGTGTATCCAGGTTAGAATAGGATAAGACGTAGAAAATTAACGTATCTCTGACCTGGAGACTTAGATTAACCAAGTGTATGATTGCAAAGGTTCAAAATGATTTGGGCAGCAACGGGTGTATCCAGGTTAGGATAGGATAAGTCGTGAAAAATTAACGTATCTCTGACCTGAGACTTAGATTAACCGAGTGTATGATTGTAGTAAAGGTTCAAAATGTTTTGGGCAGCAACGGGCGTATCCAGGTTAGGATAGGACAAGTCATGGGAAATTAACGTATCTCTGAGCTGAGACTTAGATTAACCGAGTGTATGATTGCAAAGGTTCAAAATGATTTGGGCAGCAACGGGTGTATCCAGGTTAGAATAGGATAAGACGTAGAAAATTAACGTATCTCTGAGCTGAGACTTAGATTAACCAAGTGTATGATTGCAAAGGTTCAAAATGATTTGGGCAGCAACGGGTGTATCCAGGTTAGAATAGGATAAGACGTAGAAAATTAACGTATCTCTGAGCTGAGACTTAGATTAACCGAGTGTATGATTGCAAAGGTTCAAAATGATTTGGGCAGCAACGGGTGTATCCAGGTTAGAATAGGATAAGACGTAGAAAATTAACGTATCTCTGAGCTGAGACTTAGATTAACCGAGTGTATGATTGCAAAGGTTCAAAATGATTTGGGCAGCAACGGGTGTATCCAGGTTAGAATAGGATAAGACGTAGAAAATTAACGTATCTCTGAGCTGAGACTTAGATTAACCGAGTGTATGATTGCAAAGGTTCAAAATGATTTGGGCAGCAACGGGTGTATCCAGGTTAGAATAGGATAAGACTTAGAAAATTAACGTATCTCTGAGCTGAGACTTAGATTAACCGAGTGTATGATTGCAAAGGTTCAAAATGATTTGGGCAGCAACGGGTGTATCCAGGTTAGAATAGGATAAGACGTAGAAAATTAACGTATCTCTGAGCTGAGACTTAGATTAACCAAGTGTATGATTGCAAAGGTTAAAAATTATTTGGGCAGCAACGGGTGTATCCAGGTTAGGATAGGATAAGTCATGGGAAATTAAAGTATCTCTGACCTGAGACTTAGATTAACCGATTGTATGATTGCAAAGGTTCAAAACGATTAGGGCAGCAACGGGCGTATCCAGGGTAGGATAGGATAAGTCATGGAAAATTAACGTATCTCTGACCTGAGACTTAGATTAACCGAGTGTATGATTGCAAAGGTTCAAAATGATTTGGGCAGCAACGGGTGTATCCAGGTTAGAATAGGATAAGACGTAGAAAATTAACGTATCTCTGACCTGAGACTTAGATTAACCAAGTGTATGATTGCAAAGGTTCAAAATGATTTGGGCAGCAACGGGTGTATCCAGGTTAGGATAGGATAAGTCGTGAAAAATTAACGTATCTCTGACCTGAGACTTAGATTAACCGAGTGTATGATTGTAGTAAAGGTTCAAAATGTTTTGGGCAGCAACGGGCGTATCCAGGTTAGGATAGGACAAGTCATGGGAAATTAACGTATCTCTGAGCTGAGACTTAGATTAACCGAGTGTATGATTGCAAAGGTTCAAAATGATTTGGGCAGCAACGGGTGTATCCAGGTTAGAATAGGATAAGACGTAGAAAATTAACGTATCTCTGAGCTGAGACTTAGATTAACCGAGTGTATGATTGCAAAGGTTCAAAATGATTTGGACAGCAACGGGTGTATCCAGGTTAGAATAGGATAAGACGTAGAAAATTAACGTATCTCTGAGCTGAGACTTAGATTAACCGAGTGTATGATTGCAAAGGTTCAAAATGATTTGGGCAGCAACGGGTGTATCCAGGTTAGAATAGGATAAGACGTAGAAAATTAACGTATCTCTGAGCTGAGACTTAGATTAACCAAGTGTATGATTGCAAAGGTTCAAAATGATTTGGGCAGCAACGGGTGTATCCAGGTTAGAATAGGATAAGACGTAGAAAATTAACGTATCTCTGAGCTGAGACTTAGATTAACCGAGTGTATGATTGCAAAGGTTCAAAATGATTTGGGCAGCAACGGGTGTATCCAGGTTAGAATAGGATAAGACGTAGAAAATTAACGTATCTCTGAGCTGAGACTTAGATTAACCGAGTGTATGATTGCAAAGGTTCAAAATGATTTGGGCAGCAACGGGTGTATCCAGGTTAGAATAGGATAAGACGTAGAAAATTAACGTATCTCTGAGCTGAGACTTAGATTAACCGAGTGTATGATTGCAAAGGTTCAAAATGATTTGGGCAGCAACGGGTGTATCCAGGTTAGAATAGGATAAGACGTAGAAAATTAACGTATCTCTGAGCTGAGACTTAGATTAACCGAGTGTATGATTGCAAAGGTTCAAAATGATTTGGGCAGCAACGGGTGTATCCAGGTTAGAATAGGATAAGACGTAGAAAATTAACGTATCTCTGAGCTGAGACTTAGATTAACCAAGTGTATGATTGCAAAGGTTCAAAATTATTTGGGCAGCAACGGGTGTATCCAGGTTAGGATAGGATAAGTCATGGGAAATTAAAGTATCTCTGACCTGAGACTTAGATTAACCGATTGTATGATTGCAAAGGTTCAAAACGATTAGGGCAGCAACGGGCGTATCCAGGGTAGGATAGGATAAGTCATGGAAAATTAACGTATCTCTGACCTGAGACTTAGTTTAACCGTGTGTATGATTGCAGAGGTTCAAAATGAAGAATGATTAATGGATGAGTTTTGAGTTTTATTATTAGTACTTGGTAAGTATCACTAGACAATTTGCAGATTTATCAACTTACGGATGTTACAGTAACATATAGAAATGTTGCGACCATTTACCCTTTAAAATAGACTTTTATACATTCGAACGACGAAATCGGTTTAGTTAGTTGAAATACATGGCTTTATCTAAATAAAAGTGAAAGCATATAATATTAGTCTATGTAAGATATTTGTCAGAAATGTGTGTAACAATATAAATTGGTAGCTAAAAGAATTTATGAAAGGGTATTTTTATAAAACAATATATTAAGAGAAAAACCTGAGAAAGTTTTGAAAGATACGTTCATTTTTTATAGGATTGCAGAATCAAGAATTAAAAATTTAAGTTAGATTAAATTGCATTAGGTAACATTTATTGAATATATATATATATATATATATATATATATATATATATATATATATATATTTAAATTTAAGTCCAAAGTACTGTGGGGTTACTCAGGAGAATTGTGGGGCAAAGAACTACTCTCCTTAAGTAGACATCAACTCAGAGTTACTGTAGAGCTGGTCACAGGCCATGGGAATCTGAGGGGGTTCCAATACAAAATTGGAAAATTAAGGTCCCCTTTGTGCAAGAGATGCGACGAGGACCAAGAGGAAAGAACAATACACTCACGTACTGAGAGTGCCCTACTTTGGGAGCTGCAAGGAGAAATTGGTTTGGCTGGCAGGTATGTACACCAGAGGATATCAGAAGATTTAGCATCTGGTGAGTACTTATATTCTGCAAAGAGGTATTCACTAAGCTAGTCCTGTGGTAGGGATGGGAAAAGAGTAAAAAGGCTGCAGCTAAGCGCTCTACACCGATAAGGTCCCTCCCGAGTTTTAGTAATAATAATAATAATAAAAGGTTTTTGAAACTTAACAGTAAGAGAGAATCTGTGGTGCGTAGGCTACTTGCCTCAACTTATATCGCTTTTATTTCCTTATTTCGTGTCTCTATACAAAAAGAGAGACCTCTACACACACAGGAGGTCACCAATTTCGGAACTGCAGCAAAATATTGAGATTGTAAAATCTAGTTTCCATGGAAACCACAAGCTTCGGTCCAAAATAGGGACCAGCTTCTAACATTTTTCAAAATTAGCGTCTAAAATACAGTTGTAATTTTAAATTTTCTTTAAAAATGTAGTCTTACATGGATGCAGTGAATAAAATTGTTAATGAGTTTAACACTGTTCAATTATTTATTTTTCTCAGATCAGTTGAATGTATTTAACAAAAGCTAAACTGAGATTTCAACTATCATAAAGGAAGATGTCTCTCGATCTAGACACTGCCTTTTATATATCTTACTAATAGACGATAACATTCAACAAATCCTAAAACTCATTTTTAATCAGTAAAAACCACATTTGTTTCATTACGATGTATTATTTTTTTTGAATGAAATTAATGTATGTAAATAATAACAATAAAATAACAAAACACAAAAATTTCTATATTTTCAATACACAAAAATTTTTAGTAGACATGAATTTTAAAATGAAAATTTCACTGACAATTTTTCACTGATGATGTTTTCACTTTTAATTTCACTTGATATTACTGAAACAAAAAAGCAATTAACTCACATTTAATAAAGACTTGAGTGGATGATTAAAACTATTTTAATAACTATTGAAAATTTGAACAAGATATATATAAATATTAATATAGTCTAAAGGCTGAATATGAACTAATAGTAGGAATTGAAAAAGTAATAGCATAATGGATATGTTACCTGTAATTTTGTTGAACAATAATTTTTTACACATAAGAGAAAATTTTACTTGTTCAATTTTACAACAGAGAAATCCTCAAATAAGATGTTATCCAGAATTGAAATTTTTATTTCCATGTCTTCTTTATATATTACGAATCTTTGAAATATTCCTATAATTAAGGTTGGCATTACTCTTGATACTGCAAATTAAATGAAACAACATTAATAAATAATAATTGTAAAGAACGTTATAGGTTCAACTTGAATATTAAAGCATACGAGCGTACGCAACGTAAAGCTACAAACTATACTGCTTCAAAAAAAATAATTTTTAAATTTAACTTCGAGATTTAATTTCTGAGTTAAATTTAACGCCTTTAAAAGTTTACAACAGTTGTCAAAAACACGATATCACAAAATTTAATTTACTTACTTTTTGAGTATTTTAAGTTAATATTATTGTTATTTGTTCAGTGTTTAATACATCCACGGTGCTCAGTTTAAGGGGAAACCTCTTTAAAGATTCTTCATTATGTCTGTGCAGTTCAATTTTATTTACAGATCTATTAAAATGTCCGGACATGGTGATCAATAGCAAAGTGATTAGCATAAAAAGATTGTCATGCTCAAGTTAATTATATTTACCTTGTAAATTTTGTTCAGTCTTGCTTTCATCGCACTCCTTCTCTTCCTCATTGCCTTTGCAGCATGTGCAAATCAAGACTGAGAAAACTGTAGTAAGTCACAATTAGAATTAGTAAACAATTTTTCTTTACCAGAACATATATTCCATTGCAAAATGCTACAAATTCCGAAAACATGTCAGTATGCAGTATGCTCTGTTCCTGAGATAATTTCAGTATTTAATGCTAACAGATACACAAGTAAATATATTATAATTAACTAAATAAGGGAAAAGTAATATATTTAGAAAGTTATCAAACATTGTACATTATGACATGCCAGCTGACACTTCCAATTTCTAATCGTGCTACATAATTGTATCTATTTTACTTACTGGTTCTAATAAATCTTAAGAGCTTCATTTTTCTTTTTCAACACGACAACAATTTGTAGTTTTTTTCCTTTGTTCGACTATTAACTTTATTTATTTTAAATTCATTATTTTATTTATTTATTATATTTTATGTAGAATTAATATTGTATGTAGACAAATTTCTATTTATGATTATTTAGTAATGTTAAAGCACTAAGCACTGGAGGTAATAACTATTTCTTTCCAGGGTTACTTCAAGTATTGTTTAAACAATGAGCTCAAAATACAAGATTTTAATTTATTTTCAACCAATCAATCACTTTTTGTTATATATAAATAAATAAATAAATATATATATATATATATATATATATATATATATATATTTATATATATATAAACATACGTACATGTATGTATGTATATATGTAGGCCTATGTGTGTGTATGCGACTATATTCCTGTGTTTGAGGGTGTTTGTGTATGTGTCCATATGTGTATGTGTGTATGGGCGTGTGTGTATGTGAGTGTGTGTGTGTATGTGTGCGCGCGTGTGTGTAAGTGAGTGTGTAGCAGGTGTGTGCGCGCGCGCGAGTATGTGTGTATGTATTTATGAATGTATGTATGTGTGATATGTAGATATAAAAAGGGTCTGTTTTATTACTACGTTTAGTATGAAAAGGGGCTGTTTTATTTTTATGGTATATATAAAAAGGATCTGTTTTCATACTGTTTGATATAAAAAGGGTCTGTTTTATTTTTTTTTTTAGGTATAAAAAGGGTCTGTTTTATATATGTTATATGTAAAAAGAATCTGTTTCCTTAATGTTAGATGTAAATAGTGAAAAAAAATAGTGAAAGTGTTTAGTTATTAGTGGTAGCTTAGTAGTTATTAGTGGTAGTGTTAGTTATTAGTGGTAGTGGTAGTAGTTATTAATGGTATTGTTAGTAGTTATTAGTGGTAGTGTTAGTAGTTATTAGGGGTAGTGATAGTAGTTTTAGGTGGTAGTGTTAGTAGTTATTAGTGGTAGTGTTAGTTATTAGTGGTAGTGTTAGTAGTTTTAAGTGGTAGTGTTAGTAGTTATTAATGGTAGTGTTAGTTATTAGTGGTAGTGTTAGTAGTTATTAGTGTTAGTATTAGTAGTTATTAGTGGTAGTGGTAGTTATTAGGGGTAGTGTTAGTAGTTTTAAGTGGTAGTGTTAGTAGTTATTGGGGGTAGTGTTAGTAGTTTAAGTGGTAGTGTTAGTAGTTATTAGTGGTAGTGATAGTTATTAGGGGTAGTGTTAGTAGTTATTAATGGTAGTGTTAGTTATTAGTGGTAGTGTTAGTAGTTAGTAGTTATTAGTGGAAGTGTTAGTTATTAGTTGTAGTGTTAGTATATAATAGTGTTAGTGTTAGTAGTTATTAGGGGTAGTGTTAGTAGTTTTAAGTGGTAGTGTTAGTAGTTATTAGTGGTAGTGTTAGTTATTAGGGGTAGTTTTAGTGGTTTTAGGTGGTAGTGTTAGTAGTTTATTAAAGGTAGTGTTAGTTATTAGTGGTAGTGTTAGTAGTTATTAGTGTTGGTATTAGTAGTTATTAGTGGTAGTGATAGTAGTTATTATTGGTAGTGTTAGTTATTAGTGGTAGTGTTAATAGTTATTAATGGTAGGGATAGTAGTTATTAGTGTTAGTGTTAGTAGTTATTAGTGTTAGTGTTAGTACTTTAAGTGGTAGTGTTAGTAATTATTAGTGGTAATGTTAGTTATTAGTGGTAGTGTTAATAGTTATTAATGGTAGGGTTAGTAGTTATTAGTGTTAGTGTTAGTAGCTATTATTGGTAGTGTTAGTAGTTTTAGGTGATAGTGTTAGTAGTTATTAGTGATAGTGTTAGTTATTAGGGGTAGTGTTAGTAGTTTAGGTGGTAGTGTTAATATTTATTAGTGGTAGTGTTAGCTATTAGTGGTAGTGTTAGTAGTTATTAGGGGTAGTGTTAGTAGTTTTAAGTGGTAGTGTTATTAGTTATTAGTGGTGGTGTTAGTTATTAGTGTTAGTGTTAGTAGTTATTAGTGTTAGTGTTAGTAGTTATTAGGGTTAGTGTTAGTAGTTTTAGGTGGTAGTGTTAGTAGATATTAGTGGTAGTGATAGTTATTAGGGGTAGTGTTAGTAGTTATTAGTGGTAGTGTTAGTTATTAGGGGTAGTGTTAGTAGTTTTAAGTGGTAGTGTTAGTTGTTATTAATGGTAGTGTTAGTTATTAGTGGTAGTGTTAGTAGTTATTAGTGTTAGTATTAGTAGTTATTAGTGGTAGTGTTAGTTATTAGGGGTAGTGTTAGT
Organism: Prosapia bicincta; assembly: GCA_036971475.1. Lineage (NCBI taxonomy): Eukaryota > Metazoa > Arthropoda > Insecta > Hemiptera > Cercopidae > Prosapia > Prosapia bicincta. The sequence continues at coordinate 158,866,852 of JBAIZL010000004.1, forward strand.
AGTTTTAAGTGGTAGTGTTAGTAGTTATTGGGGGTAGTGTTAGTAGTTATTAGTGGTAGTGATAGTTATTAGGGGTAGTATTAGTAGTTATTAATGGTAGTGTTAGTTATTAGTGGTAGTGTTAGTAGTTAGTAGTTATTAGTGGAAGTGATAGTTATTAGTTGTAGTGTTAGTATATAATAGTGTTAGTGTTATTAGTTATTGGGGGTAGTGTTAGTAGTTTAAGTGGTAGTGATAGAAGTTATTAGTGGTAGTGTTAGTTATTAGGGGTAGTTTTAGTGGTTTCGGTGGTAGTGTTAGTAGTTATTAGTGGTAGTGTTAGCTATTAGTGGTAGTGTTAGTAGTTATTAGGGGTAGTGTTAGTAGTTTTAAGTGGTAGTGTTATTAGTTATTAGTGGTGGTGTTAGTTATTAGTGTTAGTGTTAGTAGTTATTAATGTTAGTGTTAGTAGTTATTAGGGTTAGTGTTAGTAGTTTTAGGTGGTAGTGTTAGTAGATATTAGTGGTAGTGTTAGTTATTAGGGGTAGTATTAGTAGTTATTAATGGGAGTGTTAGTTATTAATGTTAGTGTTAGTAGTTATCAGGTGAAGTGTTAGTAGTTATTAGTGGTAGTGTTAGTTATTAGTGGTAGGGTTAGTAGTTATAAGGGTTAGTGTTAGTAGTTTTAAGTGGTAGTGTTAGTAGTTATTAATGGAAGTGTTAGTTATTAGTGGTAGTGTTATTAGTTATTATGGTAGTGTTAGTTATTAGTGATAGTGTTAGTAGCTATTAGGGGTAGTGTTAGTAGTTTTAAGTGGTAGTGTTAGTAGTTATTAATGGAAGTGTTAGTTATTAGTGGTAGTGTTAATAGTTATTATGGTAGTGTTAGTTATTAGTGGTAGTGTTAGTAGCTATTAAGGGTAGTGTTGGTAGTTTTAAGAGGTAGTGTTAGTAATATTAAGTGGTAGTGTTAATAGTTATTAGTGGTAGTGTTATTTATTAGTGGTTGTGGTAATACTTATTAATGGTAGTGTTAGTCATTAGTAGTAGTGTTAGTAGCTTTTAGGAGTAGTGTTGATAGTTTTAAGTGGTAGTGTTAATAATCTTAAGTGTTAGTGTTAATTGTTATTAGTGGTAGTGTTATTAGTTATTAGTGGTAGTGTTAGTTATTAGGGGTAGTGTTACTAGTTTTAAGTGGTCGTGTTAGTAGTTATTAGTGATAGTGTTAGTTATTACTGTTAGTGTTAGTAGTTATTAGTGTTAGTTTTAGTATTTATTAGGGTGTAGTGTTAGTAGTTTTAAGTGGTAGTGTTAGTGGTTATTAGTGGTAGTGCTATTTATTAGTGTATTGTTAGTAGTTTTACGTGGTAGTGTTAGTAATTTTAGGTGGTAGTGTTAATAGTTATTATTAGTAGTGTTATTAGTGGTGGTGTTAGTAGTTATTAGTGTTAGTGTTATTTATTAGTTGTAGTGTTAATAGTTATTAGTGTTAGTTTTAGTAGTTATTAGTGGTAGTGTAAGTTGGTGTTAGTGGTAGTGTTAGTAGTTATTAGTGGTAGTGTAAGTAGGTGTTAGTGGTAGTGATAGTAGTTATCAGTGGAAGTGTTAGTTGTTAGTCGTAGGGTTAGAAGTTATTAGTGTTAGTGTTAGTAGTTATTAGTGGTAGAGATGATAGCTATTAGTGTTAGTGTTAGTAGTTATTAGTGTTAGTGTTAGTAGTTATTAGTGGTAGTGTTAGTCATTAGTGTAGTGTTAGTAGATATTAGGGGGAGTGTTAGTAGTTTTAAGTGATAGTATTAGTAGTTATTAGTGGTAGTGTTAGTTATTAGGGGTAGTGTTAGTAGTTATTAGTGGTAGTGTTAGTAGTTATTAGTGGTAGTGTTAGTAGTTATTAGGGGTGTGGTAGGAGTTTTAAGCGGTAGTGTTAGTAGTTATTAGGGGTAGTGTTAGTAGTTTCAGGCGGTAGTGTTAGTAGTTATTAGTGGTAGTGGTAGTAGTTATTAGTGTTAGTGTTAGTAGTTATTAGTGGTAGTGTTAGTTATTAGTGTAGTGTTAGTAGTTATTAAGGGTAGTGTTAGTAGTTTTAAGTGATAGTATTAGTAGTTATTAGTAGTAGTGTGACTTAATAGTTTTAGTGTTAGTAGTTATTGTGGGTAGTGTTAGTAGTTATTAGTGGTAGTGTTATTTTTTTTGTAGTGTTAGTAGATATTAGTGTTAGTGTTAGTAGTTATTAGGGGTAGTGTTAGTAATTTTAAGTAGTAGTATTAGTAGTTATTAGTGGTAGTGTTTGTAATTAGTGGTAGAGTTAGTAGTTATTAGGGGTAGTGTTAGTTATTAGTGTTAGTAGTTATTAGGGGTAGTGTTAGTAGTTTTAAGTGGTAGTGTTAGTCATTTTAAGTGGTAGTGTCATTAGTTATTTGTGGTAGTGTTATTTATTAGTGGTAGTGTTAGTAGTTATTAGTGTTAGTGTTATTTATTAGTGCTAGTGTTAGTAGTTATTAGTGTTAGTTTTAGTAGTTATTAGGGGTATTGTTAGTAGTTTTAGGTGGTAGTGTTAGTAGTTTTTAGTGGTAGTGTTAGTTATTAGTGGTCGTGTTAGTAGTTATTAATGTTAGTGTTAGTAGCTACTAGTGGTAGTGTTAGTAGTTATTATTCTTGTTGTTAGTAGAAAAAAAATAGTAAAAGTATTAGTTATGTGTGGTAATGTTAGTAGTTATTAGTGGTAGTGTTAGTTATTAGTGGTAGTGTTAATAGTTATTAGTGGTAGTGTTAGTAGTTATTAGTGTTATTGTTAGTAGTTATTAGTGGTAGTGTTAGTTATTAGGGGTAGTGTTAGTAGTTTTATGTGGTAGTGTTAGAAGTTATTAGTGGTAGTGTTAGTTATTAGTGGTAGTGTTAGTAGTTATTAGTGTTAGTGTTAGTAGTTATTATTCTTGTTGTTAGTAGTTATTAGTGGTAGTGTTAGTAGTTATTAGTGGTAGTATTAGTTATTAGTGGTAGGGTTAGTAGTTATTAGTGTTAGTGTTAGTAGCTATTAGGGGTAGTGTTAGTAGTTTTAGGTTGTAGTGTTAGTACTTATTAGTGATAGTGTTAGTTATTAGTGGTAGTGCTAGTAGTTATTAGTAGTAGTGTTAGTAGTTATTAGTGGTAGTGTTAGTAGTAATTATTCTTGTTGTTAGTAGTTATTAGTGTTAGTGTTAGTAGTTATTAGTGGCAGTGTTAGTAGTTATTAGTGGTAGTGTTAGTACAAATTATTCTTGTTGTTAGTAGTTATTAGTGGTAGTGTTAGTAGTTATTAGTGGTAGTGTTAGTAGTTATTAGTGGTAGTGTTAGTAGTTATTAGTGGTAGTGTTAGTAGTTAATAATGGTAGTGTTAGTAGTTAATATTCTTGTTGTTAGTAGTTATTAGTGGTAGTGTTAGTAGTTATTATTCTGGTTGTTAGTAGTTATTAGTGGTAGTGTTAGTAGTTATTATTCTTGTTGTTACTAGTTATTAGTGGTAGTGTTAGTAGTAATTATTCTTGTTGTTAGTAGTTATTAGTGGTAGTGTTAGTAGTTATTAGTGGTAGTGTTAGTAGTTATTAGTAGTTGTGTTAGTAGTTATTATTCTTGTTGTTAGTAGTTATTAGTGGTAGTGTTAGTAGTAATTAGTGGTAGTGTTAGTAGTTATTATTCTTGTTGTTTATAGTTCTTAGTGATAGTGTTAATAGTAATTATTAGTGTTAGTGTTAATAGTTATAAGAGGTAGTGTTATTAGTAGCAGGTTATTAGAAGTGTTATTAATGTGCTTACATTTTCTGCTAACTGTTATTTAGAAGAATTTTGGTCCGTAGAACTCGAGTTATAGTAATTTAACCTCGTTTCGTGAATTATTAACCAGGTTTAAGTAACTTACATAAAAATCGCTCTGCGTAACCAAGAGCTCTCATATGCGTTGCAAACCGTCAACTGCACCATTTATTTTCTTTTTGAATTGTACAAATATTAATATCTCTCTTCACCTAGAACAACTCTTCGAAATTAACATTTTACGCAGTCATTCTCTATTTAGCCCTAAAAGTAGTGTAAAATTTAGAAACTGCAATGACTGCTGACCAAAAAGCCTACATTCAACAATAAAGCATTTAAAATTTCACAAATGTCTAAGGTCTTTTCAGAATGTTTTTTAGGACAAATTTCAGCCTGCGAAACATTCGCCTTTCTATTACGGTAACTCCAATTTGCGCAACAAGATAGATGTAATTTAATTTCAAGTATAAACAGACAACCCGGGCTTCTTATGTTTAGAAAAGCAATTTCGGATTGTGAGAGGCAAAATGTTCTACATTAATTACTCGAGCAATCGCGAACGACAGCTCTGGGTTTCCTTACAGGCTTGTTTGATTTACATTTTAAGGCGAAATGTATTTTCCTGTTTACCCATAAGTGCTACCTAAGCTCTTGTTTGAAACTCGCTAAAATATTTTGGAACGTCTAGAAAACATGTGGTAAAATAATAAACAAGTCATATAAAAAAATTGTTTTAAGTAAATTCCTACTCAAGTTAACAACAACAAAAATTATTGTAGTTACTTTTGTTAAATAATTACAAATAATATTAATAAAGTAATAATATTAATTACTTAAGAAATTGCGTAAGTCTTATGCATATCATAAGAAATGAAGACGAGTCTATTAATTATCGGATATCATATTAAAAAAAAATTCCGAAGGTAATTGTGAAATTTATCACAATCGAAATTTTGGTTGGAATCCAGATTAATAGAGAAAAAATTAAAGCACAAAATCTTTCTTTAAGCTAAAATTAGGGATTATATGTAGTTAAACGAATACTACAAAAAAAACAATGTAGAAATAAGGAATTCATTACAAATTTTGTTGGACTATGTCAGTAAGTTACTAGAAATGAACAAAAGCCTTATGTCAAACTAAGAAGACACCCGACATACTTGATACTTTTATAGGCACGTCTAAAGAAATGTTTAATAAAAAAAAACATTAGATTTTGCGAAATGAGAAAATATCTATACATTTGTCGTCACAAGCGCCTAAGAATGTTTTCACACCAAAACTTGGATTATATATACATATCATTATCATTATATTGAATTATTTCCATTGAGATTTACCAAAATTTAAATACATCAATACTGTATATTAATTAACTGACCAATACTACTTCATAATAACATTTTCCCATAACAAAGTTCAATAAATAATGTAATATAACCTGCGTGTAAAACAGCTGTCTTACAGCATAACTTATAACACAAAATCAGTTGCTGACATTTAGCTTAAATAATATGATATCGTTTAATTCAATATGAGATGAACCATAGCGTAACCTAATAGAATTTATTCTCACACTATTAAACAGACGGAAGTTATATTGGCGCGAAATTGTATGTTTTTGTCTATTCAATAAGTTTTTGAAGGTCATTATAAACCTTGTCACTTCAAAAAAAAGGATCAAAATCCAATAATAAATTAGGAAGATTTGAAGTTCAAAGTTGAAAGAAGATTGAAAATAATTTCATCGAGGAGGAATATAAAAAGAAAAACATAATGAACAAATCCAATAACGAGATAATGAAGGTGTTACAAGTAGAAAAAATAAAAACAATTCGGTCGAAAAGAAACTTTAAAAACCGCAATGAACAAATTCAGTACCGTTGGACTACACTTGCTATACAGAATTAGATCGCGTCAGCTGTCTTTTACAATATTCTACTACATATTACCTGAGCAAATAGCAGTTTATGCAAAATAATATTACATATATAGCTGAAAGGCAGTACAAATCTTACAATCTCTTATTTCCCCAGGGATGTTGAGATGTGGTAAGAAGCCCGATCGATGCATTAGGGGTAGAACTTGATACAAAAAATATATATTGGTTGTGTTTGAGGGTACACGGTGATGGTGAAAAGTTAAGAATTTTTTCAACGTATTTATTTAAGTCACTGTAAACGTATAGTTTAATATTATTATATAGAATTTAACAAATAATTAAATATAAGTATAATGACGTCACTACATACATGGAATTGAAAAAATGAAATATAATGACTTCGCTACAGTCATAATTGTGTATAATACTGAAAGTGAAGTAAATCTTTAAGTATTCTGTCGCAGGGAGCGGTACTAAAGTGTCTTTAACTTAAGTGTCCAAGTGCTCAACATGTATTGTGTTTAGTGATAATTACTTTTAACTACCCCGTTCTAACAATCTTTTCAAGAGGTTTGTCTCCCTCCTCTTTCATATCCCTAAGTAACTACGGTCCGTAGACAATACGAGTACGTCAACACAAAATTATATTTAATTACATGACACTATAGTTATATACAGATGATTGTATTTGTCCTCTGTCTCTACAGGAGGAAACGGAAATAAATTTACAAAAGAACTAATAACTTGTGTTTGCCAGTCTCATTGTTTGTTTCTTTTTATTTTAATTTTTTTATTATGAAATAACCTTTTATTGTTATTTTAAATATAATTTACATATCTATTCGTAATTGGGAACTGATAGAGACTTTAACAAACGAACGTAAAGTTTTCAGTCTGAAGATACGTTCGTGAGATTAAAAGAATAATAATAAAAATATAAAGTACCTAATAACTTTAAACCTTGTTATAATCGTCCATCTGTTTAGTAGTGTAAGTATTAACAGCTAAAATTACTTTATCTATTTGTTTATTTAACGTACAGGTATTTAAGAAAGCCAAATATAGAAGGAATTTATTCTTTTTGTACTTCCTCACACTCTTCTCCTTTTTAGATACATTTGTTTTTCAACCCCTTTTTCGTCTACACATTCTTCTTTTCCACATACATATTTTTCTCTCATCCTTCTCCCAATTTTCTTTGTACATTTTCGCCCTCTTTTCTCCCGTTATTCGGATCCTGCCTCCCCTATTACGCAAACTATTTATATTCTTCTGACTGTCCGTCTATTTGTTTTGCGTTTATGCCTCCTACTCCTTAATTAGAATTCTTTTCACATATTCTTCTCTTTTTGCCTTTCACATACTTTAATTGCCCAGTTTTTATTTCTTTTACTCTTTTCTCTCCTTTTTATTAGATCTCTACTACAGCTTCTCTTTCTCCTCCATTTTTTTCCTCCTTTGAAAAAGGTAGACCAAAGAACCTGATCATACCTCTTGGGCCAACCAAGAGATTATATTAACAATTTCTATGGACATACCCTCTTAGATTACCTCAACGTTCTCCACTTTAACTAGTAACATCAGAACAATAACGTTTGAAAGATTCTTGAAGAAACAATTTATCATTGAAAATATAAACAAATTTTGAAATGTAATGAATGAGCAAAAAACCTTCAACAGTTCTTAACTAAATAACTTTACACTGTGATAGTTTCTAAAGGCTTTTTGAAATACGCAAATAACAAATTTCAACTTTTGAAACATTCTTCTACAATCACTTCAACCCCATGTTTAAGTTTGCCTTGGAAACAAAACAGAAGCAATATAATATCAAGACAGCCCTGGTTTCTTATCTTCAGAAAAGCAATTTTGGATTGTGAGTGTTTCGCAGTAACTACTTAAGAAATTGTGTGCGATGGCCGTGCTTTTTCTTACAGTCTTATTTCGCCCACGTTTGATTTTTAAAGCTCAACATAGAGTTTTTATATATTGCTCTCAGAAGATTGATAATATTAAAGGTTGTCACGCCGTATTGATTCTATTGGTTATTTAACCCAGAGACTTGTGTTTAGTACAGGAAAGCGACCTGAATATTCTTTCCCAATACATACTCCTTTCTTTATCTTTTGTGAGACACACGTTTATACATATTTTTAAGTAACAACTGAAATAGGTCTTCTTTCTCTAAACGAAGTATAGGGTGACTATCACCATCATTAACTATTAGATGATATTGAAGTTTTTACTCAGTTACTCAATATTTACTTATGTTATTAATTAAATTCTTAGTCACCACTAATGTTTGTTTCATCCTTTGCTAGCTTCTTTAATCCTTTGTTTATATAATGTAGTTATTTCAAAACACATGTGCATAAAATAATACAAAGTACATCATGCAGAAATATATTTACCCACAGTAAATTTAAACAAGAGATTTAACTAGAATAGGGTAAAATTTACTGAACCTATAAATAAACGAATTTACAAAAATTGATAAATTTTAAATAAACGTTAAAAGTGTCACATCAAGGATTACCAGGTCCCAGGTTTCAAGGTTTACCACCTAACCACGACCCTTCACAAGGATAGCACATGTATAACCGTGGACATTTTGCACCGGATAACAAAGTAAACCTTGGCAATAATAACTTGAAGCATCTGTGGAGTAAATAAATAAAACCTTCTGATCGCAAAAACATTTTATTTGAATCCTGTTTATATAATTAAGAGAAGATTTGTATGTCTTTTACCACTAGATGCTAGATTTTGCCAATGGCGGTGGATAAAATTTTCTTTTGGCAATATAAGTTAGGTTATCTTAGCTTTGGTAAAATTGACCATGTCTCTGAGGTAAAACCTAAAATTTACCGAGTGTATAGTGGTATAAGTACGAAAGGAACGATGACCATAGGAGAATTCCAGCTTTTACCATTTATCTTAGAAGTTAGTGGAACATCAAAGATTTACCATACTGGCTTTTATTGTAACAATGAAATGTAAACAGACATAAAAGGGCGTTGCGTATGATGTTCAGCATTAAAGAGTGAACTGTCAATCTGTGTTTTATAACCAACCGGAAGAAGGTAAACCTGTTTCTTAACAGTAAAAGTCATTTATAGAGTATTATAAAGTAGAGTGGAAATAAGAGAAAAGAGGGAAAGAGAAATTGATATATAGACAGAAAGAGAGTGAAAGATAGATACTAAAAAAAAGAGAGAGAGAGCGCGATAAATAGATAGAAAGAGAGAGCGCGCGTAAGAGAGAGAATGATAGGTAGATAGATAGAAAGAGATCAAGATAGAGATAGAAAGAAAGAGCGATAGAGAGTTACAGATAGAAAGAAAGAGTGATAAATAGTTAGAAAGATCGAAAGAAAAAGAGTGATAGATAGATAGAGAGAGAGAGAGAGAGAGAGTGATAGATTGAAAGAAAGAGATAGAGAGAGGAAGTGGGTGATAGGTAGATAGAAAAAAGAGAGTGACAGATAGATGGATAGAAAGAGAGAAAGCGAAAGAGAGAGAATGTTAAATCGATATAGAGAGAGTGAGAGAGTGATAGATAGAAAGAAAGGGAGAGAGAGTGAGAGAGAAAGGAAGAGTGAGAGAGAGAGACATACAGACAGACAGAGAGAGGGCTGGCAAACAAAATATCATAGGAAACACTAAAGAGATCAAAGGAGAAGGCTCGTGTGAACAAAAGTTCCAGCTTTCTCCTGTTTACCCTGATAAATATTTTCCTCTCGAAGCAATATTGGCCCCTCTTAACAGGTTCACATTTTGAGACTTGGTATCTTCTTACAAGACTTACTTTCTAAGGATAAGGTTTGTAGAATTGTTTAATCGAAACAACAAACGTACATAGTTGAGGTACGTAGTGTCTCCCTTCACATTAGGAATTACATTCCTAGAGCTCTCAAATTTGTCACTTAAAATGTCCGTGTCGTTTAATTTAAAAAAGTGATAGTTTTATAAGGAGTGTAGTTTTAGTTCTATATTTTTCCATGAATAGATAATTCATTTCGTTGTCTTGAAGATAGCTGTAGGGACAATGAAACTTATATTAAAATTAAAAGTTTCTGAAATCGGCATCAATAGGTTTTATCTGGTAAATTAATTTTAATGCGGAGTATTATAATTTTTGTTTTATTTTAAAAATAACCCAATGTTTTATTTAAATCATAGAACTATGGAAATAATTATCCATGACTTTAGTTTTAATCTCTTTTTTTGTAGTCTAAGTATGGTTATTCCTATCTCCTAAAGCCCAAAACGAAAGTCTCAAAGATCACATGTGTAACTACATCGTTCAACTCACTACAATCAATAGCACTGACCGGGTGATCTGAATGCCTCCACGCATTGCATTAACCAAGACGTAACAGCCACTAATTTTAACGTTTCACCCAAGTTCTCTCAAGCAATGATCATAAGCAAACCCGTCTAGGTTGGACTTTCAGTTATAACTGCAATTCGTTACGTGCCTTTATTGTTTCGTCACGGATAGCTTTAAGCAATTTACCGAGGATGCGCGGCTTAGAAATAAAATAGAAAAACCAAGTGTAAATTGAAATCTGTCACAAGATTTATAAATTGTGGCGTGTATTTATAAAACTAAAAAATTACATAATTACAAACGTAATAACGTAATCATATATGTAAATAGTTTTATTTTGAAAACTAAAAATTAATTTCTCATAGAGGTAAAGCTATTAATCTCAAAAAACATGAAATGGACTTTACAAACAGTAAAATATGAAGACAATGTGACGTCATCCCATTTCGAAATGAAGCTTTAGTGTTTTTCTTGTGACACACAAATTTTCTTTCAAATAAAAGTCTACTTCGGGCAGAATATTGTTTTTTTCGTTCACTCTCTTCCACGACATTTTCTCTCTCTTTCTCTCTCTCTCTCTCTCTCTCTCTCTCTCTCACACACTCTTTTCTTTGGTGTTTTATTAAGTTCTAGTTGGACAAACGTTAAACTATATTTAATTAGTTTTTATAAAAGTGTTGTTTATAAAAATATTTTACGTTATTTAAATTAAAATCCTTTCAAATACGTGACACTTTTTTAGATAATGAATTTTTGTATACAGGGTACGCTTAAATTAAACAATATTACAGAAAAATATGGTATTTTACTCTAAAAACCATGCTACGCATATGACATCTTTCAATACGGCTTTAGCAATCATATGTCTGATTAGAATCTCTTCTATTCTTCTTATTTGGTCTTCATTGATTAACATATTGTTTTTCATAACTTTTCTTCTTCTAACGTGATAAAAAATATGATACATGCGATACCATGTCAGTGCCGAGTCTACACACCTTTGATGTCTTATGAAATGACGTCATCACATCTTCTGAGACCTAGTTATATTTTAAGAAACATATAAATATCATTGTAACCGTTTGGTGGGTCCTCTCTTCGGGTTGATCGCGGGTAGAGTACGGGTCTAAGGAAGGCTTTAGCGTGGATTTACTTCAGACCATATTTTCTCCTACTCTTTGTACATGGGAAGCCTTGTGCCGCTTCTTAAGTCCTTGCATATTCTATCTCCTCTACTTTGTCACTTGACTATTAAAGAGCCAAAGAGTTCTTTCAAACCCTAATTAGGTGCTACTTCATGTACGTGATGCTCCTCTATAAACGAGTTTTTAATCCTTAATACTATCTAAATTCTCAATCCTTCCCACCGTTTTAAAGCGGGTGAGCCCATTACACTACAAAACAGACTGTTTCAATTCCTTCTATTAATTAGCATACTCCTTATATGTACCTTGTACATATTTTCAGTCGTTAATAAAATGCTTCCTTATTCATAAAACCTTTTCATTCACTAAAGTTCAAACAAATTTTTTTAAACTTTGATGGCACCTGTTATAATAAAGTTTTTATTTCAAATATTAATTTATGATTATAATTTAAAATAATGAATTAAATTTAGTTTTATATGCAGAAAAAAACTTTTACGAAAGGGGCATGGTATGCAAAACTGTTATATGAACCTATTTGGCTTAACATAAGGGATAACATATGATTTCTTAAAACAGCGTATTTTATGTTAAAGATTATGTGGTAGAACCCCTGTTTTACCGAATAGGTTGTTACTTTATTTATAATAATTGTAACTATTAAAACAAAAATAACTCAAATAAACATTAGGTCCCAAGTAAGAATTGATTTCAAACAATTTTAACAACTTTAATAATGTTTACATTACTAGTTTTAATAACACGTCCGTTTGGCGTTACATTTAAAATAAAACATTTCTCAACTAAGCCGATCGATCCTACATAGCGGAACCGCCGCACGTCGATTCTACCTACCCACGTGTTGCAAGTCAATACTGTAGCGCAGTAAATACTGCAATACTGCTTACATTACAATTCTCCCGCGACAACTTGACGGAAATCCCTTGCTGCATTAATTATGAACCAATTGCATACGTTTGATAAATTAAAGGCTGCAAATATAAACTTTAAACTCTTTTTATTACATGAAAATAGTAGACGCCATGTCGATGGAAACATAATGTGAGCAGCAATCCTACTCAATCATTTAACTTTCTTTTATAAACTTTAAAACTTAGAGTTTTAGCGATAGCATGAAAAACATAGAAGGCTCATTGAAAAACAATGTGTTACAAAAAGAGATTTAAAACTTATTACACTGGAAGGAAGTAGTTTTACCACGAAAATAAAGAAACGATTAACCAATGACAATTTATATTATTTCCCAATCAAATAAAACCGTCGTAGATAGATAAATTTATGTTATGCTTATATATATATATATATATATATATATATATATACACGTATATGTGCGTGCATACACCATATGTATATATATATATATATATATATATATATATATATATATATATATACATATTTTGTATGCACGCACACATACGTGTATATATATATATATACACGTATGTGTGCGTGCATACACCATATGTATATATATATATATATATATATATATATATATATATATATTTGTGTGTGTGTGTTCGTTTGTTTGTTTGTTTTGAGTCGACCAAAACCGTCTCAAAGTTGAAGATTTTGCACTTCGGAAACATTTTTTTAAAATATTGTTTTTAAAACGTTTAAAAATGACACCACTGCTATTAGGCGAGGAAATAAAGCACTAAACCTACGGTAATTGGTGCAGTAAGTCGGATCGAAATGCGGTTTTTTGCATTCGATTCAGGAAGCCACTACGAAAGTTTGTGAACATAGCCACTTTATAAGAAATCAAAATTGCATCGGTGCATAAGAAAAATGCATTTTTTAAAAGTGCATTCACTGGCTCGATTAAAAAAAAATGTATAACTCGGTGAATAATCCCAGAAATGGGCCGAATTTTAGTACTCGGTGGTTTTTGGGGTCGCTGAACACGCATATGGTATCCGTAATGGCCCTTGGAGTACCTGGGGCCCAGAGTGGATGACATCAACTTCATCTCCTGGAAACTACAATACAAAATTGATCAAAACCCGTTACTCTGGGTTTTTTGTTGTCGCTGAACTCGAATATAATATCGGCAATGATCCTAGGAGTATCTGGAGCCCAGGGCGGGTAATACCTAAGGCATCTCCTGGACTTTTCCATAAATTCACGTCGTTACTCACGAGTTATATTGTATTATTATCATTCAAATAGTAGAATATTATTACTATAATTCAATATTATTATTATAATAGAATTTTATAAGTATTTTTACGGGACCTGTATAAGATAAGTCCGGCCCTGTCTATACTCGTATATTACTATGATGGTTTCATCATAACAATAGTGGTAGTTTATACGATCGCGATATAATTTCATAATTTTAGTGCGCATGTCTAGTATTACGTGTAAAAGATTCCACTTTTATTTCTATACCAGTGTATACAGTATTTAACGGCTGTTGGAAAAAAATAAAAAGTGAACATCGGAAAAATCTGCCAAGTAGATGCTTTCACGCAACATTTGTAGCGGGTGTATTTGCAAGTCCAAAATTGGTTAAATGGAGAAAATTCTATAAATCCAACAGACTGGGGATGGGCGCTTATCGATAATTCCTTGATCCCCGTAAGGACGACGCAGTCACCCGGTCGCTACAATATCATGAGTTTGATATTCGGCACATGCAAAACCGACTGTGGTAATTTGTGCGTATCCAGAAAGCACGGGTTATAATGCATCAACGCATGCAAGAATTGTGCTGGGTCAAACTGTACGAATATTGAGAAGTGTGCGGAAGCAGAATTTTATGATAATGTGGATGAAGATTTAGTAGATGAAGAAAATGACAACGAAGAGAATGATTAAGTTATATAAATACAATTAAATAAAAAATCTATATTGAAGATTTCAAGGTTGTTTTCCTTTATTATATACGTCACATATTATATTTAGTCAAATAAATATATAAAATTGTAAAAAGCAGATGGAAATTCGTTACTCCAGGATTTTTGGGGTAACTGATCCTGAGTCCTAGGTTCTTCAATGATTATCGCCAATATTATATTCGTGTTCAGCGACCCCTAAACCCCGATTAACGAGTTTCGATCAATTTTGTACTTATGAAAATATAGATATTACCCGTCCTGGCCCCTAGGTTCTCCGAAGATCATCGTCGATATTATATTCGTGTTCAGCGACCCCAAAGGCCCCCGAGTAAGGAGCTTCGATCAATTTCGAGCCAAAGTTATGGAAAATTCCAGGAGATGACGTAGGTATTACCCGCCCTGGGCTCCAGGTACTCCGAGGATCATCGCCGATATTATATTCGTGTTTAGCTACCCCAAAAATCCCCGAGTACTAAAATTCGGCCCATTTCTGTGATTATTCACTGAGTTATACTTGTTTTTTTAATCGAGCCAGTAAATGCACTTTAAAAAAAAGCTTTTTTCTTATGCACCGATGCAATTTTGTTTTCTTTTAAAGTGGCTATGTTCAAAAACTTTCGTGGTAGCTTTCTGAATCGAATGCAAAAAACCGCATTTCGATCCGACTTACTGCACCAATTATCGTAGGTTTGCCCTGTTTTTGTGCTTTATTTCCTCGCCTATATGCACTGTAGCGAGCAAAGAAGGTCCACTATCTGGTTAAGTAAACAAGGCCGGTCCAAAGGGTGATTTTGTTGACAAAAACTGAGCAACTAGAAAACTATTAATTTTCCTTGTAACATATAAAATTAAAATTAAATGAGTTTTTATTTATAAAAAAGAACTTAAATATGAAATCAGAAAATAAAAGTAAAGACCACCAAAATTTAAGAAAATTTTAAAAAGACAATAAAAGCATAATATAGTAAAGTAAAAATTTTACAAATGTATTAACAAATTTATTTAATAAAAAGAATTGTAATTAATAAATGCTTTATTAAATGTTCCAACAAATTATAAAAGTGTCAAATGCTTGAGAAAATGTTTTCGAGTGTCGTTAAAGCTCAACTTACCATCAGAAAGAGCTAAAACCATCATTCGAGAGTTTGTAACATCATAAAGTGTAAAAAAGAGCATGGTGTTAAAATTTAAGGCTTAATTACACCATATCAATAACAATCTTTCTTTATATTTAAATGTGAAAATTTTACAATTCATTTTACTCGTTTAACTAAATAATAATTTTATCACTTTCTAATTAAATTTCCCCTTTTACGCAGTTTATTAAATTTAAGTTCGTTATTCATTGTTTATTATTTTTTTTTTTTGTAGCACAAATATTATTATTATTATTATTATTATTATTATTATTTTCAAGAAGTATTATATGAGTCTGAATATTTACAACATAAGGTCAACAAAAGGGTTGAATTGTCCTTGACGATTGCAGGTGTTTTCCTCTCTCAAATGGGGTATTTTCGTGTCGTTGGATAAATCGGCCGGGTCTATAGTGTCCTGTAAATCGAAAGTGTCCCTTCTGCTGAAAGTGAAATTCTGTCATTAGGTTGACGAACGCACTTTTACTTTTTTTCGCTCTAGTGATTAAAGCTGTAGCAACATTCGGGTCAAAATGTTGTGCTAGTTTCCTAATTATTAATTCCTCTGGTATCTTTGGTGATATATCTTCGAAATACAATAAATTTTGTTCTACGTAATCTAACATGTTGACATGTCCCCTTCGAATTTCTACTGGCGTTAATTGATTTTGGTTTTGCTTAAGGTGGTCGTATAACTGTTTTAACTGTTTTAAGGTTGTCAGTAGTACATCGTCCCGTGTTAATTTTGAGTATGTTTAAATCCTCCGCTTGTTTTAGTTGTTGATCTTCACACATTATTTCCCCGTCCGCTAATTTAGTTTGTGTTGTATCAATTTTATTGTTTAATTCTAAGCTATCATAATTGCATTCTTCCTTATCCTCAATTATTACATCATTAATTTCTACCTTAAAGTCTCCATTATTCTTAACTGATCTATCATTAACTTCCTTAATTTCATCGTTGATTGCATTATCTTTATTATTTATTTTATCTAATTTGTCATTAATTTCATCTAATTTACCATTTAAAGTTTCCTTTAAATCTTGTGCAGTTCGATCCATTTTCTCATCTAATTTACTATTTAAAGTTTTCTTTAAATCTTGTGTAATTTGATCCATTTTCGCCCTTAAGAATTGCATTAACTGTAGCATATCTATTTCGGTGTTTACGCTAGTCCTTACATTGGTCTTTGTCCCCTCACTAAATTTTTTTCCATCTACTTTATTCATGATTTAAAGTCTCTTCCCTAATAATGTTCTATAGTCTTAATAATATTCACAGTTTTTTTTATTAAATTTACTTAAATAAAACTTTTACTTAAGCCAACAGATTAATAAATTTGTTTATTAATTTATGATTTATATTCACCATTTCTCTTTAACATTACCAACTAGTTGGGCGTCAAATTATAACTTATCTTTTGTTATAATTAAATTTAGTTTTAAATGTTATTTATTTACCTTACCTTTTAATGTCACACCTTCAGGTTTATAAAAGAATTAACAATCGTATCAATTTTTAAACATCACTTGCATTTATTCTCTTCAATTAACTTTACACATTATTCCAAATTTATATTAATATTGTGCAGTGACAGGATTGATATCTTAACTAAAATTACAATGATAAAAGGTGGACTTCTGAGGCTTTAGATTTCTAATAGGATAACATAAAAAAACAGTATTAAAATTTTATTCTTGCTCTCGGGGTCGCTATTACGGGAACTTTGCTTTTAAATTAGAAATGGTGACTAGAATAATTTTTATAAATTTTGATGAACTTAAAATTTGTTTTAAACTAAATGATAGATTTCTGTTGGCTACTGTATATACTTATATTCAAATATACTTATTGTTCTGAAGAGTCCCTGGAATCCTGGCTTTGTTCACTTCCGCGCTTACACTTGACGTAAAAAACCGTCTTAACCACTATTTGTGTCTTTTTTTTGTTAATCCTATAAATGATTATTTTAGCAACTAAGTTAATTTAATCTAAAGCCTCGTACTTTATGTTATAATGGACATAAAATAAAATAAATAGGTATAAATTATTCTACTGTTAAATTTAAAGGAATATGTAAATTTATATGTGTAATTTCAACACTAAAAATCCAAAATGTTCTCATAATGCCTACAAATGCTAGTAACAGGTAAATAATAGTATTATCCAATTAATTGTTGAACTCTATGAAAACATTATATGGACATTCCTGAAATTTTTAAACTATTAAATTGATATTTCATAATTAAAGAACTGTTTATTAATATTAAAATAAAGAACAAAAATTCGGTGGAATTTAAATAAGAGTTGTAATATATTTAAGTGAAGCAAATTTTATTTATATTTGAATTTTCATTAAATTAAAATAAGTTGAAACAAAAATTGATTAAAATTATTATAACTATCCTGTGGTAAATCAACTAATATGATTTCTGAAACTTTTCCAACCAACAACAAGAGTAAAATTTAATAATTCATTTAAACTAACAAAAGGTTTCTTTAAAAAAAATATAGTCTTGAAATAGAAAGGTAATTCGCTAACAGTCAAGCTTTAAGATAGATTTATAGTCAATCAAAAATTTAAGAAGTAAATATTATCACATAAAGGAGTATTGAACATTTTGGTTGGTTTTTTAAACAAAGTCAAGGAATTTATTCACTAGCAGATCACGCTTGACACACCACAGATACCAAGTTATGGTAAGTCGGGTGGAATCATAATTTGACCGTGGTTAAACTGACGCGTTTCGGCCCTACAGTGGCCATCATTCTAGGTACAAATTATGAGCAATACGCGAAAGTCGTCAAGTTGTTGGTAGGGTGTGGAACGCGAAAATCTGGGAATATCTCCGTGAGTGGGTGCAAAAAGGTTTGGCCGTGGTAGTGTGGGTGTGTGTGTGTGTGTGTGTGTGTAGTTGTGCGTGTGCGTTTGTGTGTGTTTGAATGTGTGATGCTTATAGAAAGGAGGTCTAGTTCACAAATGCGACCTTGCACAGGGAAACACTGTAAATTCTGGTCAAACGAAGGTTCTCTCGCGTATCTTTTACACTTTACCAAACATATGATTCCGTTCAGCAGCTTTTTAGAGGTTGTTTATACATCTTTACAACGCAATTTCTCATATTTCACAGAAGCTATTCAAATCATTTATTACACACAGATTTTTGTAAATTTTAACTTCCAATAAATAAATATAAGTTTAAAAATTAGCCTAATTTGTTTTTTTAATTTTTATAGTGTTTATCGTAGTGTGTGTCAGCGCAGTCTCCAAATATTCGATTACGAAATTTTCTTAGTCTCAACTTCATGTATTTATGTAGTGACCATACCCGAACCAGATAATAACACCATGTACGCACATTCCTCAAAGTAAAATGAAAAGAAACGTAAGAGATACATACACGTGGAACAAGGTCATCTAGTCTCAGGACATACCTGCCAGAGGCACATCACCCACAGATACATCGTGCGGGGATGTTGCTAGATAACATATTTATCTCGTGACGTATCGTAAAGTGTACACAAACCTAAATTTTACTTCTTACAAGTAATATAGATATGTACACATATATGTCAGAATAACAATACTAAGTGCCAAAAAAGAAAGCAAATTTTCCTTGCAATTTTCCATTTACTTTTCTATGTATGGGGTTGGACTATTATTTTTATTTGTTACTATTTATACGCTTTCTTTTTTTAGTCGCTTGCATTGTGTTGTAGTTTTTTTTCGCGTTCCTTTTGCATTGTCTGTTAGTGAAGCAAGGTCGATAGAGTTAATCCAGTTTGTTTGTTTCCTTTATTCTTTTTATTTATTTTTATACCTGCAGTATTATGATATTGGGTTGTAACCATGGCAACAATTTAAAGTTGTGCAATGAAGATACTCAGTTCAAATCCTATACATCAGTGGAGTGTGGACTAATGGTAGGAATTGAAAAAAAGGAACCTCTAGAATATAAAGTGGTAAATATAAAACCTGTGTTCAACTATAGCACAAATTTATCTACAAATACAGTAAATAATATTTTATGCTTTGCAATAATTTCCAAACCACAGAAACATTCGGTAAATTGAAGTGTTTGTGATTTACTTTTATTGCACATTATATAGTCCCAGGTGTATACATTGAATTTTGTACGCAACGCTCGGTGTTCCAATGGGCATCACCATTAAGATAAGTGATCCCACGGGAGGACCATTACTTTCCAGGAACGCACATTAGAAGCCGTTACGCCAAACAAACTGCTAATAAAGAACACAGATAAGATGTTCTGAATGGGTATCTTCGTGTGTTACTGATTGTTTATTTCACTAAAAGTCTATCGGCTACTGAATCTTGGGTTTTGATACTTCATAGGGGTGGAAAGCCACATTTAAAATTCTATTTAGTAAAAATGCAAATCTAAAAAATATTTATGTTTTTTAAGGGGGTAATTTGTGTCACGAATGAACACCAAAAATTTCCGAATGTAAGCTCTACCCCAATTACACAGATATATATATTATAGGCGCTGTGTATAGTGATTTTAGCTTAAATTAAGGGATAATAAATTATGATTACAAACAACAGCTGGTTTTTTCATTGTAGAACAGCTGTTTTAACGGCAAATGTTGCTTTATTTATTGTACAGTATTAAGTAAAAATAATATTATTAAATATTTACTAAATATATATATATATATATATATATATATATATATATATATATATATTAAATATGGTGATTAGTTTTCTTGTAATATAGTTCATAAATTAAAAATATTTCAAAAACAAGAATACATTTAATGCATATATGTATTCAAAGCTTTTCGCCGATAAAATAGTACCAGCATCTTCAGGAAAATAATTATCTAACCTAATCAGGTATATGCATTAAAAGTATTCTTGTTTTTGAAATATTTTTAACTTATTAATTAATTATATATATATATATATATATATATATATATATATATTACGTTTTCTTGTTTAATAATTTAAAACAACATAGGTTATTCAAATACAAGAATATTTAATTATTTATATCCAAAGCTTTTCGTTGGTAAACAGTACCAAGATTGTAATTTTCATTCCTGATGATGTTGTACTGTTTGCCAACGAAAAGCTTTGGATATAAATTAATAAATATTCTTGTATTTGAATAACCTATGTTATTTTGAATATATATATATATATATATATATATATATATATATATATATATACTTACTATATATATACTATACTATACTATATATATATTATATACTACTATTCTTTTAAATTACTTGCGACCAGACTTTCTGTTTACTACAGAACGTTGATTACTAAAAACGTTTCCTTTAAGTGTAAGTTAACAATTTAACAACTTATAAGTAACAGAATGTCTGGTCTCAAGTAATTTAAATGTGTAATAAAAATAATTAACAACAAGCTCGTCATGAAGAACAAGATTTCGATATAAATATACTACAGTTTATTACACTACATAAGCCTAACTATATTGTTAGTATATTATTATTATTTATATACTAATAATATAGGCTAATATTTTTATTTATAAATATGATTATTAATATTATATTTTTAGGTAATAAATGTACTAATTTATATTTCAGAAAGTGTTACCAGAATTAACTTATTATAATTATAATGATTAAAATGTTTTTATTACAATTTTTTAAATGAAAACTTCCTTAGGTGGGTCTGACATTTTTGAGAACATATTTCACATACATTAATTAAATAAAATTTTTTATATATAAATTTTTCAACATGTAATAAAGGAATCATATTTACTGATTCCCCTAATATTTATTATATTTACTAGATTCATTCTCTCTCTCTCTCTCTCTATATATATATATATATATATATATATATATATATATATATATATATATATATTAATCACATTCAACAAATGAAGTAAGGGTGTTTGAGAACGGTACCTAACTTGCTACAGCTTACCCTCTAACATTTCTCCGTTTTCGGTAATTAAGTTACAACAGCTGATATTAGCGTCACAGTTTTGAGTAATAGATGGCGTTGTGTCACTTTTCAGTTCACATGCTTTTGTCGCCACATTATTTCTCCATCAGCAGTGCATTCAATAAGGGGGTCCATTCAACAATTCTTCAGTAATTAAGTTATAACAGCTGATATTAGCGTCATAGTTTTGAGTGCTCGATGGCGCAGTGTCACTTTTCAGTTCATATGATTTTGTCACCATATCCTTCTCTTAACAGCAGGGCCAATAAGATGGGAGTCCAGTCAACAAGCCTACAGCAATTAAGTTACAGCAGCCGATATTAGTAACACAGTTTTGAGTGCTAGATGGGGTTGTGCCACTTTTCAGTCCACATGCCTTTGCCGCCATATTATTCCTATATCAGAAGTGCATTCAAGATGGTAGTCCAGTCAACAAGTTTGCAGTAATTAAGTTACAGCAGCCGATATTAGTAACACAGTTTTGAGTGCTAGATGGGGTTGTGTCACTTTTCAGTCCAAATGCCTTTGCCGCCATATTGTTCCTCCATCAGCAGGGCCATTAAGATGGGAGTTCAGTCAACAAGTTTGCAGTAACTAAGTTACAGCAGCCGATATTAGTAACACAGTTTTGAGTGCTAGATGGGGTTGTGTAACTTTTCAGTCCACATGCCTTTGCCGCCATATTATTCCTATATCAGAAGTGCATTCAAGATGGTAGTCCGGTCAACAAGTTTTCAGTAATTAAGTTACAACAGCCGATATTAGTAACACAGTTTTGAGTGCTAGATGGGGTTGTGTCACTTTTCAGTCCAAATGATTTTGCCGCCATATTGTTTCTCCATCAGCAGGATCATTAATATGGGAGTCCAGTCAACAACCTTGCAGTAATTAAGTTACAGCATCCGATATTAGTAACACAGTTTTGAGTGCTAGATGGGGTTGTGTTACTTTTCAGTCCAAATGCCTTTGCCGCCATATTATTCCTATATCAGAAGTGCATTCAAGATGGTAGTCTGGTCAACAAGTCTTTAAGTAATTACGTTACAGCAGCGAAACAATTTATTTTACAGTTTGAAGTTGCCGGATTCCTCTGTCAAGGAAAGAGTAAGGGACGATCGAGAGTGAGTGAAGATCTTGCGAGTGAGAGAGTAATGCGTAAGCCCAAGAGTTTGGAAGGAATGTCGTGAATTAGCCATTCCATCGACGCCTGTGGAACACTTAAAACTACGTTCCTTATCGTTTATGGTTGATGCATGCTCTAAAACCGGCAGACTACGTTTGAGTGCCAACTTAGGTGGTGCATAACGATGATGATATTCGCTGACGTATCGCCTTCAGTAATGAATCGATGTTTTACACAAGTGGACATGTTAACATTCATGTTGTGCGCGTCTTGAGGCAGGAAATCTACACGATTTTAAACTCTTTAAAATTGAAGGTTTTTGTGCACAAATTTTAGAAGAAAAAGTGGACATATTAATCTTGACTATAAATCTCTGTCCACTTCCTTAAATTGCGTAAGTACGAGAAAGAAGATCTTCTTAGTTGGAATCAGGGAAAACAAAAACGGGCTTGGAATGAATAAGCGAGAAACTTCCAAGGGGCAACATACATTCTACGCAGCTAGACTTTACACTACGCTAGTAATTCACTGGCTTCTGTAACTCTCGAATAATAAATTTCAACTTGTAAGACATTTCGCCTTTAATT
Organism: Prosapia bicincta; assembly: GCA_036971475.1. Classification (NCBI taxonomy): domain Eukaryota; kingdom Metazoa; phylum Arthropoda; class Insecta; order Hemiptera; family Cercopidae; genus Prosapia; species Prosapia bicincta. The sequence goes on from JBAIZL010000004.1 coordinate 158,889,667, forward strand.
ACTGCTACCCACTTTACGTTTACCTTGGTAACAATGCATATGCAATATAACACCAAGTATAGACAAACAAACCTGTTTCTTCTCTTTACAAATCGATTGCAAATCTTGCAACGATCTACCAATAGCAATTGTTTTTAACCGATTACCTTACACAGCAAGAAACAAAGGGAACAAGCAAGATACAAGTAATATAAACAAAACCTTTTAAAAATCAATTCCCACGTAGGTCAACAAAGAACGTCTTTATTTTAGTTACTTATAATTAAATAATTACAATTATTAAAAACCAAGTAATATGACCAATGCGTTAAAAAAGCTGATCTCTCACATAACCTCTAACATAAAATCAGCTGTCTAATGAAATCATATATTATCACTAATGTTAAGCCGAATCGGACGAAATAATTATATTCCATACCTTGCCCCTTTGTGAAAAGTTTTTCTTCGATGTAAAACTAAAATTAATTTATTATTGAATTTAATGAATGAGTTATTATTTAAAACAACTCCATTAACAAGTGTTATTCACTACAAGTTTTAAAAACTATATTTTAACTTAGGTGAATGAATTAAATTTATTTTACTAACGATTGAAAATTTGAACAAGATAAGGAGAGTGAATTATTAGAAGAACTTTTAAAAAGATTTAAATACCTAATCGTTAATGTATTATTAAATAATTTCAACGCCAGGGTGGAAAGACAGCGATCAAACATGTCCTTATCATCATGAGGCGTTTCCAGCCTGTACAAAGTTTGAAACCTTCTGTACTCCTGGTATTTTAAATAAACCACAAAGAAGTTGTAAACTTCACGTAAAGCCGGTTGTTATGAAAGGCAGCAAAGCCTGATACCGTTTTAGCACTGTTACAAGTAAAGGCTTCCTTTCTCTGCCTCACTAAAGCTTCTCCATATAGTCCCATCGTAATCCCAGCTCTCTGTTTTACTCTACAGGAGTAGCAATAAAGTAGCAAACACTTCTTTGCGCGCTACATAAAGCCGAACATGTGCTGGAATATACTTTTACTGTCATAAGACATTTAAAATTTACCATTACAGAAATACAATTATATTTTACCTTGTGACGCTAGTGAACTCTCGACAATTAATATTGGAGGGGGTTTTCTAGGTTAGTCTAATTTTTTCGACTATCTTTAGATTTTTACTACTAAATAGAGTATTTGTCCTGAAATATACACCTTTTACAGTTCTCTTTTAGCTTAGTTATACGTAATCGATACCCGGTTCCAAGATTACTCCGACTTTAGATAGCCTATACATCTCAGTTTTTCTATTTATGTCTGCATTGCATATATCCATAATCGACCACGTTAACCTATATATTATTGTGAATATTAAAACAAAATAGACTTATAGCCCTCAACTTGTATACACAGACACACTCACACAAACACACACACACACACACATCATATATATGTGTTTGGTAACAATAGTTTCGGAGGACCAATAATTATTATAATTATATAAATTAATAGTTTGTACTTACGTGCACCGTGGAATACACACTTATGACACTCGCGTATTAAATAAGCGATTTCTGGCCAGAAAACTTGTTCGTATTCCCCGCACTGATCACATTCGGTATAAACATTAATAAAATATTTACATTCACGTATTCTAGTACCTAAGGTACGGAGATTGGAAAGTATAATAGTATACTAGAAAGTAGGGGTATCTGTCTACACTCCCGAAAGGTCTAACTTGCTCTGCCGGTTCAAACGGCAGAACCAACCTTATCACGGGTGAGCATTGTCTGACTTTGGCGGCGGGTTTAAATAAAGGAAATGAGTCTATATTAATTTTAAATACGTAACAATATGATTAAGTTAATTAGGCCTACTTAAAAAATTCCTTGAAAACAATTACCGACAAGAAATTATTAAATAGTACCCTACACTAAAACTTTCTTAAAAAAAGTACATTCTTATAAATATGTTAAATTTTGTTTGAAACCTACTAATCATACTTATTTTAGCCTATTCTTAAAAATAAGTACATTCTAAAAGATTTGATTTTTTTTAATATCTATTAAGTTTAAAGAATTAAGCTTTAATAATTCATCTAAAAATTAAATATTGTATTTTAAGTTAATTACAAAGCTGGCTAAAATTACAAGTTAGGGACTTCATAATTTGTCCCCTTTCTTTTCACATGAGATAAACGGACCATAATTCCCTGCACATCAAGTATCCTGACTCTACGTTAATCACATCTTACCACATCTAGATCAAATAACGGTCTTACAGACACCGCCCAATGATTCCGAAGACGACATAAATTCAATCCTTCACAAATGAGTCATAAATCCCCGTCAAGCCACTTTCTAGCTTAATCACTCTAATTATATGTACGCATCCTCAATGACGTAATTAGAGGGTACAAGGACTTCAGAGTTTCTAATGTAAGTCATATCGTACTGTCGCAAAGATTCTCCAACACGTAAGTATACAAATATCTCAAAGCTCTGTCTTCATTATACTTGTATGTCACCTACCATTCTACGAAAGTGTTGAAATCTCTCTAAGAATAATAGGTTTTAGTATTACAGGAAAGGAGCAATATATATATATATGTATATATCAGTCACAGTATGACGGAAGAGATTTGTTTACGTTACCACATGGTTTGAAAAGATTAATTGGGAGGACGTCTATTGGGCTACAAATAGCTATTCATTCTAACCACTCAACACCAAATACTTCCGCTTATCCACACAGTGGCCATGAGACCATGAATGAACTATTTAAATTAGGTGGGACATTTAATGGCTACGATTCGTTAAGGTATATTTAATTTTTTACTAAGACCTGGAGAAAACTACCCGAGAAAAAATATGCCTTGAGTATTAAGTTAACAAAAAAAAACGAAACTATCAGCTAAACCCAGGTAAAGCAATTTAAAGTATTGTAAATAAATTATATAGAAAGATTTGTAAAATTAATCGCCTACAGCGACATTATTATACTTGTTGGACACCGAACAATTTTCAAAAAAAAAAATGAAATTTGAACTAAGTTTTGTAATGCATAACAAAAACATTTCAGTGAGGTGTTTTTACATAACAGTACTGTACAATATATTGCCTTTAGATTCTAAATTCAAATTAAAGGCAAAATAGAGGTTATTGTTACCTCGAGATACTGACGTTCAATTTTGCGTTTGTTGTAAGAAACTAACATTCTTTGTTTACTAAAAAACGAATCATAATATGCTACTATTTAAAGGATACCTGTGACTTATAGAATGTAATAATAGCTATATATTGAAATGATCCAGTTGAAGGGGCTAAAATGTAAAAAAGCAAAATAAACTAAAACGTTTTAAAGTAATTCCTACTTAGTTCAACAAAGACAAAAGTTTATTTTAGCTACTTTATTAAATAATTACAATTAATTTAAATAAAGTAACATAACCTTTGCTCTGAAATAGATGTTCTACCACGTAACCTGTAACATAAAACAGCTGGTTTGTGAAATCATGTTATCACTTATGTTAATCCAAATGGGACTGAATGACTATAGTGCATATCTTGCCCCTTACGTGAAAAAAGTTTTCTTCCATACAAAGCTAAAATTGATTTATTAAATTTAATTAATGAATTATTATTTGAAAACATTGTATCAACATCGAGTGTCTTTTACTACAAATTTTAAAAAATGTATTTGAATCAGCGGATGAATAAAGAGTATTTTAATAACGATTGACTATTTGAAAAAGACTTATATATGGAGAGTGTGAACTAACAAAAGAAACTGAATAATTTACGAACACTGATTAATCTATCCGATCAGTTACAAAAACCAATTAGATCTATGTAAACCTAAGTAAATAATTACATAAATATCGTAGTAAACTTGAAATTCTAATCATTCATAAAATTAAATTTTAAGAACCTGTTAGAGATATGTGTTGAGGTTATTTTTTTTAATTGGGACGAAAACATATAGAAATAATTTCGAAATTTTCATCTCTTCAAATTGTTAGATACAATTTCGGTAACTGTTTTTCTATGTGTTGAGGTTATCACGTAACTGTGACCAAAACCATAATTCAGTTAAACTTTCCATATTTTCAAACTCTCATTTTAACATTAGTAAGTCTAAAATTTCAATAACCTTGTTATATTTTCATATTTGGAAGAATTTTTCAAGTAGAGTTTGTGTTGAAGTAATCTGCTTTTATCAAGATAACAAGAGATAAAATCCAAAAAACGGGCGTGATCATCGCACTCTCCCTTTTATGAGGACAAATCACATTAAGGGCATTTGGCTTTTACTGCAGCTGCTTAATGCGCTATTAAAGTCTTGCTTTTTGTACGAGCTCCGTTTTTAATGTTGTTATAAGCATGTTGGCAATTCGCTTTAATGGGCAATTAAAACATTTCCATTTTGAAATGTGAAAAGGTTTTTAATTGTATTAATGGAGAAGAGATTTAGACAGTGAGTAGCAATGCTGGGATGTCTGCATTGTAAACGGTTTTTTTTCTAGTTACCTGTAATAAATATAGTGTATTCTAAACGAATTTCTATATTTAGATTTTTAATAAAATATTAAACATGTAGTTATAAAACAAAAAAACGTTAAAGTAAATTCCTACTTAGGGCCACAATAAAAAAATAATTTTTAGTTACTTTTTATTATATAATTACGATTAATACAAATAAAGTAACATAAGAAAGGTGTTAAAACCGCTGGTTTACTACTTAAACTATAACAAAGTTTTTATGTAACAAAGTAATAAGTAAAAGTTTGGAGTATCTAAGCTATGGAATATATAAGCTTTGGAATCCATTTATAGGGTATACGAGTTACGATGTCATCAGTTATGAAGTAATCAAAGTATGTAGTAATCATGTTTTGGAGTAACCAAGTTATGGTAAAACAGAGCTATGGTGAAACCAAATAATGGAGCAATCAAGATTTTGAGGAATCACGTTCTAGACTTAGTTGGTTATGGAGTAATCTAGTTATTGTGTAACCAAATAGGCCTATTGGGTAAAAGGTTTGGAGTATTTAATTTATAGAGTAACCAAGTTCTGGAGTAATCAATTTATGGAAAGAAAAGTTTTGGAGTAACCAAATTATGCTATAGTTGAGTTATGGAGTTATGTAGCAACCAAGTTATGGTATTATCTAGGGTTATGGTTACTCAACAATGTTCAAAGTATAAATATTTTAATGGCAAGTAATTTTAATTAATTAATGTCAAATAATTCAAAAAAGGAATATTAAACATTAGTATTTATAAAGAGTTAAAATTACAGAAATATTCCCCGTCTTGTAATTTAGTTACATTTGTACTGTTTATTATTGTTTCTTTAATTAAGGTTTTTTAACACGACCGTGTGCAAAATTAAAATTGTAATTTTTAATAAAATCAAAATCCTTTTGAAATGAAATTACGTCGACGTAAATTCAACAATGTAGACGTGGAAATGTGGAGAGAGCTATGCCTTTTAAATCTCATCAGCAAATAGTATTCCCCACAAAGAGCAACGACGTGTTTACACTGTTACTTTGTACTAATGGAAATTAAATGACGCTCTTGCCCCCCCCCTCTCACCTGTTGTTCCCAGCCTATATATTATGGCACACAGTTCTTATTCTCTTGCACAAATGTGCTTCGAGAATCTTGGCTGCAGTTATCACAAGTTTTCATTTAAAAATATGAATAAAAATATATAATTAATTATTACAGTGAAAGTTATCGAAGTATAATTAAAAAGTTATATTTAATAACTAATAAAAAATATGTAATAATAACTCTTTCATTTAATAATATACACTAAAGAAAATAGCGTAACATATATGTTAAAATTATTGTTCTACAACATAACCTATAGAATATAATAAGTATTTTATGAAATCATATGTTATACATAATACTGTAATAAACAAAAGGAACAATTTAAGCAATAAAGCATTACTATAACCTATAACATAAAATCAGCGGTTCTATGAAATCATATGTTATACATAATACTGTAATAAACAAAAGGAACAATTTAAGCAATAAAGCATTACTATAAACTATAACATAAAATCAGCGGTTCTATGAAATCATATGTTATACATAATACTGTAATAAACAAAAGGAACAATTTAAGCAATAAAGCATTACTATAAACTATAACATAAAATCAGCGGTTCTATGAAATCATATGTTATACATAATACTGTAATAAACAAAAGGAACAATTTAAGCAATAAAGCATTACTATAACCTATAACATAAAATCAGCGGTTCTATGAAATCATATGTTATACATAATACTGTAATAAACAAAAGGAACAATTTAAGCAATAAAGCATTACTATAAACTATAACATAAAATCAGCGGTTCTATGAAATCATATGTTATACATAATACTGTAATAAACAAAAGGAACAATTTAAGCAATAAAGCATTACTATAAACTATAACATAAAATCAGCGGTTCTATGAAATCATATGTTATACATAATACTGTAATAAACAAAAGGAACAATTTAAGCAATAAAGCATTACTATAAACTATAACATAAAATCAGCGGTTCTATGAAATCATATGTTATACATAATACTGTAATAAACAAAAGGAACAATTTAAGCAATAAAGCATTACTATAAACTATAACATAAAATCAGCGGTTCTATGAAATCATATGTTATACATAATACTGTAATAAACAAAAGGAACAATTTAAGCAATAAAGCATTACTATAAACTATAACATAAAATCAGCGGTTCTATGAAATCATATGTTATACATAATACTGTAATAAACAAAAGGAACAATTTAAGCAATAAAGCATTACTATAAACTATAACATAAAATCAGCGGTTCTATGAAATCATATGCTATACATAATACTGTAATAAACAAAAGGAACAATTTAAGCAATAAAGCATTACTATAAACTATAACATAAAATCAGCGGTTCTATGAAATCATATGTTATACATAATACTGTAATAAACAAAAGGAACAATTTAAGCAATAAAGCATTACTATAACCTATAACATAAAATCAGCGGTTCTATGAAATCATATGTTATACATAATACTGTAATAAACAAAAGGAACAATTTAAGCAATAAAGCATTACTATAACCTATAACATAAAATCAGCGGTTCTATGAAATCATATGTTATACATAATACTGTAATAAACAAAAGGAACAATTTAAGCAATAAAGCATTACTATAACCTATAACATAAAATCAGCGGTTCTATGAAATCATATGTTATACATAATACTGTAATAAACAAAAGGAACAATTTAAGCAATAAAGCATTACTATAACCTATAACATAAAATCAGCGGTTCTATGAAATCATATGTTATACATAGTACTGTAATAAAAAAAAGGAAAAATTTATGCAATAAAGCATTACTATAACCTATAACATAAAATCAGCGGTTCTATGAAATCATAAATGATCACTTAATAATAATTTAATAAATAAAGTAACATAATCTACATGTTAAAAACGTAATACCCCCTATTATATAAAATCAGCTACTTTATGGAATATTTGTCATTTCCTAATAATTTAATAAATAAAGTAACTAAATCTACTTGTTAAAGTAGTAACATATCCTATAATATAAAATCAGTTGAGTTAAGAAATATTGTGTTATCCCTTATATGTAATAAATAAAGTAACATAATCTACATCTTAACAAAGTAATACACCCTATAATATAAAATCAGCTGTTTTATGGATTATTTGTCATTTCTTAATAATTTAATAAATAAAGTAACTAAATCTACGTGTTAAAATAGTAACATAACATATAATATAAAATCAGTTGAGTTAAGAAATATTGTGTTATCCCTTATATGTAATAAATAAAGAAACATAATCTACGTCTTAACAAAGTAATACACCCTATAAATAAAATCATCTGTTTTATGGATTATTTGTCATTTCTTAATAATTTAATAAATAAAGTAACTAAATCTACGTGTTAAAATAGTAACATATCATATAATATAAAATCAGTTGTGTTATGAAGTATTGTGTTATTCCTTATATGTAATAAATAAAGTAACATAATCTACGTGTTAACAAAGTAATACACCCTATAATATAAAATCAGCTGTTTTATGGATTATTTGTCATTTCTTAATAATTTAATAAATAAAGTAACTAAATCTACTTGTTAAAATAGTAACATATCATATAATATAAAATCAGTTGAGTTAAGAAATATTGTGTTATCCCTTATATGTAATAAATAAAGTAACATAATCTACGTCTTAACAAAGTAATACACCCTATAAATAAAATCAGCTGTTTTATGGATTATTTGTCATTTCTTAATAATTTAATAAATAAAGTAACTAAATCTACGTGTTAAAATAGTAACATATCATATAATATAAAATCAGTTGTGTTATGAAGTATTGTGTTATCCCTTATATGTAATAAATAAAGTAACATAATCTACGTGTTAACAAAGTAATACACCCTATAATATAAAATCAGCTGTTTTATGGAATATTTGTCTTTTCTTAATAATTTAATAAATAAAGTAACTAAATCTACTTGTTAAAGTAGTAACATATCCTATAATATAAAATCAGTTGTATTAAGAAATATTGTGTTATCCCTTATATGTAATAAATAAAGTAACATAATCTACGTCTTAACAAAGTAATACACCCTATAATATAAAATCAGCTGTTTTATGGATTATTTGTCATATCTTAATAATTTAATAAATAAAGTAACTAAATCTACTTGTTAAAATAGTAACATATCATATAATATAAAATCAGTTGTGTTATGAAGTATTGTGTTATCCCTTAAATGTAATAAATAAAGTAACATAATCTACGTGTTAACAAAGTAATACACCCTATAATATAAAATCAGCTGTTTTATTGATTATTTGTCATTTCTTAATAATTTAATAAATAAAGTAACTAAATCTACGTGTTAAAGTAGTAACATACCCTATAATATAAAATCAGTTGTGTTATGAAATATTGTGTTATCTCTTATATGTAATAAATAAAGTAGCATAATCTACGTGTTAATGTAGTAATAGGACTAACATAAAATCAGCAATCTTATTAAAACATATTAAAAGAGGGTGTAGTTTCAGGTAAAACGCCTCCTGAAGGTTTACAAAGATCATCATCATTTCGCCAAAAAATACACTAAAGTGGTCAGTTTTGGAACACATTTCGTGTTATATTTAAAATGTCAGGATAAATTAAAAATCTTATAACTTCAATAAGTTTCCCTATAGAACTGGTTCCCTCTAAAGTACGAACTGTTAATAAATGTGAAAATACAACGTCCGTAAACCCCTTCAATGTGAAATAAAACTGACGAGGAACACCTAACTGTTCCAGCGGTGGCTTATATCTACGAGGGAATCCTAGTGATAGAGGGTGGAGATTTAAAGGCTTTCAAGTCTCGTAGATTCAATCTTGCTATTCGAGGTTGCAGATTGTGAGAATGGAAATTAGATGTTTGCAATTAACAATATTATTTGTGTTTGCACAATAACCTCATTTTTTAAATAAATAGTACATTAATCAAGTACTAACATCCACTGAGTACTTTTTAAATGTGGAATATTTAAATTAACTCATTCATTTTGTGTCTAATTTTAAGCATTATAATAACGGTAAAATAACACTTGATTTTCTTCCTGCGATAAATTTCCATTGACTCTAGCATATCAATACCCAGCATCCTAAAGGAAACTTCTGTCACACAAGCGTAGGGATGGAATGTCCTAACAAGGGTTAGCAACATTCATGGAAAAGAATGGAAATATGAGTGTCTAACAGTTTTATATTTAAGATATTCAAGATTCTTACTTTATTTTATTAACATTTGTCACTATTCGACCTTTATAAGGATAACTTCTTAAGATCGATACATGTCAGTGAATACGTAGACGTTATTAATTACGAATCCGAAGCAATCTCCCTCGGGAAATCTGGATAGGCCCGAACTGTCCCGAACATTTCCGAAGCTAAACATTGCGCATTTTAACGATAACATATGTTTTCCTTTTCATTAGAGGTTATTTAAGGGTTATGTTTAAATTATTTTCATATATAATAACTTTTTCCTAGCGAAAAACTTATGTTGGTTATCATCGCCAGAAATAACAATCTAAACAAATATATTTCATATACAAAAGGTATTGTATTATATTCGAGTAATTTAACGTTATAGCTACCTAATGCTGATCTACTAATTAAGTTAATTTATTTCACAATATTTTAACAATTAAAAAAATTATAAACACAATAAATTGCATACATGACGTACGTTTTCTGTTCATGTAGTTATATTAATATTAATTTAATAATGCCTGAAGATATTATTGACACTCCAGGCCAGTCATTTATAAAAACCACATTAAGGTCACTTGAAGATTTACCTCTTTCGCCAAACCCACAACTGTCATTAATTTTACATTGCATTTTCTATGGAACACGTTCTGTACGACAGATTAAATGAAATATATTACTATTAATGATATATTGCTATCATTTAATGATATTACGATCTTTATCCGTTAATGTATTTTTCTTTTATTGAAGCCCCCTACATCACAATTTAAAATTTTATTAATTTGACTTAATAAAGTCAATTAATCTAGTCGTTTAGATAATTACTGGACACTTATCTAAGGTGAGGTATCAGTGATTTTTCCTTTAAATTTATAACATTTTCCTTAACAAAAAACGGCTTTCTGCGAATGATACTTTAAAAAAAAAAAACTAACATAATCTCTACAACCTAAACTATAACATTAGATATTTTGTTACCACTTATATTGAGCCTTAGGTATTTCAATTCTTTCTAATAGTAAAAACTCTCCTTATACACACACACACACACACACACACACACACACCAACCACACACACACACACACACACACACACACACACACACACACACACACACACACACACACACACACACACACACACACACACACATATGACATGTGATATGTTTTCTTGTAATATATTTATTAAATTAAAAATATTTCAAAAACAAGAATAGTTTTAATGCATATATTATTAAAAGCTTTCCAGCATATTCAGGAAAATAATAATCTAACCTTAGATAATTAGACAATTATTTTCCTGAAGATACTGATACTGATTTATCGGAGAAAAGCTTTGAATAATTCTGATTGTAAATAAGTATGTTGCATTATATATTTGTTGCTTGGTAAATGTAAAATCGGTTTTCCTTAAAAGAAATTTTTGTTTTTTGAAAAAAATGTGTCATCGTCAGAGCTAGCAGGAAATTCTCACAAAGTTTCTGAATGCACAATGGTGGGGGTTTAAGTTTAATTTCCCACGTGTTATGTTTCTGTAGGAAATTGACAAAACACTATCTCGCAACAAGTCTCAGAGGGAGGGGCAAGATGGGCTAGCAATTGTAAAAATTTCTATAAAACTTTTAAATGATGTAATTATCTAAATTAATTAACAACGGGAAATCATATTGGAGACTTTGTTACGTATAGTTTGTTGTTCCAAATTTATAAGTGAACTAGTGTAATGAGAATATGTTTTAACAAAGCCACGTGAGTGTGATTGCCAAAGGTATATTTTAAATTTATTTTTTTTTTGATATTTTTGGTTTCAATAAAATTAGTAAATATAAAATACCAGAATGCATTATACCTAGCTTTGTCAAAAGATTATTATCGATGGCCTAAAACAAAATCTTCCCTTTGAGACTGTTATGGCCGTCTCAGGGTGTGTGTGTGTGTGTGTGTGTGTGTGTGTGTGAGTGTGTGTTTTCTCCGTGGAAGCTCAAATTAAGGCATGTTAGAAACATTAAAAGAAGTCAAATTATTTTCTTTGTATATAGTTATTTCAAATTTCTGCTGCTTACTACTCGAACCATGGACAGCTTGAAAACCAGTACCAGAACCAAGTAACTTCTGCATATGATATTAAGAAAACTACCTAAAGCTTCTAGGATTAATTGCTTCTGGGACATTGTTTCGTTATTGTAAATTAACGAATAACGTTCTAATTTATCTTTACGGATGAAAACTGACCGCATGAATATGTTTACGCTTTTATTATCCTTGTCTACTTCCTTTCTCTCATTGTACTGCAAGGGTCAAAAACTCTCATTGTACTGCTAGGGTGAGGCCCTCTTATTGTACTGCAATGGTCAGACCATCTCATTTTACTGCTGTAGTCAGGTCTCTCTCATTGTACTGCCAAGGTCAGGCCTTTCCATTGTACTGCTAGGATCAGACCCTCTCACTGAACTACAAGGATCTGACTCTCTCATTGAACTGCTAGGGATAGACTCTCTCATTGTACTGCTAAGGCCATACTCTCTCATTGTACTGTTAGGTCAGACCCTCTCATTGTACTGCAAGGGTTAGACGTTCTCATAGTACTGCAAGGGTCAGACCATCTCATTGTACTGCAAGGGTCAGAACCTCTCATTGTACTGCCAGGGTCATGCCTTCTTAGTGTACTGCTAGGATCAGAACCTCTCATTGTACAGCTAAGGTGGGACTATCCCATTGTACTGTCAGGGTCAGACCCTCTCATTTTACTACTAGGGTCTGACCCCCCCCCTCCCATTGAACTACTAGGGATAGACTCTCTAATTGTACTGCAAAGGCCAGACTCTCTCATTGTACTGTTAGGTCAGGCTCTCTCATTGTTCTGCTAGGGTCAGACCCTATTTTGTACGGCAATGGTCAGACCCTCTCATTGTACTGTAAGGATCAAACCCTCTCTTTATACTGCCACAGTCAGATCCTTTCATTGTAATGCTAGGGTCATACCCTCTCATTGTACTGCAAGGGACAGTCCCTCTCAATGTACTGCAAGGATCAGACCCTCTGATTGTACTGTTGGGGTCAGAAGCTCTCTAATTGTACTGCTAGGGACAGACCCTCTCATTATACTGCAAAGGTCAGACCTTTCATTGTACTGCAAGGGTCACACCATTTCATTGTTCTGCTAGGGTCAGTCTGTCTCATTGTACTGCTGTAGTCAGACCCTCTCATTCTACTGCAAGGGACAGATCCCCTCATTGTTCTGCTATAGTCATACCCTCTCATTGTGTTGCCAGGATCAGACCCTCTCATTGTACTGGAAGGGTCAGCCCTTGTATTGTACTGCTATAGTCAGACCCTCTCATTGTACTGCAATGGTCAGACCCACTCATTGTACTGCAAGGGTCATGTTCTCTCATTATACTGCTAGGATCAGATCCTCTCATTGAACTACAAGGATCAGGCCCTCTCATTGAACTGCTAGGATCACAAAAACCATTAAGGGTAGATTAAATAGCAGTAACTCATGTCCTAATATCATAACACTGTTATACATTACTACATTAAAATATAATTCATAAATAAATAATATGAAGCAAGCAAGCCTTTGCATATTTCCCCGACTGCAAACAAGATATAAGGCCGGTTAAATCACTAATAGTTTGTGATTGTTTTCAATCAGCTGCAGCATTAATTACTCGCAAACATTAATTATGGTACGATGATTATGCGGGGAGATAAAATGTACACAAGCCAGTTTCCAATTATAATTTCGAACTGGAGCGCTGACAAGAGGAGTAGAATAGCTTCAGTTTTGTTCCGACTGATTCATTTTACGTTCTACAGTACAAATATGTTTAAATATATAATAGAATGTTAGTTGCTTACAATAGTTTTAGACGCCAATCCCACTTTATTTTGCTAGTTTATCCATAAACCCCCTACGTCTGTGTTACCTTTGTTATATCTGTATAACTAAAATAAGTAATATAGACAAAAAAATTAAAGTCAATTTCTACTAAGATGAACAATTTTAATTTAGTTACTTTTTATTAAATATTACAAATAATAGTCTATAAATAAAGTAACATAACCTAAGCGGTATGAAAAACAGCTGTACACGTAAACTGTATCATAAAATCTGCTGTTTCAAGACATCATGTTATCACTTTTTTAAGCCAAATTGGAAGAAATAACTATATTGCATACTTTCACTCAATTCTAAAAGGTTTCTTCCCATATAAATCTAATAATATATTTTTAGAATTTAATTAGTGAAATAATATTTGAAAAAAACTGTATTAATATCATACAAGTTTGATGTCATCCACTACCAGATTTTTAATAATTTGAATAGATGAAAAAAATTATTTAATTAACGATTGAAAATTTGTACAAGATATATATATATATATATATATATATATATATATATATATATATATATATATATATATATATATATAAGGAGAGTATGAACTAATATAGGGAATTGAAGAATGTGACGTCTACAGAGTTTCCCATAAACGTAGCTGCTAGACAACCCTCCCCAGCAGATCTCCATCACATAGGCATCTACGGAACAAATGAGCCATATTACTGTACCCAATCCTAACTGAGCTCGTTATCTCATCCTCTCCCACCCTTATTCCACATTGCTGCAACCCCCCCCCCCTCCCCCCGCCCCACTGGATGTGTAGCATAGGACTCTTTACATGTCCATGTACATGGTAGCTTTACCTCAGTTTTGAGACCTGTGGGCCACGTAAGTCTCTAATTTTCCAGAATGAAGCAGTTTTAGGTCGAAACCTTAAGAATACTCTATCCTACTTTCGACATCTTTTATAGCTATTTCCTATAGAGTAAAACATAAATATAAGCACATATTTTTAAAGCAAGTTCCTACTTAGGCCAACAAAGCAAAATTTCATTTCAGGTAATTATAATAAATAATTACATATATTGTAAATACAATAGCATAACCTATCCGTTAAAACAACTGTTGTGCCACATAACGTATAACATAAAATCAGCTGTTTTATGAAATCATATGTTATCCCTTATTTTAAGCCAAATGCGAGGATATAATATATTGGCTATATTTTAACTACATTGCACACCTTACCCCTTTTGAAAAAAGTTTTTCTCCCATACAAAACTAAAATTAATAAACTAAATTTAGTTAATGAATTATTATTTTTTTAAATGTAGGCCTATTAACATCAAATGGCACCCACTACAAATATAAGAAAAAGTTATTTGAACTTGAGTGGAAGACTAAAAAGTATTTTTATTAACGTTTGGAAATAAATAATATATAATTTTGTTCACAAGGAGAGTGTGAACTAATAAAAATAATTGAAAAAATATGTTTCACTTACATACATGTTTATATAAATATATATAATACATGTTCCAAGTTTAAATTACGAAACTGTTGTAAATCAACATTTTCGTTTAAAGTTGCAGGATGTTAATTTACATTTACGCCGCTACACCTAGCGCACCCTGTCTTAATAGTGGCGTAATTAAGACCCGCTCAAATAATAAAGTTTGTCGTGTAAACGAGAACTTAAGCCGGCTAAGTGCTATGAAGTTTGCATCTCTCATTAATGACAAGACGGTTCAACTGCTTTCATTTCGCGCAAACTTTGGAGCGCTCATATCCGTTCACACTCGTTTAGCGTTTTCCTTCAGATAAAATTACATATTTAAACTGAGAACTAAAACTGAACAAGTTTTTTTTGCTTTTTTGAAGTTAAAATAAACTCAAGCAGTTTTATTTCACAACAACAAAAGCGGAAAAATAATTACAGTGTTTTTTATAATTCACTTCTGCCTTTGAGGCATAAAGATTGAGGTTGAATTAAAATAACATTTTGATGATCTAAGAAATAGTTCGCCCATGAACTTGTAAAAAAATAAATAATTAATAGCCAAAAAAAGAGAGAGCTCGAAGACCTCTTAAGTCTTCGTTCAGTAGAGCACAAACTTAGATAATTTCACGACCATGTGAAACAACTAGCCCTCGGATGAAGATTCTCTCAGACAAGACATTCCCTGCAGAAACTCTCCGGATGTTATTCTAACGCCGAGACTCATCTTTATGTGTCCAGCACTCACGCCTTTGTTTTAAAATTGGGAATGATGCCATTTGAACACCATCTAAGAGCTGTTTAGTCAAAAAGCGCCGAAGCTGGAGGCTGCTATCGTCCGGACTTTCCATATGAACAAGAAAACAACAAGTGAAACAACTACCGTCAATGAATTCAATATGGAACTTGTGACTGGTGGATAGGGTGACTAGCACCTCGATACAGGAGCTTTGATATAATCCAGTACATCTGCTACCAGTTTGTAAGATAAAAAAAGTCATGGACGCTCACACATCCGATCTAACAAGGCGCTATCTTTTCCAGCGTTTCCCAAAATTAATCAGAACAGTTGAACCTCCCCAACGGCGCGGCGGCCCTATTTTACTTATCTCTTAAATAACCTTTCTGATTAGTACCAACCAGGTAATGAAAAGTAGACATTTATCCTCTCTCAATGTTTTTCTGTACGCTTGATAAGCTCTCTCTAGATCATAGGGGATGGGACTTGGCCCGCACTTAGCCTGAAGGTCCGGCCTTTAGGTAAGGCCACCAAAGAATGGAAGGGTCTGAATGCCCTACCTGGACCGAAATAATCAGATAGAGTATTGTAGGTATGAAAAACCTGGCCGTTTGTAAGTTTCTACTGGCCGTTTGTAAGTTTCTACTGGCCGTTTGTAAGTTTCTACTGGCCGTTTGTAAGTTTCTACTGGCCGTTTGTAAGTTTCTACTGGCCGTTTGTAAGTTTCTACTGGCCGTTTGTAAGTTTATACTGGCCGTTTGTAAGTTTCTACTGACCGTTTGGAAGTTTCTACTGGCCGTTTGTAAGTTTCTACTGGCCGTTTGTAAGTTTCTACTGGCCGTTTGTAAGTTTCTACTGGCCGTTTGTAAGTTTCTACTGGCCGTTTGTAAGTTTCTACTGGCCGTTTGTAAGTTTCTACTGGCCGTTTGTAAGTTTCTACTGGCCGTTTGTAAGTTTCTACTGGCCGTTTGTAAGTTTCTACTGACCGTTTGGAAGTTTCTACTGGCCGTTTGTAAGTTTATACTGGCCGTTTGTAAGTTTCTACTGACCGTTTGGAAGTTTCTACTGGCCGTTTGTAAGTTTATACTGGCCGTTTGTAAGTTTCTACTGGCCGTTTGTAAGTTTCTACTGGCCGTTTGTAAGTTTCTACTGGCCGTTTGTAAGTTTCTACTGACCGTTTGGAAGTTTCTACTGGCCGTTTGTAAGTTTATACTGGCCGTTTGTAAGTTTCTACTGACCGTTTGGAAGTTTCTACTGGCCGTTTGTAAGTTTCTACTGGCCGTTTGTAAGTTTCTACTGACCGTTTGGAAGTTTCTACTGGCCGTTTGTAAGTTTATACTGGCCGTTTGTAAGTTTCTACTGGCCGTTTGTAAGTTTCTACTGGCCGTTTGTAAGTTTCTACTGGCCGTTTGTAAGTTTCTACTGGCCGTTTGTAAGTTTATACTGGCCGTTTGTAAGTTTCTACTGGCCGTTTGTAAGTTTCTACTGGCCGTTTGTAAGTTTCTACTGGCCGTTTGTAAGTTTATACTGGCCGTTTGTAAGTTTCTACTGACCGTTTGGAAGTTCTGAAAAACGGGAAAACCGTAGTGCCTGGATGGAGTGTCGTCTTGTCCCAGGGGCGGGTCTGTGACCAGTATTGGCCTTACAGCAACTCTTTCGGGGTCTTACAGACTTGTGCCATGGGTCCAAGCCTGTCGGGAGTCACGAGTTAGAGTTGTAATCATCTGTGCGTGGTCTCATATTCTGGACTGTAGATTCTTCAGGCTTTCAATCTACCTTTGTGTTCTTTGAAATTACAAGTACGTTGAAAGGTTTGACCTTACAGACAAGTACTCAGACATATTTCCCATATTTCTGTCTTTTCTTAACACTTTCGCAAAAACACGCTGTCGACTGCACGCCTGAATACATTTTTCCGCTAACCCTTCTTCTCAGGCCCAAATTGTCCTTTCTATTTCTTATTTTCCTTTTTGTCTCCCTGACGTTTAATCTTATTTTTATTCTAATCCTTAATGAACAAACTCAAAAACTTCATTATCTCTCTCGATGATGCCTTTTTCAATAAATCATTTGAAGGAAGCAATATTTATTACGAGTCGATGAGTCGGCGTACCTTTTTATTACCTATAGCCTAACATATCACATTTTCTACCCTTTTTTACCTTGAGGTAATCATTTATAAAATAAATAAAAGCTTAACAAAACTGTGTTTTCACTAAACAACAATGAAACATGCTAAAAATATTGAAACAACCTTGATTTACATTTCGCTACCACAGTTAGCATCATCAGAAGGCTACATGCATACTGAGATCCAAAAACCTAAGACTTAATGTCATCATAATAAGTATGATTATTTAATGATTAAAATTATGTTACTGTGCTATGTATAGGTTTTTGTTAAACATATATGTGCACATTTCTTTATTAACGAAATTTCACTTTTATTTAAATATTTTTATGAATGTAAACGTTTCAGCAGTTTTGTTTGGTTTTTAAGTTTATTCGGAACGGCAAACACGCTCGCGTAAGCGCTACTCCGCTCAGAATAATAAACTAATCAAGCTAATACCCCTGTATCCCCTTAAGTGAGGAAGGAGCCCCCATATCCCCTTTACAGGCGCAACAAATTACGACTTTCTTCTCTCTAACATCTCCGAGCATTTATTATGATTTACGTCATTGAAGGGGCGCAAAGTTATTTGTCAAACTTAGCCGAAGAAGAAACTAATAAACGATCTTCTCACACAACACTAGTCTAACATAACCCGAGCCCTTTTCACTCGTTGTACGTTATTTCCAAACAGTTATTCCTACCAGCTCAGCTGTATTCCCCATAAGCAGAGAGACTGTAGATTATCAATTAGCCAGAAGCGTTTCTTTTCCGTTAGCAAGATAATTTTTTTATAACTAAACAATACCTAAAATCCTTTTTTTTTAACCACTTGAAATCCATTGTTTCAATGAAAAGACTGATTCACTGAAAGAAAAACGCAGTAATCAATTTTCCCGTTTCCGATAATGGCGGGTCGTTAATTGGGTTTAATCACTTTTCCAGGAGGTTTTTCTCCTGTATCGGAAATACCCTCCCTCCGGATCGTCTGTAATTAATGAGGATCTCTTCGCCTCTTGTAATTAGTTCTAGTTTCAGTTATATCTCATAACTTTAAAGCAAACAGAACATTAAACAAAGAGTTAATTACGTATGCAGGCAAGTATCTAGCCACTAATGCTATATAAATACTTATAGATTAAGTTGGGTTAGGTCAAGTTGTTAGGTTATTTTAGGTGAGAATAAATTTAACTAGGTACGTTTGGGTGAGGCTAGGTTGAGTTAGATTATGTTTCACTAAGTTTAGTTAGGTCAGGCTTAAAAATTATTTAAACAATACCTATAAACAACCTCTAAAAGAAGACAAAACCCATGTTAGCGTTAAACTACATTCCTAACCTGCATTGAAGTTAGAATTGTGTATGTATACATACTTCAAGGTGTCAAATAAAATTCAAGGATGGTTTCAATAAAGGGTAGAGCCACTGAGAGGGTCTAATGTTGTCTTCATACTGGACGTAAGAGTCACGTTTGTGATTACGATTTTCACTTTACCAGGTAAATTTAAGTTGTTCCCTCAGTGGTTCTGCTCTTAAAACAAAGGCTCTTGTACCTATTGACGGAACATTTGTCCTTTACAATATGCACAGCTGGTACGCTTGATTTAACCTTCTCATCTCCTCCTCCACCTTCAAAGATATATGTCAAATTCAAAGACAATATTCTTTACAAACTAAACTACCTATCCGTGCGAAGTGAGTCGACCATCACACATCATTACGCCTCGTACAAGAAGCGGCATGAACTGTTAACGTTTGGATTACTATAATCGCAAAGAATTTTCTAAATCCAAAATAAATGTCCACTATATTGAATACACTTGTCATTGGAGATTTTAATTCCATAACTCAATAAGGATCAGTTACAATATCGTTTTTATTTTATATATTGAATAACTGTGAAATTTTAAAAAACTAAACATAATAAAAAACCAACTAAAACAATAAAATTAATATATTGACTATGAACCAACACGATGTTTATTTCGGATACAAAGTAACCATCATTCAGAAGTACTGGTTAATAATAATTTACAAAATTTCAAATTAAAGGTATTCCTTCTTTCCTATTAATACTCTCGACCAAATGCATACCAATTCGTTATGGTCTGTTGGGGCGGGGCCTGTAAACAATACCTCTAAAGGGGCGGGGCTATTATTTTTTAGTTAGCAATGACGAATGCAATTTAACTACTAGTAATAACAACTTATCAAAAGCTATCAAATTAAAAGATATTTGTTTTAATTTTAAAATCTCTAAACGTGACTCCACATCCTATCTGGAAATGTCAATTTATTTTATACAAATCGTATTTCGATTGCTGAACGAAAATATAGATAACTAAAATGTTCCATATTGTGATTAGAGTTAAACATTCTTGGATATAAGGTTATTTTGTGTTAATGGTAAAATTCTATAAACACAAACACCATAAATTGTGCTTAACCCCAAATACTTGTCTTATCTCTTTTCTGGGAGGCTTATTCTGCTCGTCGCGGTTAAATATACAAAAATAGCTACTTAAATTTTCGTAAGCGTTATGCGTTGAACAAGGGTGAAAGAGTCACGTACAGGGCGAACAACACCCTTTACATTATAACGCAATGCAAACAAAACCTTCTGTACACACTAACGCTGTTTGCCCTTTTCCAGGGTAGATAAAACTGAGTACACTCCCTCTATTTGAAAGTTTGTTCCCCAAGTCTTTGCACCAAGCTTCCGGGCATTTCACTATATAATATTTAGCTTTCCGTATTGGACATTTCATAAGTCTATATTTATCTGTCTTTCAGAGCTTCGCCTTATTGATTTTACTTCAAACAGATGAGAACTCAAACCTACAGTAAAATATACGATATGAAATTCGAAAAGACTATTTTTCTAAGATCTTAGCCATAGTAATAATACCAAATTTCCACTTAGTTTTTATATTTTTAAAGAAGGTTTTGTCAAGTATTACCTCTTAATTAATTTCCTTTCAAACTAAACAATATAAATTTGTTTGTAAGCCAATTAATTAGAATTATTAATGAAATACTGGCTTTAATGAATACCCAAAGTCTACGTTCTTTATACGAACTAGATATTTTAAATGTTCTTAAAGTAAAATATTCATTATTAATTGTGATATTGCCCCTGTAATTAGTGGTTTTTATTTATTTCCAAAACTATTTTCTTTAAATTTATTCTCTAAAAGTAAATACAACTAAAATGCAAATTACACTAATATTTATTACTAATTTATTTACTTTTTGTAAGTTCAATTTACGTTTTTTAAAGATGTATTTTGTTGGAAGGGTAGTTTACATTATCTCAAAAATTGTTTACTTCTTGTAAAATGTAGTTCGTTATTGTGAATACAGTTTACTTTTTCGTTAAGTGTGTTTGTTGAAAGTGTAGTTTACATTTTGTCAATGATGATTTACTTTTTGTAAAATATAGTTCGTTGTTATGAGTTCAATTTACTCTTTCATAAAGTGTATTTTGTTGAAGGTGTAGTTTACATTTTGTAAATTTTACTTTTTGTAAAATGTAGTTCGTTGTTATGAGTTCAATTTACTCTTTCATAAAGTGTATTTTGTTGAAGGTGTAGTTTACATTTTGTAAATTTTACTTTTTGTAAAATGTAGTTCGTTGTTATGAGTTCAATTTACTCTTTCATAAAGTGTATTTTGTTGAAGGTGTAGTTTACATTTTGTAAATTTTACTTTTTGTAAAATGTAGTTCGTTGTTATGAGTTCAATTTACTCTTTCATAAAGTGTATTTTGTTGAAGGTGTAGTTTACATTTTGTAAATTTTACTTTTTGTAAAATGTAGTTCGTTGTTATGAGTTCAATTTACTCTTTCATAAAGTGTATTTTGTTGAAGGTGTAGTTTACATTTTGTAAATTTTACTTTTTGTAAAATGTAGTTCGTTATTGTGAATTTAATTGTTTTTCGTAAAGTCTATTTTTGTTGAAAGTGTAGTTTACTTTTTGTAAAGTTTGGTTCAGTTTTTGTAAACATGGCATTGACACTGACATACCAGTAAAATATTTATTATTAATTGTGATATTCCCACTGTAATTAGTGATTTTTATTTACTTCCAAAAATATATTTATTTAAATTTTTATTCTAAAAGTAAATACAACTAAATGCTAAATACACTACTATTTATGACTAATTATTTTACTTTTTGTAAGTTCAATCTACGTTTTTGAAACGTGCATTTCTTTGAAGTGTAATTTACATTTCTCAAAAATGATTTACTTCTTGCAAAATGGGGTTAGTTATTGTGAATTCAATTTACTTTTTCGTAAAGTATATTTGGTTGAAAGTGTAGTTTACATTTTTTAAATGATGATTTAATTTTTGTAAAATGTAATTCGTTATTGTTTATTTAATTTACTTTTTCATAAAGGGTATTTGTTGAAAGTGAAGTCTACTTTCTGTAAAGTGTGGTTAAATGTTTTGTAAACATTGTCATTGACATATCATCGTTCAAACAATATAATTTGATTGTATTTAATTTAAATTATGTATTTATTGTGAATTTATTATTTTGGTAATGAAATTATATTTTAAAGAATAGTTGAGGACCTATGTAAATATTCTTACGTGTATTTTTGTCAGTATTATCCTTATTTTTTTGTCATCAATTAGTCGCCATAACTATTATATAGCCTCGAAGGATAGGGAAAAATTGTGATGCGTAGGATTATGGTAGGAGCAAACACTCCCTAGTAGAGACACTCCCTAGTAGCAAACACTCCCTGTAGGGAGATCATAGCTTGTGTCTGCTGGATTGCTTACGGTCGAATCACTTTGTGAAAATCGGGGTATTAGATGTGCACTGCCAAGAGGCGCCAGTGCGCATGAGCGTCAGGGCGAGAGCTATGAGCGACACTTCAGTTGGTCTTGAAAGTTGCCGATGGTGGATCTATACGTACCTTTCCAAAAACATTTTCTGGTGTTATGTTTTTATTTAGGTTTTATGTTATCTTTTGTATTTTATAGTGCCCGTGTTTTTAGTTCCTTTAAGACATGGCGCGACCGGGTAGTACCCGGGCTCTTTCTCTTGACGTGCATAAATAATTCAACTCAGCTGAAAGTATATAGTCAGGCTAGTAGCGTTTCTACTTAGAACTTTCTCTTCCTCTTCCCCTACTCGCGGCCAAGCTCCAGCCCTCATCCCCACAAGTCTGCGCTAGGCGATTTTTGTCAAAGTGATTCAACTGTACATCAAGAAGACCTGCTCTTTACAGAAGTCATAAAGAGCTGCCTGTATCGTTACAACCCTTGTAAGGATACCACGGCAGGGTTCTTGGATCTAGGTAGGTCTGATAAAAGCCATACTGATTCACTTGAACTGGAAATAAGAGGAAGTGATAGTAATGCATGGCCAAGGTTGCTTAACTGGAGGTGGCATGATTTCAACGGGGAAAAGAAAGTGTCTCAGCGGGTGTTAACTAGAATACATAGGGTATGCGCTGAAGTAGTTAAGCTTAATCGGAAACTATAAGAAAAGGAAAACATCCAGTCAACATATTTTAATGCATATCGTCTATGTTATGACAATACAAGCTTAGCCAACATCCTGCAACGCTTGTGTGGGGACACAAAGTATTACATACCCATAAATCCTCACCTTACCGACTTAGACTATTTATGTTACTCTCCCATTTTTGTTTACCTTAACATTTACAAACCACTCCTATAGTACTGCACATATAACGATTGATTCGGATTTCTTCTGTGTAGATCCGTTAAACCTTATATCGCTGAGTAGTCTTATAACAACCCTTTTTAAGCTAACTTAACATATACATAAATAGCTTTTCCATTGGTCATTGTTTCAAAATCTACTTGTTTGCACCCCTAAGACTGTCTGCAAAGATGTTGACATGGCGTAATACCCCTACTCGGTTAACAGTCCCTACAAATATTTAGGTAAAATAACATTAAAAATTCTACAAATTAAAAAAGAAATAATAATATATGTATCATATAGATAATTATAACAATAAATAATTAGGAAGTGTAAGAAGCGCGTATGAAATACACATTTAGTATTAGTTTAACTTTTTCTACTAGCTCACACCCTCCTTGTGAGGGTGTATATATTTTATATATATATGTATATATATATATATATATATATATTTATTTATATATACATATATATATATATATATATATATATATATATATATATATATATCACAATATGTATTCTTGTGTATTAATAAAGAACTAAGTCAAAATACAAATACAAGAATTATAATTGAATTTACAATTCAAAGGTTTTCATTGGCTAACAGTACCAACTACATCAGGAGTATTAAACAATTAAAATTAACATATGTGCAGATTAGATCAAATCTAATGTGCAGCTATGTCAAATTAATTACAATGTCGTTAAAAATTTTTATGTTGCTGCTCTAACATTACAAACACTGAATATTTTATCAAATTTAGATTTTACTTGTATTTGTTTATTTATCAACTCATTATTAGTATTATATTTATGTATTTCTAAAGCTTCATAAATATTCATTCTCAGGCCTTTGTTAATTTCTTTTACAAGTATCATATTATCTATATTAAGAAATATGTGATTATTATTAATACAATGACTAGCAAAATTTGATTTATAAATTTCTGGCTTTTTATATGTATTAAAATGCTCTTTATATCTATCTTTAAGTTTTTTCTTAGTTTGTCCTATATAAACTTTATTACAATAATCACATTCTAATTTATATACACCGTTTTTTTCGTGCATATTAATAATAATATTATTATTCATTATATTTATTAATTTATCATTAGTATTATATGCGAATTTTATGTTGCTACCTTTAAACAATTTTGTGATATTTTTTACTTCATTACCAAAAAATATAACTGAAGTCCATATGACATTTTCATCATTATTTTTGTAAGTTAGATTATTATTTTGTTTCTTTAAAATATTATAATTAGGTTTATCAACAGTTTTCTTTTTATAGCCATTCTCAATTGCAATTTGGTAGATAATGTGTTTCTCTCTTATTTTGTTTTCATTATTCATAGGTATTTTATGTAATCTATATAATAAATTGTATAATGCAGCCATTTTTTGATTATACGGATGGTTAGAATTATTAGGTATGATTTGGTTAGTTTGTGTCGGTTTACGATATATGTTGAATTCAAATTCATTATTATGTCTTATAATTGTTATATCTAGAAAGTTGATTTTATTATTTTTCTCTATTTCATAAGTAAAATTAATATTTTTATTTATCTCATTTATTTTATCTAAAATAGTTATTAAGTTTATACCATTATTATTAGATACATACAAACCCTCATCTACATATCTAAACCAATAACCGTTTTTATCAAATGTCTGTATAATTTTATTTATTTTATCATCTATATATTATAAAAATATTTCAGATATTATATTCGATAAGGGAAAACCCATGGCAAGACCATCTTCCTGTTTGTAAATTTTATTATTATATGAAAAATAATTTTGATTTAATATTATTTTTAATGTATTTATAATTTTTAATATTAATTTTCTATCTTTTTTATTTTGCTCTAATCTAGATTTTATAATGTTGAGAGTCTCTTTTATAGGAATATTTGTGTACATATTTTTTATATCTAATATTGATTTTGTTTTATTATCAATATTAATTATTTTTAACTTTTCAATAAGGTTAATAGAATTACTTTTGGTATGATTATTATTTAGTTTCAATTTATCTTTAAGAATAGATGTTTTGGTTTTAGATATTTTATAAGAAGGGACATTTATAAAATTTACTAATGGTCTTATTGGTTTTTCAATTTTGTGTAATTTAATAAGTCCATTCATTATTGGAATTTTTGGATTTTTTTTTTTTTTTTTTTTTTTTTTTTTTTTTTTTTTTTTTTTTTTTTTTCTTTGGAGGTTGGAATGCATTTACGCACCATCAAGTCTGCCCTGACAGACCTGGTGTGTGGGACTCCTGGCGAATACCCACTAAACCCTTCCTCCTTTCCGGCCCTTTGTAGATCTGACCAGGGTATCACTGTATTAGCATTCTTCCTGGTCAGAGGGCCCTTTATTAACCCCAGTGGTTTCTATTTCTGAAAATGAGTGTATTTGGCCTGATCACTGATCTTGACCTCGACCATCTTCTTGTCTCATTTTACTCCGTAGTATGCTCTCGATATATGTCGCTATCTCCATCCAGTTGGATGCACTCCACAGCATCTTGCCCACTATGTTGTCCGGGTCTATTGGCCCGACGTTGCTTTCCAGCGTTGTTCTCTCAGATTGCCATCTTCTGCACACAAAGAAGGTGTGTTCGGGGTTATCGGGTGACCCTTCCCCACAATGGGAGCAATTTGGATTGTTCACCTTTCCCATTTTATATAAATAGGTCCGAAAGCAACCGTGTCCTGTCAAGAACTGTGTAGTGTAGAAGTTTACCTCTCCATGCTGCCTGTTAGTCCAACTGGATAGGTTTTTGATTAGTCTGGCTGTCCATCTTCCGGTGGGGTCTGCAGACCATCTTTCCTGCCACTTGGTCATCGTCGTTCTTCTCGCTTCCTTTTGGTTTTCCCTATCGTCCGTATTTTTTCGTCGCTCCGCAATGGTCTTCTTTTCTAGTGCCAGCAGATCAATAGGAATTATTCCCGCCACTACTAGAGCGGCCGATTCCGAGACCGTTCGATAAGAACACGCCACTCTTAGTGCCCCTTTTCTCTGCACTGAGGCCATCCATCTTCTATTCCTCTCGGTTTTGAGGGCACCTGCCTAAATTTCCGCTCCGTACAGCATTATAGATTGCGCCACGGATATCAGAAGACGGCGTCTGCTCTGTGTAGGGCCCCTAACATTAGCCAGAAGCCTACTCATAGCTGTTGTGACTCTGATCGCTTTCTCAGCTGCGCATTTAACATGATTTTGAAAGCTCAGCTTCCTATCAATCATGATACCTAAGTACCTAATGGCATTTTTAACCGCTATT
This sequence comes from Prosapia bicincta, assembly GCA_036971475.1. Taxonomy (NCBI): domain Eukaryota; kingdom Metazoa; phylum Arthropoda; class Insecta; order Hemiptera; family Cercopidae; genus Prosapia; species Prosapia bicincta. The sequence continues at coordinate 158,916,704 of JBAIZL010000004.1, forward strand.
TTTTCCTCTCCCACAAGCATCTCAGGGCTAGGAGTAAGGTGTCTCTTGGATATCAGAAGAATCTCAGTTTTTTCCAGAGCCAAGCGTAGACCATGCTCCATCATCCAGCTGTTAACACGACGCATTACTTGGGCCAGTCGCAATTGGGCGAGCTCTTGGTTTCTCGCTATAATGATCGCAGCAATGTCGTCTGCGTATCCCACCAGGAAAGTTCCATCTGGCATTGTTATACGCAAAATGCTGTCGTAATTTGCATTCCAGAGGTCCGGGCCAAAAATGGAGCCTTGAGCTGCTCCTGCTGTTACTCTCTTCCTTCTAGGTCCATCTGAAGTCTCGTATATCAGATACCGGTTGTTAAGGTAGTCTCGTACTATTCGTAGGAGGTACTCAGGCAGAGCGAATGTCTTCTCCAGGGCATACAGTATGTCTTTCCATCTCGCTGTGTTGAAGGCATTACGTACGTCTAGGGTAACCAGAAGGCACACAGGTCTTGAAAAGGGGTTACCTACCTCGACTATTTTAGCAGCATCAACTACGGTTCTAATAGCATCAATAGTTGACTTGCCCTTCCTAAAGCCAAACTGTCTCTCAGAAAGATCCCCTGCATCGCGGAAGGCCGAAAGCAGCCGTGGCCTAATAAGTTTTTCTAGCAATTTTCCAGCCGCATCCAACATGCACAGCGGTCTGTATGAAGACGGAGAATCTAAGTTCCCCTTGCCTTTGTTAATCAGGACCAATCTTGCTACCTTCCAACGGGCACTAAATACGCCAGTTTTCAGGCAGTGGTTGTACATGTTGAGTAATACGTGCGGGTGAGTTCTCACTACGGCTTTAAGGACCTCCGAAGGGATTCCATCCGGTCCCGGAGCCTTGTTATTTTGGAGGGAGTTGGCTGCTGTCCATAGTTCTTTCTCTGTGAAGAGCGGGAAATCTTTCCCTCCGGTTTTCCTCTTTAAAATCTGACCGACAGGGTGAGAAGGGAACAAACCATCTACTATAGTTTTCATCTGTGCCGCATTCAAAGGTCCTCTTGGAGTGAATGAATTTAGCTTTTTCATTACCAGCTTATATCCTAGGCCCCAGGGGTCACTATTTAGATCTTCCCGAAGGTCCTCCCAGCATCGCCTTTGGCTCTCTCTAATTGCTCTACGGAGTTCACTCTTTGCCGTCTTGCATTCCAGTGTCTCTTCATAGGCCACACCCTGTCCCCTTCGCCTTGCTCGTTGAGCTAAGCGTCTCGTTCTAAGACACTTTCTCCTTAATATAGCTATCTCCTCAGTCCACCAATATACTGGATTTCTATTTCCTGTAGGGAATCGCTTTTGTGGGATAGCCACCTTGCAGGCTCTTTGAATGATGTTCATTGTTGCGTCTACTACAGCTTCAGCGTGTCTGTGCCTTTTTGTTGTTTGACCCATTTCCATGGCATCCAATTGGGAACCCTGCAGGACCTCCGAGAATCTGTCCTGGTCCATACGGGCGACATTCCACCTGCTTCTTCTCAGTGTTTTCAGCCGTCTCTTTGATTTCTCAGGGTTGATGCTGATTGAGATATACTGGTGATAGCTCGCCGTGTAGTCCTCCATAACTACCCAGTCCTGAATTCTAGGGACTAAAGTCTCTGAAGCTAAGGTAATATCGATAATACTACCTCTATATCCTGGTCGCCGGAAGGTAGTCGTGTTACCTGTGTTAAGGATGACGAGTCCCAGTCTTGATGCCATTTCGGTCACGCGTTTGCCTCTAGAGTTAGTTATATCTGCCCCCCATTCTGTAGCCCTCGCGTTGAAATCTCCTCCAACAATGATGTTACCTTCCATTGCCTGTAGTCCGTCCTCTAGCTGGTCCATCTTTTGGCGGAAGTCTCCGATGGACTCATTGGGAGTTAGATACACGCTGACGTATGTAACATTGTTGCTTTTAACCCATACATAGCCGTTACCAGAGCCATGACTATCAATGGCAAGATTCCCTTCAGGTATCCAAATAGCTGCGGTTCCCAAGCTGTCCGAAAACCACGTAGGTGATGCCAAGTCCTTATACTGCTCACTTATTATTATAATGTCAGCCTTATGTTCCAATCGAAGTTGCGAAAGAAGATCATTAGCCAGTCTCCCTCTGCCCAGATTTCCTTGGATAATCCGTCTAGCCATTCTTTTTTAGTTTTTCGGCTTCCAACGCTTGGCGGAACACTATACATTTCCCAGATCCGGAGACGTGTTTTGTCTTGTCCACATCCAGATTCATATCCGCGCACAGCATGCAATAAGGTTCCTGCTGACAGTCTTTGACCTGATGTTCGCTGTTGCCACATTTAAAACATAAACCTTGCCTATCAGGTCCGTTGCATTTTCCAGTCTTATGCCCATAGCCGAGACACTTCCAGCAACGTGTTACCTCAATCCTCAACCTGATTCTACAGCTGACATAGCCAATTTTAATCCTATTATTCTTTAAAAGAATGCCTGATTCTGCCTCGCTTAAAACAACAATAGCCATCTTCTGCCCTCTATCATTTGCTGCTGTTACGTAAATCTTGCGTTCGTCATTGCTATTTAGTAAATTACGAGCGAGGGCTTCCTTTACGTCCTTCTCTTCTGTCATTGAGTCTAGGTCTCTAATCTCTATTGTTACCTTCGGGACTAGGTGTTGTATATTCCCTACTTCCCCAATTGCATCTGTTATAGTTTTGTTGAATTCATCGATATTTTCCGCCCTGCCAGACATCTCAAAGAGGACATCCCCTGCTCTCGTTTTCCTTATGGATTTTATGCCCGCATTTAAGTCCTCAGGCTTTACCTTGTCGTGGAAGACGCGTAAAACATCTGCAAAAGATTTCCCACTGACAGGCTTAATAAGTACTGCCTCTGAGCGTGGTTTATTTCTTACTTTCTTCCTTCTTATTTGACCTGGAGTCATTAGATTGGATTCCATGTCCAGTTCCAACTGATTCTGCCTTCTAGCTGCAACGTGTTTGCGGGTTTGAACTACCGTCCACTGGCCGCCATTCTCATTCTCTTTATGAGAAGAAGGATTCTCATTAGTAGCCCTTGTGATGGGGGTGGACTCTGTAGAGTTCTTAGGCCTTGTGCCATCTACTCTCGAGGGGCCATCTTCTTGTCTTACTCCTTCTCTGTGTTTTTCCCTAGGCCCTGTTGAAGGGGACTCGAAGCCACTCTTTTCTTTCCTTCCCCTGTGTGTGGAGAATTATCATTTTGTGCCTCTTCTTCTTTTAGGAAGAATTCAGCCCTCTCCCGTGATCTCTTTAAGTAGCTTAGCCCGTCTACTAGATCTTCGAGCTCCATAATTCCAGATTTAATGACAATTCTGACGTTTTTTTGTCTGCCTATAGCAGCCTTCATTTTGCTTAGTACGGCTCGGCATTTTTTGAAGTGCTCTGCTTCCTCTCGGGCAATTTTTTGCAGCTGCTTCTCTTGAGGAGATATCTGCTGAGAGCTTTCTGCTATTGCGTTACCCGGTGTTCCAGTTCCCGCACTTCCATTTTTTCTCCCTTGCGTAACCAATGGAGAGGCATCACTTTTTTTCCTGCCAATCTTTGGGTCGCTTCTCCTAATTTCAGGTGGTTTGGGAGCTGACGGTGGTGTCCTCTGAACCCTGGAGCTCCTAGAGAAAGGATCTCTTTCCCCCCCACTTGTCACATTTTCATCCACGGGGACCAAGTGTTCCATCCCCGAGGTATGTTTCTTGCAGGCGCTGGCTGACGACGACCCGGAGCCTGCTTGCTCACTCCCGACGGTCGCCGGTACTGGGGATCCGACCCCCTGCACCGTAGGTTTGGTTTCATCTACAACTTCCATCTTTGGTTTGTTTTCGGGGTGCCTTCCCCTAGTACTGTAACCCTGTACAAGGAGCCCTCACGAGGTACTATCAGCCGGGCCAGCTAAACCAAGGTTTTTTAGAGAGGTGTTACTCCTCTATCCCTCCTCCTTCCTCATCGTAAGATGAGGCCCCGGGCTTGGGACCGGCGTAGCGGAGTTGGAATTTTTGGATTATCGTTCATATAATTACTAATATTATTTTTATTAAATAACTTATAAGAAGATTTTATTAAATGTTTTATTTCATTTTGGTATTTCTTTGTAGGATCCTTATATATTTCACTAAATTGATTTTCATTTATATATTTTTCTGTTTTATTTATGTGTTCGTCCTTATCAATAATTACAATAGCATTACTTTTATCAGCCCTTACTGTAATTAGATTTATATTTTGTAGTTTATGTTTTAAACCTTTAACTCCTACATATGTTTGTCTATGGGTTTTATTAATTATATTAGTTTTAATTTTTTTTTTTATTTCATGAGCTGCTTCGATTCTGGTACTATCTTGTATATGTTTATTTAATTTACTAATGACTATTTCTGTATCTATTATTATATTATCAATATCTTTATTTATGTTTCTTTTTACATTGATTTTATTATTTTCAAATAGTTTTATTTCGTAATTATTAAATTTAGTATTAGATAAATTAACAACATTAGGGTGAAAGCTATGATATTTAACTTCAGGTATTATTTTCATTTGTTTTTCAAGTTACAAATTGTTTAGTTTTTTGGATATATTATTTATTTTTATATTTCTAATTTTATTTATCATGAAGTTAATTTTATTGTATTTTTCTTCCCATTTTATATTATTCATTGTACAAGAATTGTAATTTCAATTATAATTCTTGTATTTGTATTTTGACTTAGTTCTTTATATATATATATATATATATATATATATATATATATATATATATATATATATATATATATATAATACAAATCTTTAATTGTTAGTAAAATGCTTGTTATTCATCCGCTCAAGTTCAGATACATTTTTTAAAACTTGTAGTGGATGACACTTAATGTTTTACATTTTTTTCAAACATTCATCCAATAATTAAATTGAATGAAACAATGTTAGTTTTATATGAGAGAAAACCTATGAACACAAGTGGCAAGATATTCTATATACCTGTAATTACTTCGTCGCACTTGGCTTAATATGAGTGATGACATATGATTTCATAAAACAGCTGAGTTTATGTTATAGACTATGTTACTGTTTAAACAGCTGTTTCAACTCATAGGTTATGTTACTTTATTTATATTATTTATGAAAACCTTACTAAAATAAATTTTGTCTTTATTAACCTAAGTAGGAATTTACTTTTAACATTTGTTTATATTTACAGTACAATAAAAATATTGAAAAGAACCCCAATACCACAAAAATAATCAAAAATAACAAATAAGACAAGTTACTTAAGATTAAACCCTTATGTACATTTCGATGACCATGTCATCATCATCAGAGGGTCTTGTTACAAAACACAATCTAGCACACAAGAAGTTACAAACTAGAATTCTAGTTTGTAACTTCTTGTGTGCTAGATTGTGTTTTGTAACAAGACCCTCTGATGATGATGACATGGTCATCGAAATGTACATAAGGGTTTAATCTTAAGTAACTTGTCTTATTTGTTATTTTTGATTATTTTTGTGGTATTGGGGTTCTTTTCAATATTTTTATTGTACTGTAATATATTGTACCACTGTGCTCTTGATATTGTGTATTTGTTTATATTACTTGTTTTTAAAAAATGTTCACGAGACTGTATCTGAAAGCGGAATGAATTTCACAAAACAAAATGTATTTTATAAAACATTGTTTCATTTCCTTCTATTACTAAACTCTCTTTATCTTGTTCAAAATTTCAATCATTAATAAAATACTTTGTATTCAACCACTCAAGTTCAAAAATATGTTTTTAAACTTGCAATGGATACTTGATGCAATAGAGGTTTTTCAAATACTAAATAATTAATTCGCTTTAGTGTTATATTTGAGTAACATTTTTCACAAAAAGGGGCAAGATATGTAATATCGTTAATTCGTCCCATTTGGCTTGAAATAAGTGATAACATATGATTTCATTAAACAGCTGCTCTTATGTTATAGGTTGTGTGATAGAACAGCCGTTTAACACATAGGTTATGTTATAATAATTCTATTTCTTTAATAAAAAGTAACTAATAAAATTCAAAGTACGAATTAACTTTAAACATTTTTGTTATTGTTGTTTGCCTTCAGCGTACATGTATAATCCATTTACATTCGCGTGTGTTCGAAATAGAGTATGGAAAATTAATCATGACATCTTAGGCGTGTCGTGTTACGCAAACATCAGAGCGTATATCCATTTGCAAGGCATTATCAAGTTAAAAGATAAACAGACTTTTTCTTCATACGAAATTCATTTCTCTCTCTACGGTTTTAATATTGATTCTGACGCAAACAAACACTAACTACGTAGCAGAAGTAAAGTGACAAATCTCTTACTATTTACAGAATCGGAGAAGGAATAAATAAGGGTAGAATTCTCGCGGGGATAACCTTTTATTCTCTCCACGCTATCAGCTGTAACGTATTTTCCGATTAGCGAGCCCTCTATGCAACACAATGGGTTTCAATTGTCGGCAATAATTCTTTTCTTCCGATGTTTACTTTATTGAAATTTTCTTGAAAAGGTTTTGTTTTATCAGAGCGGACATGTTAACATTCCGGTGTTTTTGTTATACCCTGTTCTCCAAAACAGACTGTACTGAAACTGAATCAGCTGTAATTCACTTCTCTCGAATATAGAGACCTCCTTGATCGTATGGCAGCAATCGCTACTCCTAACTTCTTATGTACAAACATTTCGAATCACGAAAACATTTAGTTGGTAGTAATGAAAAATTACCTAATCATTTGTTATCAGAAGCACCTAAAACTTTTAATTTAATAAATTGGATTTAAAATAACGTATGCGCTAACATTAACTGAATAGGCTGTAGTTATCTTCTCTCAGATATAGAGTAATTCGTTTTATAGGGGACTTCAGGAGATTTTGTTGCCGAAACCTCCCTTCTCGTTCACAATTGCAAGATGGCGCAAAGAGTTACACTGTCTTAGACAACATTGCTTTCCTTCAAGAAACTTTTGGCAACAGCCTCATCTCCCTTACAACACACTGTCTTTACCCAGCCCACTCCCTCGATCTAACTCCACATGACGCCTACGTATGGGAAATGATGCAGGAGAAAATATTACGTGATGCCCCACCAATCCCCCTCGTCCAACTACAGGATACCCATGTGTACTGCACACGTGCATGAAACAAACCCCCTTCCCCAATATGATGCAAAACTTTCAAGAGAGGTACAGTAGTGACTCAAATTGAACGGAGGTCATAAAGAACATGCTTATAACCCAGTCTAAGTGGCTTAGCTTCTTTTAACTTGTATGTGTTTGTAAAACCAATGTAAAATAAAATCTTAAAACTATTTCAGTACTGTTTATTTTGGCGCATGCAGTATTTATAAATTTTGTAAACAGGTGAAGAAGCATGGTAGAGGAAATATGCATATAAATATAAATATAAATATATATATATATATATATATATATATATATATATACCCATCGAATTAAAGGGAGGCAATTAGAATTCCCTAGAATAGGATGTACGGAAGCACTATATCGCATAACTTCTGCGCCTGAAAGAGACACCCTCTCATACAGAGGGGTCCCGTTTGGAACACGTACTAGAAGGGGATAGCTATTGCTTGTATTAGGTGGATCACCTGGTTGAAGGTGATATGTCATCTTCAAGGAGAGCCTGACGTCAGATAATAAGTCTGACAAACCCACAATGTAAAAATAGATATGTACAAAGATGTGTGTGTGTGTGTGTGTGTGTCTATTTGTGTGTGAGTGCTACGGAAATCAGGAGCAAAGGCAGGAGAGAATGAGGTTATAATTGCTCAAGAATTAGTAATCGCTCAAGATTGGAAGACCAATGACCTGACTTGATCGTACATCTCGATAACGAAAACTCCAAGGTGTTCATTGCATGAGACCTTGCTCCCTTGTTCTTATCAAGTCTCAGTTCTTAAGAAAATATGACCGCCGGAAGTTTGATTAATGAACTTCAGATCGAGGCCATCGTGATAGATTTTCTTTCTTGTCGTGTTTTTTCTCCAAAGATTTTTCCCAAGTCAAATTGAATTATGTCTATTTATAATAATGGAAAGAGGTTTTTAGTTTGTTACGAGAATGCATGTAATCTCTCGTCTTAGCTACCACTAGCAGTGTTACCAACAGGGATATTTATTACAGGGATAGAAAGTGTTTCAAAGAACACAAACAAAAGGCCGATACTGAGCCCACTCTGAGTTGTTATATGGCGGACCTACTCTATTTGCCCGACTCATCAGAAACCTACTTACGATTTGAACTCCAGACCTAGGCTTGAGCTAATACTTTATTAATTTGTCCTTGAACTTTCAATTTACAAACTCGTAAATAAACGAAAATATAATTTAAAATTTTCAAGTAAAATAAAGTGTGTACAAATACGACCGTAATACGTCACAACAAAGAAGAACAGTCCTGTTTATTTAATTATCGACGGCACAGAAAGTATACGAGCAATTTTGTTTCCATTTATTTACGAGCGCAAAGTTCGGGGAAGTGCGCGCAGCAGAAGGGTAACTTTTAATTAAAGAGAAACTCTGGGCGACGGATTAAAACACATGGAAGACAGCTGATATTTTCAGGAATTAACTTATAATGACGACATTTCTGTTCGGGCCGCGTGCTTGTTTTGCCTTCGCAGCAATGGGACGTGTTTCTTTGGAACATATGCAAAGGTTAATAACTGGCGATAGCGTACCTCAATACTTTGTACAGCCGTATTATGTGAGTTTTGCGTCTAAAATGAATCGGTCGCTTTCAAATCTTGCCGTTCTCAATATACCTTTCACAGAATAATTTTGAAGGGGCATTCCATTATCCCTATAATACCCCCTTCGTGAGATTATAGCCGGTGTGTTAGTAGGCGAAGAATTCTAATATAGAGTTGTGATATCGTACAGTTTTATAAATAGGCTTATATTTTGTGCGTTTATAATAATAGTTATTTCGAATGACATCCTTCAGTACAAAACAGGTTGTGAATATGGTTTTATGCCAACGATTAAATTTAGCATTTACATGAAGTTTGATTCCAGATCACGAAGGAAATGCAATTATATTGCGTAGGTAAAGACGAAAGTTAAGCGCGGAAGAGATGTTGTGGAAAAACCGCGATGGGAACAACAGCTGTGAATATATTTTTCACGTCTTGAATTTTCCTATTTTTTATAGTTTGTTCATAATTTTTATGTAGAATTTTTTTTTTTTTGTAATCCAAAATGTCCCTGTCAGGTATGTCTTGAAAATTGAATAGCTTTGAGTAACTCTACTGAATAAATTGGTTTTAAAAAGTATTTCACGTTTCTAAGTAAACAAGTAAACGTATTACTAGCTCTCTCTCTCCTCCTTCTCTGATTTTCTCTCCCTTATCCTCTTGCCCACCTTCCCCTCTAGCTCTCTATTCTCTTTCTCTCTCTCCATACCCTTCTCTGAATTTCTCTCTCCTATCCTCTTTCCCACTCTCCCCTCTTGTTCTCTCTTTCCTCTTATCTTCTCTTTCTCTCTCTCTCCATACCCTTCTCTGAATCTCTCTCCTACTTCTCTCTCTCTTTTCTTTTTTATATTCTCTCCATCCCTCTTTTTAAGTCACCTTCTCTGAATCTCTCCTCCAATCCTCTTTTTCTCTTTTTTCCCTTCATTTTATTTTTGGCGATGATATCAGACATAGCTTTTTCGCCAGGAAAAAAATTCTCTTCTATTCTCCCTCCATAACTCTTCTTTCCCTTAACTGTTCCCTTCTATTCTCTCTCTCTTTTTCAATCTTTCCTCTAAATGTATCCCCTACTCTCCTCTTTTCCTCTCTCTTCTCTCGTTCTCTCTGTTTTACAATCAATAGTTTGAAGTGCGGAAAAACACTTCACAAACAACCGTATCGTCATACGGAAATGGCACCAACGTACATCTCACCCGTACGAAGCACTAAATCTGTCACCTACAGTGAGGACAACGTATCGATTCCACTCAGCGTAGACGGAGTTCCTAATCACTTTTGCCGCTTTGCAACGAGGGCCATTTGATGTACGACTCCCAACACTTGCCAATAGTCTTTCTCTGAGTTGTTTTGTTCTTCAGAACTTCACCCTTATTGAAAACAATCTCTATTTCATATGAAATGATTTCCCGAATATAAAACATTTGTTTAAAATCCGTTTGAACAAAATAATTAAATTTTTAACAACAATAGCGATACCACAAAAAATTTATCAAAAATAACTAATACATAAAGTTATCAAAATTAAACTATTGTGTATACAAGCGTGAATTTGATGTACATGTACATTTCGATGACCATGTCATCATTATCAAAATGTCTAATTATCACATAAACAGCCAAATACAAAAAAATTACAAACCTTTCTAACCAATATTATTTATAATTATATAGACTAAATATAACAAAGATATATTATATAGTTTTAACAAAAAGTATACATTTTTACGAATATTTATAGCTCGTTTACTTTTAAATTGTGTTTTGGAAAATACTAGGATTTTAGACGTACGTTAGGTTAGAAAAGGTCATTAATACAATACCATTGCGGATTAACAAAATCGTTTTACATTCCTCTTCATCCTTTACCCTCCCTTTCCGGTTTTTTCCTCCCTTCTCTCTCCTATTTCTCTCTCCCTCTATCTGTATACTTACCCCTCACTTACTATTCCTCCTCTCTCTATTTCCCTTTCTCTCTGTCTCTCCCTCTACCTCTTACTCTATCCCTTTCTCACTCCCTCTTTCTCCCTATCATACTCTCCCCCCCCCATCACTATCGGCCTTCTATTATAAAAGATATAAAAATAGATGTAATACATATTTTTGCAAGGTGATTTTCTATTAGACATAAAATCTTCTAAGGAGACTAAGAGTTGGGCATAAAATCTGGCAGAGGATATGTGATCAACAAATTTGTTTTCAGTATGCCTTTCTCTCATTTTTTCTCTCTCCCTTCCTCCTCTAATCTCTCTCCCTTTTCCTATACTCTCCTCCTCCCCCTTTATTTCTTCTTTCTCTCTCTCTCTCTCTCTCTCTCTCTCTCTCTCTCTCTCTCTCTCTCTCTCTCTCTATCTATCTATCTATCTATCTATCTCTGTCTCTGCTCTCTATTATAACAGATAGATAAATAGGTATAATATATAGTTGTAAGGTGACGATTAGGTAAGATTAAACAAACTGTGAATATAGATAAGACTAAGAATTCGCCATAAAATCCTCTGGTAGAGGATATAGGATGGTCCATGGCGTCATGTGCACAGTTTGACGTATCAGAACTAATCACGCTTCATAAATCGCTGTCTTGATACTACACTAATAACAAGTATAGGGTAGGATAGAAGGGAAAGGAAGTATGTAATCATCCCTTGTTACTGAGGAATAGAGGAAACTATGGCCTCGCTAGAGCAGGGGCGCTAAACCAAAGTACATATGACCTTAACCAGGGCGAAGAGAGATGTCCACACTATAATTAGGCATACGACTATAAGTAAACGAGATATGTGGGTTGTGGGTGTGGAAGAGAAATACAAGTACAAAAAGATAGTGGACAGCTCGATGTAAGGTGGCGCTATCTCTCCATAGGCACATAACTAGTGCGATATTAGTTTGATCGTTTTAAAACTACAGAAAAAAAGAATGCAACAGAAATGTTACGAGCCTGTTACATTTTCTTTGTTTAATACAAGAGGGCGTATAAACACCCCCGGAGGGATGAAAGCGTTGGGTGAAGTTCCCCTCTCGTTAGAGAGCGGAAGTGCTTTGGACAAAACGGAAATGGACGTCCCTTGTAGGCGCAGCATTTTTCCGTTCGTCATTTTCTAGTTTTCATTTGAAAAGAGTAAGATTCTTTAACCTATTTAAAACTATTTTTTTCGTTTGAGTTTATTATAAAAACGTATTTATAAAGATACAATCTCCCTGCTTTGGTTAAAAATGTTGTTCGGAATATAATAGAATAATTATTACATTTTAAAACCATAACTCTCGAAACCGTTGAATATTTCGCCACAATATCTTCAAGTAGTTATTACTAAAACATATATTACGGTTCCCTTTTTTAAAATATTAATCTGTAAATCTTTTATTTTGGCTTATACAAGCTATCTAGTTGGAAATAGGTTCTTTGGTTCCAGGACAGATGGATTAAAATTAAATTTTATCGTAATGGCGTAAATTAATAATAAAAATAATAAAATTTATTTTTTTAAATCTATTTTTCCAGTTTCTTCTATTAGTTCACACTTTCCCTATACATAATTTATATACACTTATAAATGTTTACAACTTGCCTATAGTAGCACTTACTTATATTTGTTGATTTGAAAACTAGTAGCTCACGTAAAGATGGAATCAACAAATATAATTTATATATCTTATTCAAACTTTCGGTCGTTAATCAAATACTTTTTATCCATCCACTTAAGTTATAATGTATTTTTTTAAACTTGTAATGTATGACACTTGATGTTAATACAGTTTTTTTTCAAATATTAATTCAATAATTAAATTTAATGAAATAATTTTACTTTTATATGGAAAAAAACTTTCACAAAAAAGGGCAACGTTTATTTTATGGTTATTTTATCACGTTTAGCTTAAAATAAGTGAAAACATATGATGCATACTCTCTCTATAGACATAAATGCTCCCTCTGTCTGTATTAAACATGTCCTTCTATCTACATACATGCATCCTCTATTCTATGTACATCCTACTCTCATCTAAATATACCTTCCTCTATCAATAAAAATCCTCCATCTTCTATACGTAAACTACCTATCTATATATATGGTCCCTCTATCTATCTACATCCTCCTTACTGTCCTATATACATGCTCTTTTCATCTATACATCCTCCATCTATCTATAAACAATTCTACCTATCTATCTATTTGCTAATTCTATCTATCTATACAGGCATGGTCACTCTTCGTACTTAATCTATCTACATTATATATATATATATATATATATGCTGATACGTATTCCTTCACGGATGGAAAAATATGATGAATAGTTACTATCGGGAGTACACCCTTTCATTCTGCAGTCCATAAATTCGCAGTTCCGACGTTTCGCTAGAATCTCATCCAGCATTGACGAGGTGAACCCAACAACAGTAGAAGAGCGAGTGAAGAGCGCAGATTACTCGGCTCCTATATATAGAGGAATGAAGCCACGCCCATTGACGTCAATACACACACTGACGTCAATCCATACATTGACGTCAATCCATACACACCTGATCCAAACAATTACTCACATTCCTTTGCCTTTGTTCACCTTTCTGCCTATAAAATCAATCGATGACACACTTCCACACTGCGGGCACATTCAAAGTATCATCGCGTTTGTTAAGACTCCCTTAGTCTCACGAACTAGAATTATTCGTGAGGCTATCGAAATAGAGAAGCTCTTCACTCGCTCTTCTACTGTTGTTGGGTTCACCTCGTCAATGCTGGATGAGATTGTAGCGAAATGTCGGAACTGCGAATTTATGGTTTGCAGAATGAACGGATGTACTCCAGATAGTAACTATTCATCATATATATACATGTATATATATATATATATATATATATATATATATATATATATATATATATATATAGACAAACACAAACCTGCTCTATTTATACGCATGCAGTAAGATTAATTCCAAATTATTCTAGGTTGTTTTAGCTTCATTTAAAAAAATATAAAACTATCCAACTAGTGAAAAAACATAAACCATTTTTATTACTTGTCAGGCTATTAATGAAAGTATTGTTTTATGTATTTTTAATATTACAATTTTAAAGTTTTTCATTTATATATCATTATAAAAATTTCGTTGGCTTTAAAAGGTAGAATATTTTACTTATAAATACCAAAACATTTGTCCCATTATCGGTACGTTGAATACGTCTGTGTCTCAATATATCGAAAACATTTTGACATCCAGTTCTGTAAATTGTAAGGTTTAAGTGTTCTAGTCAAATGACTTTCATGTTTCCTACCTATGTGTTCTAAATGAACCAGATTTTAATTCCTTTCTGCTTAAATGATTTTTTGTGGTATAAATTGAAACATTTTTATTATTTAGTGAATCCATTAAAGAAAAGTAAGTAAGTGATGATAGTTTAATTATTTGATTTGTTGTTTTTTCATACACATATAAATATCATGTGTTCCATAAACCATATAGAGACAGAAAACTCATATGATTCAGCGTTTCTAGAAATATATTTCTACTCATCATTTCTCCGCTAATAACACGCTACAATATTCACCCCTCGCTACTATGCTTCCCGCCCAGGCCACTCCAGGGTATTGTGGGTGTAGCTTGTTTTGTATAGGAGAAATATATACTTGAGGAACAAGAGATGAGATGAGCTCATCACGTCATTTGATTTCCATTAGGCGTGCGTTGCCGCAATGGCAGTGAAACATGTTGGTCATTGTGGAGCATGAGCGACCGCCTAACGATGGCGAAACAAGAGATGAGTTGCTGTCTCGATCTGTTTTCAGTACTTCCTTCCTCACAAGCACTCAAGTCACCAGGTAGATTGAAATTAGGAAGCGTTTTCACTTGTTCTGAAAACCTGAACGCACGATCTGAAAAGGCACTCGAATGACCTGTTTCCTCCTTCTATGATGTAAATATTAATATAGCAATTTTTGCATACTACTTTTATTAATCAGAAGTTCAATGAGTATAGAAATATTCATAGTTTATAATTATAACTCCAAACATTACTCACAGGTCTTAGGAATATCTTGAAAAGAAACATATTAAAACAAAAATGTGTTTAATGTTTTTTTAAGATTATTTAATTCTTTTTATTAGTTCACACTCTATATTAAGTTATATTAATTATTTAAATTATATATATATATATATATATATATATATATATATATATATATATATATATATATATATCTTGTACAAATTTTCAATCGGTATTAAATTATTTTTTTTTTATGCAATAAAGTTATTTTTTAAACTTATAGTGAATGACACTGGATCGCAATACAGTATGTTTTATACTTTATTTCTTTAATTAAATTTAACTAATTAGCTTTAGTTTTATATAGGAGAAAAAAATTTTGCCAAAGTGGCAAGGTATGCAATATAGTTACTCCATCCCATTTGGCTTAAAATAAGTGATATTATATGATTTCATAAAACAACTGATTTTATGTTATAGGATATGTGGTATAATAACTGTTTAACGAATAGGTTATGTTACTTTATTTATATTAATTGCAATTTTTCTAATAAAATATAACCAAAATAAAATTTTTCATTGTTGACCGAAGTAGGAATCGACTTATTTTTTTATTTTATTTATCACTTGTTTCGCTCTGTTACGTCTAACATTCAATCCTCCTGGAAACAAAATAAATTCCGTCAGCAGAAATAAAAAGCCAAGCCACCCTGTTTACAGGAGCAAAATGGAAATAAATTACTATCGAATTCATGGGGAAAAGCCCTTTGTTCGCTCGTGCTATCTACTGCAATATATTTCCCGATTAGCGGACCCGCTAATGCAACACAATGCATTTCTGGTGTCAGCGAAATTTCTTTCTTCCAATGATTATTTATTGAGCATTTCTTGTAGGATACGTTTTACTTCTGTAAAATATTTATCCGGGGGCTTAGATTTTTGATTTTTGTCAAAAATGTGAGTATATTCAATTCATTATCGCTGATGCGTTTTGTCATAAGAAAGGCCGAAGTAAGTTAGTCAAGAGGAGGGGGCTTGTTGGCTCTCGAGTTTATGCAGCATCTGTAACGTGATAATGGCTATGGGTGGGATTATGTGAAACAGAGCTTTGTATTAGACTAGAATTCAGCCAATACTTTCAAGTTGAAGTGCTTTTATTTAGGTAGAACGGGCATGGTTTATTTAATTTCTAGGCGTAAATGGCTGACCGACATAGACATCTAAATCGGAAGAACTTACATCCAATAAGGAGACTTAAATGCTAGACCATGTGTGACTCATGATTACTACTTAAGCTAAACAATTTGAACAGTTGGATTAAACCAACATATTTACCTAAAAACTAGTTATAAGGGGATTTAATGCTACAAACTAACCTATGCTATGAGAGAAGGTACAAGAATGAAAGGGAAGTCCCAGTATGTATATTACAGGTGTTATGGAGATTCCAACACCTGGCACGTGGCCTAATGATAGCCGGACGAGAAGATGGACTGAACATTCGCCCTTGCTAAAGAGTTTGGCCGAGAGGGAAGGGATGAATTAACCAAAGGTAGAGGCTTTAAAGGAATTTTGAAGGCAATACTGGAAAGGAATCAAGAAGATTGAGACCGGGTTCTCTGAGATTCCGACTGGAAGGATTCGGGTTGTTTCTTGGATGTCCTAGTAAAAAATGCCGACCATCCAAATTAAAGGCTTTGCTATTTCAATTATTATAACGTTTCCAGTCACGCGGCTAAACAACTAAACATTGGGATCGTGTTTTAAAAATGAGCGGGTTACTAAGAAGGTCGAGTCTTGAGGAAAACCAAAAGGCCTGTAAAATATCTTGCAAATTCTATCTCCATACTCTGCCCCAAATCACTCTGAATTCCTCTTTTGGAATATTTGTAAATAACAGCCCTTATATGCATATTCGTTACACCTTTAGAAAGTTCCACCACGAATATGTGGTCTCTATGGCCATAGTTCTATGAAAGACATTTCATTATTGCTTGCAGTTACTCTTAACCGAATGCATTGCCCTTTAATTTAATCATTTAATTTATTAATTTTTTTAAGTGGATAGGCCTACTCTTAAACGCCTACTAAAACTTATTGGTTGGACTTAAACTTACAATTTTACGTCAGTAAAAATTCCGTCAGATTAAATGACGGAATCTTTATAAATTCCATCAAGGATATTTATTGAACATTATTAAGGGAAAATGTTATTATTAAATAGCTTTCAATACAAATAATTCATTATAACTATAACAAAAAGTTATGTACTTTTAATCAAATTGTTGAAAGGAAAACATTCTTATACACGTCTGAAAATAAATGTTTCAGTAATTTCTCAATACGCAAAATTAAATGTTTTCTCGATTCAAAATTTCCGTAACGTTGCTATAAACCTTTCTCCTGAGCACCACGAACTAATGCTTTCTAATAAATCTATTACATCAACTTTTACTTCATATATGAAGTTAGGGGTAGCGGTTGCTATCATGAGATACAAATTCAACTGTCGATGTCTCGTCGACTTGTAGACTGCTCCTCGATAAAAACGGGATTCATATTTAAGTCAGCATATTTCATCAAGAAGCAAGTCAAGAAGCACATAATCACATCAACTTTTACTTCATATATGAAGTTAGGGGTAGCGGTTGCTATCATGAGATACAAATTCAACTGTCGACGTCTCGTCGAATTGTAGACTGCTCCTCGATAAAAACGTGATTCATATTTAAGTCAGCACATTTCATCAAGAAGCAAGTCAAGAAGCACATAATCACATCAACTTTTACTTCATATATGAAGTTAGGGGTAGCGGTTGCTATCATGAGATACAAATTCAACTGTCGACGTCTCGTCGACTTGTAGACTGTTCCTCGATAAAAACGTGATTCATATTTAAGTCAGCACATTTCATCAAGAAGCAAGTCAAGAAGCACATAATCACATCAACTTTTACTTCATATATGAAGTTAGGGGTAGCGGTTGCTATCATGAGATACAAATTCAACTGTCGATGTCTCGTCGACTTGTAGACTGCTCCTCGATAAAAACGGGATTCATATTTAAGTCAGCATATTTCATCAAGAAGCAAGTCAAGAAGCACATAATCACATCAACTTTTACTTCATATATGAAGTTAGGGGTAGCGGTTGCTATCATGAGATACAAATTCAACTGTCGACGTCTCGTCGAATTGTAGACTGCTCCTCGATAAAAACGTGATTCATATTTAAGTCAGCACATTTCATCAAGAAACAAGTCAAGAAGCACATAATCACATCAACTTTTACTTCATATATGAAGTTAGGGGTAGCGGTTGCTATCATGAGATACAAATTCAACTGTCGACGTCTCGTCGACTTGTAGACTGTTCCTCGATAAAAACGTGATTCATATTTAAGTCAGCACATTTCATCAAGAAGCAAGTCAAGAAGCACATAATCACATCAACTTTTACTTCATATATGAAGTTAGGGGTAGCGGTTGCTATCATGAGATACAAATTCAACTGTCGACGTCTCGTCGAATTGTAGACTGCTCCTCGATAAAAACGTGATTCATATTTAAGTCAGCATATTTCATCAAGAAGCAAGTCAAGAAGCACATAATCACATCAACTTTTACTTCATATATGAAGTTAGGGGTAGCGGTTGCTATCATGAGATACAAATTCAACTGTCGACGTCTCGTCGAATTTTAGACTGCTCCTCGATAAAAACCTGATTCATATTTAAGTCAGCACATTTCATCAAGAAGCAAGTCAAGAAGCACATAATCACATCAACTTTTACGTCATGTATGAAGTTAGGGGTAGCGGTTGCTATATCATGAGATACAAATTCAACTGTCGACGACTCGTCGAATTGTAGACTGCTCCTCGATAAAAACGTGATTCATATTTAAGTCAGCCCATTTCATCAAGAAGCACATAATCACATCAACTTTTACTTCATATATGAAGTTAGGGGTAGCGGTTGCTATCATGAGATACAAATTCAACTGTCGACGTCTCGTCGACTTGTAGACTGTTCCTCGATAAAAACGTGATTCATATTTAAGTCAGCACATTTCATCAAGAAGCAAGTCAAGAAGCACATAATCACATCAACTTTTACTTCATATATGAAGTTAGGGGTAGCGGTTGCTATCATGAGATACAAATTCAACTGTCGACGTCTCGTCGAATTGTAGACTGTTCCTCGATAAAAACGGGATTCATATTTAAGTCAGCACATTTCTTCAAGAAGCAAGTCAAGAAGCACATAATCACATCAACTTTTACTTCATGTATGAATAAAAATACATAACCCATTTTATCATAATACTTATTTAACTGTATAATGAAATATAATCGAAATATAATTGAATTGTTATAGGGCCTATTTATCAACTAATAAAAAAATTAATAATAACACTTTAACTTCATAATGTACAATATGTAAGGTTACATAGACTACGAGTTAAAACAACTAATCTACAACATAATCTATAACAAAAATCAGCTGTTGCATGAATTCATATATTATTACCTAGTATAAACTAAAATAAGAAGAATGCCTCGTGACGTGACGGATTATATTATTATATTCCCGTGTAAAATATATTCATACTTAGCCAAAGTAAATATTCGTTTCTAAAAGGAAGGGAGAGAAAGAGAGCGAGCAAGAGAGAGAGAGAGTGAAAGAGGATCATCGCTAGCGTATAAAGTACCGTTTATAAGCTGCAAGTTACTCAAATAAACCACGTTTAAACCAGAAACGATAAATTTCCTTCCCAACAACAGATTCTAAGATATTTGACATCCAGATAAACCACTACATGATAAACCACTAAAGTTTTCCATCCACTGTGCTTTCAGTAAATGATTATCATAACCTTGCTTTCACCTCTGTTTCCGCAATTCCATCAATAAACATGGCAGGCTTTCAGAAATTCAAAAACGTCTTCAGTAAAAGAAAACCTCCCTCGTCCTTTTCGTAAGCATTTAAACCTCTTGTACGTGAGTCAAGGTAAGCAGGTAGGTTTTGACATGAATGTTTATTAAATTCCTTTTATTAGCTCACACTATTTTGATATATATATATATATATATATATATATATATATATATATATATATATATATATATATTGTACAAATTTTCAATCGTTAATAAAAATAAGTTTTTATTCATCCAACCAAGTTCAAATATTTTTTTTTAAAACCCAAATGGATGACATTTGATGTTAATACAGTTTTTTTTTAATATTTAAATATTAATTTAAATTAAAAAATTTAATGTCCCTGTCGGATTCGAACTGTGGATCTACATATTTTAAAACCACCACTTTTACCACTGAGCTAACTGTCCCAGAGCTAAAACTGGGGCGTTTTACTACTTTAAATTATAATGAAAAGGTTCTTTGCGATAGTGAAGCACTATAAGACGTGGATAGAATGATATTTTCATATTTATATTAATTTTAATTATAAAATATAAAGTGACTGAAATAAAGTTTTTCTTTGTCTACCTCAGTAGGGATTGACTTTAAAACAATCTTTTTCTGTATTACTTGTTTTTAGATACATTTCTAAGACGTATTTACAAAGAGGCGTAGGAGGGATTTAAGTAATATAAATTTATGAAGAGATTCTCTATATACTTCATGAGGTACAAAGATGAATCACATAGTCAGTAGCAGTCCGCGTATTACTGACACGTGAAAATTGTGTATAAAATGTTTTAAAAGGAATGTCTTGTTCCTTGTCACACATATTCTAGATGTTATTGTTTGTCATACTCTTTTCCTTCAGCTCTCTTCCTCTTAACCTCTTTTTTCCTCTCTCGTATATATATAAGAGACGACAAAATCTTTAATACATTCACTGAGAAGCAAAAGAGAGAAAAGAACAAAGAACAAGAATGAAAGGAAACAAGTGGAGGGGTAAAATATAACTGGAAGTGTAAATTAAAGGCTTTGAGTTACAATGGAGATAAAGGAAACTTTGAGGGCAAAGGTTAACCACAAGGGCATAAATTAAAGGGTTGAGTGTAAAAGCGAGCGACCGGCGTCTATGGTAACGGTTTGATTTCTTTTGAAAGGAGCTTTGGAAATTTTGCGGTTATTAGGAGATGCGGCCGTAAACTTTTGTGAAATTTAAGCTTTGTCAGAGAATGTTAACATTGAATTTCATCATATTTATAATTCGTTAAGTATGTTTTATTGCTTTAACTGATTATAACACTATTATTTTAAGAGTTCAGAACGCATATAACAATAAAACTAGTAATTTTAACGCTTCAAATAACATTAGAACTGGTCATTGTAATTTCACCGATTAGTTCCGCCTCTTTTTCTCTGATTGTTTTGACTCTACCCATTATTGTTGTTGAAAATACGGTTTTATATAATTTGTGAGTCCATACGAGTTTTCAATAATTTAACTTTTGTTAGTAATAATTCCTATCAATAGAATTCTAACCATTGTGACTTTTTACAGCAAGATTTTACCTGTTAAACATTATAATCTTCAGAATCTTGTTAAAGGACGGGCATTTTCAGGAGAAAATAATTCACTAAAAATACTCATGAATTGTGTTAATATTATTTGTGGCAACAATTCCAGGTGTGAGACGTAAGTTTGATGCTTAGTAGGAAGGAATGGAACTGCTAGAATTAAGTAACGATTTGAGGTCGATCTGTGCCGGTGGCTCTCTGTATTAACACGAGGCGCACTTTTGTAGATCTGTGCACTAAAGACTCGAGTGTATAAATAAAGGTACTCAGGATATGTTAATCCTGAGTGAATTAAGGATCGCTTTGTGTTCCATCTAAGTCATGGGGAGTTATTTTGTCCTCAGTAGATTACCAGTTGCCCGCTATGACTGTAACTTGATACGAGTTTATAGTGAGTCAGTCAGAAAATTATGGACTTTATGGGATTAAGGTCTATTAGTCGTGACGTTGGTTGCGGGTAGAAATATGGGAACACTGCTTTTGTTATGGGGTGAATCTAATAAGAAGTTTCTGCAAAGCCAGGATCTTCTCTGATTGAAAGGATAAGGACGACGCTTCCTGTGAGAAACTGTTTACTTAACTTTACGTCTCTGTAAAAGCATTTCAAGTTAAAGGGGAGCTAACACTTGTAAGCGTCGAATTCAACGCCAGCCAAAAGGTGTAAACGTTTAATGGGCGAAATTATGGTCGACAAACAAGTTGGAAACTTTGGAGGACTTGCGTGCCGTTTGTAAATTTGTACTCATTAGGGAATATGGAGCCAAGTGTTGGCCTTCACGTTTAAGGTGATTTACGGCTGAAACTTTGTTGTGTTCAACTAGTTTATCGCATATAGTTACAATAAAGGGGAAAATACCACATTCTTTCCGCAGTTATTGTTTTTTTTAAAATACTTTATTAAAACAAAACAACATTCAATTCAATCTAATTTTAAAATTTAATAAAAATTAAACTTAGTTTAAAAGTTTCCAAATTATTTTAACTTGTTCTACTACGAAACCATAATTAAATTTATTACTGTACCAACTTTAATATAAATTATTTCTTTCGAAATTACTATAAATATTTTACCAGATTTCTTTTTTTTTACTTTATACACTTATTTTTGTTTCTTTATTCAAAATAACTTAATAAAAAACAACAATAGCTAACTTGAAATTTTAATTTAAAAAAAATTTATATATTGTTATATATTGTTAAACTAACGACTGTTTAAAAATGTTGACGAATTAATTTCTGTTCTTTCAGCGCTGACTATAAGAGTGAATATAACTAACTAATCAAAAGGATTTGGTAATCGTGAAATGTGTAACTCTCGTCAGAGTTGACGCGACTCAAGCACTCCTAGTAGACAAAATAATAAGCTTTTCTACAACGGTAAAACACAAAATAGTTAACTCAAAGTCTTACCAAAAGTTAGTTTTTAATAAATGTAGTAGCCAAGCACTGAGGAAGACGACATCGTCGCCTAAACTAGTATGTTGTGAACTAGTGTGTTTGTTTATTAAAAATTAATTTTTGATGAGATTTTGAGTTAACTATTCGTGTTTTAACGTTGTGAATAGTTCTCACTACGTTAGCTCTAACTAACTAAATAATATACTTCCTCTACTTCCTCCAGTGTAATAATACTTGTGACGTGCTAGACCGACTTTAAAGTATGTATTTTTATTGATAAATTTCTAACGGTTATTTCCATAAAGAAATTAGTCATCTTTTTTATTATCCTTCGACATTACTCCTTGACAAGATGTGTAAAGTGGTTGTTAAGGCAATGGCGGTTTCCTTCCGAGTACAAGTCAAGCGTGATATTAAATTTATGTTTTGCTTAACTTTTGCAAATTTATTTTCATCTCAGAAATTCGTTTTCATTATGTTAAAAAAGAAGCAAAATATATAAACATTTTTTAATACAACTCCATAACATAATGCTCTAAATATATTTAGAAACATGTTACACATAAGTCGTAGCGTTGCCTGGCAACGTCGCTTCGCTACAGAACCGCTATAAACGTCAAGTTTTATTAAATAAAACAGAAATATTATTGCTGTCTGTTCCGAGGCCACTCCACGAAGCAATACTGGGTGCTTTATTGTGTTTCGCCAGACTCAGAAACCACGCATCAACTTACGTCAGCACCAGACAGATTTTGCAATATTTATATTAGCTTTTCAACGTGGATTTGTGGGTCGAGTAAAAACATTTTCAGATATAAAAACATCCAGAAGTTACGCAAATATAATCATAAATAACATTTCTTAAACTCTGCATAAGAGCAAGTTCGTAAGCTCGCCAATTTTTATATCCGCTCATACAACTCACCGAGCATAGAATTAAGCTTTAACGATATCAAATTTAGTCATTATAAACGTTAAAAAATAGATGTTTTATGTCCGTGTATAACATTTAATTTAACAGTTTGTATGTTTAGGTTACTATTATTATTTCGATTTAAGATAACCTTAACATTACCCTGTATACGATAGGATTTCATTTTCATGTTAACATGTGTAGGTTTATTTTTGAGTTTGAATGTTTACACTTAATTTGCGATACAATTTATACTAACATTTGTAAATTTAACTTTATGTTGATGTTTACATATTTAGTTTCACGTTTAAGTTAATTTATGTTTATCTATATGTCAACGTTTACTGTTTAGGTTTTATTTTATGTTAGACTTGAACGTTTACACTCAGGTTTACATGTACCTTTGTAAATTTACTTAGTTTTATGTTTACAGTTATAGCTATAAAGGTGTTTTACCTAAAAGTATGGAAAAAAATTACCCGTTTGTTTACAATTTTCCTATAAGAGCTATTGCCCTTATAACTGATTTTATGAAACTGATTTTATGTAATCAATAATTTTAACGTTGTAAAATTGTTACGTGGCTAAAGACTTTAAATTGACAATAGAATTCATTTAGTTGTTATAAAGCCTAAGACATTTGTAACACGAAAGGAGAAAATGGATTTAACATGGTTTAACTAGATGACAAAGAGACAAGTGGGGTAGACCTTGCAAATTACACTTCTTGATATGGATTACTATATTGAACCTTTATTGTTATGAATATGAAAATTAGGCCTCAATGTTATAAAATATGGCAATTCCTCCTCGTTATTGTAGAATATTGCAATTAGGCGTTATTGCTGTGAAGCAATGTAATTGTTGTGGAGTATGGCAATTAGGATAATGAAAACAATATGGCAATTCCGCCTTTTTGTTGTAGAAAATGGCAATTAATCCTTATTGTTATGGAATATGGCAACTTAATTTTATTGGTGTGGAATATGTCAATTAACCCATATTGTTATAGAATATGACAATTAAGACTTATTGTTGTGGAATTTGACAATTAAGCCTTATTGTTGTGGAATATGATAATTAAGCCTTATTATTGTGGAATTTGTAAATTTACCCTTATTGTTATAGAATATGACAACTAAGCCTTATTGTTGTAGAATATGACAATTTAGCCTTATTGTTGGGGATTTTGACAATTTAGCCTTATTGTCGTGAAATATGGCAATTTAGCCTTATTGTTGTGCAATATGCCAATTTAGCCTTATTATTTTAGAATATGTCAATTAACCCTTATTGTTGTAAAGCAAAATCTTTGTTTTTGTGAAATACGGTTCATTTAAGAAACTTAATTTCCACTTCATCCCTTATCGTCAGACGTAGAGCCTCTCCGACCCCGACGCGACCGATTTTACAGCTTCCCTCACGCTTTACGACGCCGCTTTACCGGGTAACTTTAATTAGATTCAAGTCTTACTTTATTGCTTCGACAAAATTGTAAAACACTTTGTCTACTTTGCGCAACAAGAACCTTTAAGGAGTCTACCCTAAAAGTTAACTTCACACAAGACGAACACATATAAAACAATCGTAGAAAATACTCCCTGTATTGACTAACTAGATTTTTTGGTTTCTGTGTTTTATGTTATTTTATTTGTTTCATCTCATCTTAATGTGTTTACAATGTCATTTACGTAATATCAATGAAAACTAACTTTATGTTTTTAATTATGTAAAATTAAACACATTACTTTATTTTAAATATAAACATAAAATATTAAACCTATTCATAGAGATTAAAGCTTTACATAAGCATAAATATAAAGCTGTAAAATTAAATATAAACGTATAAACATAATACGTAGTAAACCGGAACAAAAACATAAACTTGAAACAAACATATAATACAATAAAAATATTGTCTAAAACCCCAAATACTACAAAAAATAACTAATATTAAAAGTTACCTAAGATTACGCCTTTTGGTATATCTCTAGGACTATGCCTGCATTATCAGAAGTTCTTATAAAATTACAATCTAGAATACAATAATTTACCAAGTAGACTAACCTAAATTGGTAATTTTTATTGTTATTATTGTTATATATGTCATTGTTATATGTTATTGTTATTTTTATTGTTATATATATATAAACAAATATAAAAGCAAATATTTAATGAAGCAAATATCGTTGAACCCAATCGAAACACATTAACTCGACAAAATTTAATCGTGTATGTAAACCCCCATGCCTTAACAGAAACTGAATCGAATTCTAAACTTATACTTTATGCCTGTAACGAAAAGATCAACTGCAAACATTACTGTATACTTTCTATACCAGTTGCCACAGTGTCAGGATTACCTGGGGCGCCAAGCATCAGTCAACGGCGCCTCGGTTTGCCTCAGAACGTTCAAATCAATACATCGTGAAACAAATCAGGACGTCAATTATAACGCGCACCTGTGAACTGTGGAAGTTTGACGGATGTGCCAGCTGAGTGTGTAAGAGACTCAGAGCGCAAGTTGATTTCTCTCAATCTTTGCTCAGGTGTTGGTGTGGAATTAAAAATGATCTAGCGTTGAAGGAGGAAGAGTTGCTATTATACCACTTGTTAGTATGTACTAACCAGTGTACAATACCGAGTTTTAGTGGAGGGGGAAATTGAGCGAGCAGGCAGCTTAGGGATGTTGAGCGCTGAAGGTTTTTTTATAATTATAGAATATTTATTTCAAAAGAAATTTGTATGCACTAAAACAATTAGGCCGAAATTTATATGTGATAAAGAGTAGATATTAAAAACATTTCTTATTTTTGACTTACTTAGTCAAAAGTTTATTTTTGATTGAAAAACTAAAAAAAGTTCTATGCAAAAAATTCTATCTTGAGTCGTTTTTCTTTTAAATTTCTTTGAGATCTAATAAAATGTATTTTTCATTAGAGTCTATTGCATCCAGGGATTAGATTCGCATCGAAATTCAATGAGAGAAAAACTAATTCGTTCCGAGATTTAGCTGATTCGTTTTGTTTAATTCAAAGCATTGAAATAAGTTACAAAATACGGATAAAATTGTTTAGTATTTTTTCCGTGTAAATTGTTTATAATACAAAGATACTAATTATTTAGTAAAAGTTTTGCTTTTGGTTAAACTTTTTAATAATGGTAAACCTATTTACCCTTACAAGAGCACCGAAAGAAACCTTGCCCGACTAAATGCTAAAGCCTATGGGAGTTACTTCTGTGACTGCGCCCTCTTGTTAAATCTTTCATTGAGGAGGAAATAAGGATCGCTTTATTATAAATACCACCAAGATAAGACGAACTGAAGGATAAGCCGGTTTATACCTTTCACTAAATGAGAACTGCTGTATTTTGGCTTTACTAAGAACTGTTTGTAATGAAATGGTTCATTCTATTTGTAACCATACATTTGCAAGTTTGCAGTAAAAATATTAAAATTTACTTTTAAGAATAAGAAGTTGCTATGCTACATATTAATGCTCTCTCTTTATTTCTTGCCTAGTGAATAGTTTTTTTTTAATAACTGGGGAACATTTTTGTAATGACTTATGCTCACTTTCTAGGTCCAAATAAAACCACATGGACTATTGACTATTATTTTTACACTTTCAAAAACGTTTTTTTTAATATACCTATATGTGCTTATACTGTATTAAGTACAGCAGTAAGAAATATATAACTTATCATAAATTACTTAAAACTTTACTAACAATAAAATGCGCAATTTTCTACAAGGGCGCTGCCAGAAAACATTTTTACCTTAGGCTGAGAACATACTAGGGCAGCGAGCGGAGCGGAGCAAAGCGTCGAAACGCGAATAAACAATGAAAGAGCTGAACGCACTTTGAGGAACTTACAATTGAGCAAGTTATGGATTTATTATTACACGAGAATTATTCTTTAAAAATTGTAGTATATTGATAAATAAAAATAGTAAAAGTATTGTTCATATTATAAATAAGAGCCGACGTGGTCACGGTGAGTTCTATAGTTTATGTAAGGAATTACGCGAGAATTCAGACTGGTTTGAACCATATTTTCGTGTAGGAATTGTAACTTTTGATTACATTTTGGAGCATATTCAGCATATTCTAATTAATAACTGGCCAATTGTAATGTCAACCGAGTCAGTCCTACCAAACGTCATGTAGTTACATTAAGGAAAGATACCGGTGTCTTGCCGCAGCCAAACCTTACTAAGTCTGCACCCTCTCAAAGAGAATTTCTGTCCCCGATTTCGCTTTTCACACCCTACCAGCAAAGTACCCACATTTACGCGTTTTTCGCGTAAGCTATGCCAGGTGATGATGGACTTTTTAGGGCCGAAACGAACAGTTCAGCCGCGTTTAAAATATGACCCCACCCGACTTACCATATCCTGGTACCTGTGGTGTGTCGAGAGTGATCTGCCAGTAGATAAATCAATGGACTTCGTTTAAAAACCAACCAAAATATTCAAACTCTTTTAAGTGTAATTTATACCTTAAAAATTTATGTTTGAGTATAAATTTATCTACTACTTTCTTATTACAATAGTATTTGTTAAGAATCTTACTGCCAGTTTAATTTAATTATTTAATTTTATTCAAAGTTGCTGGTTGGAAAGTTTTCATAAAATTGTATTTACTAGCTTTACCACCGGTTAATATTAATAATAGAAATATTGTTTGTTTGTTTTATTTTGTTTTAATCATTTGAAAAATTAAAATATAAATTAAAATTTGCTTTTCAAAATATCATATAATTCTTAATTACATTTCATTAAATTTTTGTTATTTATTTTCCATTAATTATACGCAATTCTTTGGAAATTAAATATATATGAATGTTTTATAAAGTTCTTAAATTTTATTATAATCTTAGCATAACCTTCAATAGTCAATTGGATAACACTATTATTTAACTGTTTTTAATGTGTGAAGTCCTTATGAGAACATTTTGGTTTTTTAGAGTTCAAAATTTCACACATAAAATCACATACATATTTAAATATAACATATCTAAATATTAAATATATTTATATCTATTTATTTTATTTTATATTCATATGAATGTCTGTAGAAGTAACTTGCAAAAGTACGTCCTAGTGCCTATGGATTTAATTCATATTTGTGCTTCCAAACATAAATCTTAAGGATTTTAGAACGAAATTTACTGGATTCAGATTTTTACAGTTATTTGATACTAGATGTTAGATTTGGTATATATGGACATAAAATTAATTCTATTCACTTAATTACTAAATCATCTTCTACTGATTTTCTTATTCATTTTCTGATATTGATTCTAAATAAATGTTGTGACTATTCATTTTGAACATATATAGATTTTGACTTTATACAAACGTTAACTTCATTTTTCTTGATCTTAAGATTCTAGAACTTTCAATTTAATATTTGAACCAATTATTAAATTATCACCACCAATATTTTTGCTTCTAAAACAAAGCCACTTGTTTATATATTTTTTAATTATCCATTTTCAACAAGAACATTAACATTTTCCATTTTCAATTTATGGATTAAGAAATTTGAATACATGAATTTAAGACATTTTTACTAGTTTTAATAAATGGTTAATTTCAATTAAAATTTAGACTTGCCCCAAAAACGTTCACTGGGATGGCTGCGGTTTTCTTGGATTTTCCTGGTCTCTTGATTCTTGTAGCCCACTGATCGATTTTAGGGCCGGTTTTAATACTTTTTTACATTGGTAAAACTTCAAGTTCGAATTCGCGGGCGGTCGAAAGCAGATCATCTCCACGTCCATCTTGGACCTGGGAGTTTTTCTCAGCCACGGAACAGCATCCTGAACTTTTTGGATCTCCAGAAACACGTCCGTCTCCAACGAAAGGTGAATTGCCAGTCCAAAAACTTGAACTCTCATCGTCGTTCTTTTCCTGTTGCTGTTGTAGTATTCTTAATTTATTTTCCCTCTAGTCTAACCAAGGCATTGCCAACTGAATCATTCAATCGTTTGCTTTTTTTATTTATTTTGAAAGATAAATTATGTGGTAATCTTTTATCTCTTTCTTCAGGTGCCCAATATAGCGTTGAAAGCCATGATGAAAAAGTTTGTTGTTATTGGATTTTGAGTGTTTTATTTAATAAAAGACTTTCATAGATCCCAGATGTGCGTGATTTGAATATTCGGTGCAACAAGGTATTGGACGTAGTATTTATATATCACTTGGCAATAATTCTTTTATTCAGTATTCTTGATTGGCGATGATGACCAAATTTGATTTTCGCCAGGGAAAAAATCTGGTCCCAAAGAGGTGTTTTGGAAAATCATATCCAATAAGTACATCAACGTCCATTTTTTACGAGGCGAGTTGTCTGTGAACAGCGATTAAAGAGCAAAGAAAACAAACTGGCTTGAACTCTTTGCTTTGCTCTATTATAACAGCGATGACACATCGCTGCCCTGCGCTTCAGTACGTGCAGGCAACCATATGTATTCAGTTTGTTTTCGCCGCTTTGCTCTATGCTATGAGAGCCACTCTGCTCGTTGCTCCATTATGTACAGGCAAACATATTTGATCAGTTTGTTTTCGCCGCTTTGCTCTATTCTATGAGAGCCGCTTTGCTCGCTGCTCCAATATGTACAGGCAACCATGTTTCAATCACTTTGTTTGCGCCGCTTTGCTCTATGCTATGAGAGCCGCTCTGTTCACTGCTCCAGTATGTTTTCAGCTTTGAGCTATGATAACTACTTTTTTAAACTTTAAACTTAAACCTAACCTTCAAGGGAACTTTAAAGCTACCTGCATAAGCATACATGAAGCCTTTGATCTATTATGAGCAACAGAGTTACATAGTTACGACTTTAAGTGTCATGTAAGTGTTGCACGAGGGGGTGATAAATCTCCTGGCAAAATGTCGCAAAGTATTGTAATTTCGTCACCGTCAATAAATAGATACATTTCTTTACAATATGACTTTCAATGAGCGATAAAACTTGCAGCCTTTATTAGTAAATTGTACGTGAAGCCTAAACGTTAAAAAACCCAAAACTCCAGACTTAAACGTTAAAAAAGCGTACACAAATATTTTACATTATTAAACGGAAAATATTTTAAACGTACATCGTTAGTAATTACGATAAAATGAAACAGTTGAATGTAATAACTTCAAGATAAAAGTAGCGGGGTAAAATCACATTTTAGACTACTGACCTATCCCTCATTAAATCTTTAAGGTTTGCTATCTGATTCAAGATGGAGATCTGCAGTTTAGCTACACCATTTTGGACAACGTTAGATTGGTATTTTGTGTTTTATAATTCAAATACTTCATCGCTTAGTATTCTAAATACAGTTTGCGCTAAAATAAAGTTATAAGATTTAATTTTGTTTTATTTAAAATTTTTTAGAAATACATACAAGTAGTATAAAAAATGTTTAAATTAAATTCCTACTGAGGTCAACAAAGAAAATTGTCTATCATTGTTTGTTTATTTCGAGTTTGTTTCTTTATTTTATTCTTTTCATTCATTTTTAACCCTAAAGTACTATATATGATATTGTGTGATAACCATGGTAACAATTTAAGGTTGTACAAATGTACAATGCAGGTTTCGACAACAAATCATATACATCTTTGGAACTATGTTATAAAGTATTGGAAAGTTAGCGCAGTGCCAAAGCATGCTAGACTTCGAAAATGAAGATTCTGAGTTTGAATCCGGATGGACCCTCAAATTTTTATGATTTAATTATTGAATGAATATTTTGAAAAACTTTGTTAACACTAATTGTCATTCACTATCGGTTAAAAGAAATGTGTTTGAACTTGATTGGATTAATAACAACGTATTTTATTAACGATTGAAATTTTTACAAGATATAGTCCCTATATCAGGAGAGTATGAGCTAATAGAAGGAACTTAAAAAGAAGCTAAATCGGTTAGATTGGGGTTTAAACTTATTCTATATTTCCTACATTTGAGGCAACATTCGTACCTTTCTTGAATGTTTTGCATAATTTTGGTGCAGAGTGGTTGTTTCATGCTCGATATACACATGGTTATTTTTCCTTATGGTTTCTGGGTCATCACACCAGGAAAATTTTCTCCTTCGTATTCCCAGAACGCAGGCACGGAAATCAAAGGTCAGTCTAATCAACTACAGTTTATTCAGTTTTATCTCTGTTTATTTTATATAAATATAGGTAAATATAAGCTTATAATCACAAAAAAGTTTTCTTTAAATCCTAATGTATATTTCGATTGTAAATCTTCAGGGGAATATATTGGAAGAATAAATGTGAATAAGTGATTCTTATAATGTATTCTTCAGAAAATGATTTCTTTGCAATCTAAATGTACATTAACATTTGAATAAAACGTGTTTGTGGTTAAGAATAACAAATTGCACCAAAGTTGCTACAAGTTACAATCACTTAGTATGATTTGAATATCCGTGCGAATAGTAAAACCCTTAGACCACTAATACCTCTTCAGCACCTGGAAAGAACCAATCGGAGACTTCAGAATGTAATGGGTTCAGTACAAGTGCAGGTGAATAAAACAACACAGATCGCTAGCAAATGCCACAACACTGGGGGGGGGGCGATGCAGAACGAATGTTTTACAAGTACGCGGGCAGAGCTTTGCATACATGCATGGACTTAAGTGCGCTTTACCATTCCATTTGGACTAACCCAGCCGTGACACGGTGCATCTTACAAAGACGTGTACCACGTTGTGTTCAAGAAGCAGAAACATTTCTGCACAAGGAATCGCGCTGGATTATTATTTTATTATGTAAAGACGTTTAAATGTTTGAATGGGGAAATCTATTCAAATTTAAGTATTAAATTAATAATTATAATTAATTATACATTAATATTATTTAATTATTATAACTAAAGTAGCATAACCTATACGTTAAAACCACTGTTCTACCACATAACCTATAACATAAAATTAGCTGTTTTATGAAATCATATGTTATCACTTATTTTAAGCCAAATGGGACGAAATAACTATATTGCATACCTTGCCCTTTTTGTGAAAAGCCCCCCCCCCCATATAAAACTAAAATTAATTCATTTGGAACCGAATTAATGAATTAATATTTGTAACAAGATGTATTAACAACAAGGGTCATATACTACAAATTTTTAAAAAAATGAATTTGAACTTGAGTGGAAAAATAAAACGTATTTAATTAACGATTGCATATTCGAGCAACTTAAATTCAAATAAAGTTTGTACTAATAGAAGGAATTTAAAAAAAAACAATAAATATTTTTTCGTAAAACCAAAAAGATTACCATCGCCATCAAAACTTGTATCACACATTCCTCTAAACATTTATTACAAAATATTGATTTAGACTTTATTTTACAGCCAAAACTAAAAATTATCCTAGTAATTTAATTAAGCGCAAAGAATAGGATATTTTCTGGAAATATGAGATTCAAAACTAAAAGAAAATAATTGTCCTATGTCATATTTTGTAATTCCTTTTAAAAATATTTTGATAATTTTAAGCAGACAAATTGATAATTTTGTTGTATTTTTTACTTCAATTTTCGTTACAGCCTCGCGCTTCCGTGTCGATGTTAAATTGTCTATACAACACCGTGTTTTGTCTGAGTCTGCAGTGCATATATATAAGTATTCGCGATCCCGTTTGCTACTATGTAATATAAATACTTGTTTTTTTATAATGAGTACTTTCACAACCGCATTAATAAATAAAATGTACACCTTTAAGTATACATTGTCAAACATATAAGTTCAAATCTAACCCCACAGCCCAACAAAAATAATCTAACATTACTCACACTCACAATCATAACTTAGTTTTAAAAACGGAAAAAATTACCTAAACATTTCAAAATCATAAACGTAAAAATAACATAATAAACAAGTACGGACCAAAAACTGACAAATTCTACCTAATAGAAAAACGTATATTCCGTGTTTTTCTTTCCTTCTCTCTAATGTCGTCACGTTACACTTTTAACCCCTTGGTATACCAAACTTCTCGTACACTTCAAGGACATGGTAGTACATATATTTACACACACACACACACACACACGCTTGCGCACACACACACACACACACACACACACACACACACAAGCAAGCACACAGGCGCGCGCTTACACACACACACACACACATATATATATATATATATATATATATATATATATATATATATATAAATATATATATATTTAAGATTAAATAATATACACAATTACAGGAATAATTTATTGAACAATACATTCAAAGCTTTTCGTTGGTCGACATTACCAACATCCTCAGGAATTACAATACTCAATGTATTGTTCAATAAATTATTCTTGTAATTGTTATATCATTTAATCTTAAAAATAATTCTAATAAGAAAACATATTTGATATTCTACATATATATATATTATTCTGATTAAATTACTCGCTTTACTATGAATCCCTACAAGTATCATAACTAGCCAGGTTAACTTTTTTTCAATTTGCATAGGCCGCATTTATTAAAAAACTAGAGTACCATATTCTACATTGTCCACTAATAGGACAAACTTTCAGTAAAATAAAGACTTTGAAACTACAAAACAATTAGAGCCCCTCCCTTTTCCCTGCGCTTGACCTAAACGGTCACACAAAGGCTAAAATTCTAATCACCCGAGGATATACCCAAACGCTGTGTCAAAGCCTCACTAATTGCATCACTTGTAAAGCCTTTTAATACAGATACGGACTAGCGAATGTAGCCAGGATAAAAGGCCAAACACATTAAAATGTTTTATCTTCTCCTGCAAGTGTTTTAATCACACTACATATAAACAATAATAACAACTTTTATTCGATACACGCGGCCTAGGAGAGACACTGTACTCGGGTCGTACAGTAATAACGACAGTCAATAAAGCAGAAACTACACTTCAAACGTTCATTATTAAGCGAGGTTTGACCATAGGCATGCATTTTAAAAGGCAGGCCCTTCCCGAGGGCTGTAAAACATACAAAAATGTTTTAGCACAAATCGAGATCGAACCCTACCTTTAGTAGTATCCAAGTGCTCTGCTCATTAGAACACACAGATGCGTTATACTATTACAAAATACATAAGAGTAATAAATAGTTTATAAAAATTTACTTCTTATATTAAAAATAATAATAAAATGTACCCTATGTACTGCAGGGACATTTGAATGTAAATTAATATTATAATACTATTTACAAAGACAGTGTACCACTTTGTATTCAATTCCTTATATATATATATATATATATATATATATATATATATATATATATATATATATATATACATAGTTCAAATTTTCAATCGTTAATAAAATACTTTTTATTTATTCACTCAAGTTCAAATACATTTTTTTAATTTGTAGGGGAGAAACTTTATGTTAATACAGTTTTTCAAATATTAATTCATTAATTAAATATAATAAATTAATTTTAGATTGATATGGGAGAAAAACTTTTCACAAAAGGGGAAAGGTATGCAATACAGTTATTTCGAATAATTTAACTAAAATTAAGTAAAAAATTGATTTCATAAAACAACTGATTTTATAGTAGGCCTATATGTTATGTTGTAGAGTAGCTGTTTTAAAGTATAGGTTATGATGCTTTATTTATAATAATAGTAATCTCCTTCTGTCTATATACATATATATAATGAATGCTTGTCTGTATGTATGCATGTATGTATTGTATATGCCTGTTTTATATCCGAATGTAATCACTAAATAATAACATTGACAGATTATTTAATTACATTAGATAAATATATAACGTTGAATCAAGAACTTTGATTGTCACACTTTTCGCGATCGACTACTATAAGTTCAGTTATTGTTATGTTAATAAAATACTAATTTAATATCTAATGTTAACATGTCATTCATTTACTTTTAGGCGATGTGAAGTTCGTCGGGTCAGCGATGTATTAAATAAAAAATACCTGAAATAAAAATTCTTTATTGATCTAGGTAGGAATTGACTTTTTGTTTGTTTGTTTCTATTACTTGTTTTTTGTGAATTTGTGCGTTGCTTTTGTGTCGATCTAATGCA
The DNA here is from genome assembly GCA_036971475.1 of Prosapia bicincta. Lineage (NCBI taxonomy): Eukaryota > Metazoa > Arthropoda > Insecta > Hemiptera > Cercopidae > Prosapia > Prosapia bicincta. The sequence continues at coordinate 158,952,329 of JBAIZL010000004.1, forward strand.
GCATGCCAGAGTCTATAAATCTATATATATATATATATATATATATATATATATATATATATATATATATATATATATATATAAAGAAAATAAGTCAAAATACAAATACAAGAATTATAATTGAATTTACAATTATAATTGAATTGTAAATTCAATTATAATTCTTGTATTTGTATTTTGACTTATGTTCTTTGTTAATACACAAGAATACATATTGCGATATATATATATATATATATATATATATATATATATATATATATATATATCCTTGTATATATATATATATATATATATATATATGTATGTATGTATGGAAGGAATGGAAAGTAAAATGTATTATTTGTCTACCCATCACTACTATCTATCTCTTTTCATTTCTTCCTAATGCTATAGTTAAAACTAAGTTGAGAGGTTAACTGAGAAATTAAATTAAATAAAAGCTTGTACATATGCTAGTATGTTATACTTGCTTATAGTAGCACTTACATTTTGATTAGAGAACGGCCGTTTCGTAACTCAGATGTTGCTGTCTGAGTTGAAAATGGGACACATATTCCGAAACGGCCGTCCTCAGTAATCAATAAAATCTTATCATAGGCAAATGTAACTAATATATGTGCAAACGTATTTAGTGAAAAACTAGTATCTCAAGGGAAGATGGTATCAAATCATAAAATTAACTATTCAGTAACAAAAAAATACCGTTTAAATAAAACTGAAGAAACCAAGGACAGGCCCAAAGACGTATATGGTATCCGTGGAAAACTTCTTCCGCAAATTACAAAGTTTGTTGTTATATAAGTTGCTACTTATCCGAAGAGCCAAGGACATCGTAAAGTCTACTAATAAGGTTGTAAAGAATTATTGAAAAATTTTATTAGCACTAACCTGCAACATCTCCTTAAGGATTAACCTGGAAACTTTGTATTTAGTACAAATTTCTACCGATTTTGTGTTCCCTTATATGTACACATAATTTATTTATATATATATATTTTTTTTTTTTTTTTTTTTTTTATTAAAACTGGTCATTTCTGACCAACCATTAATAATATTTATATATGAATAAATAAATGTATTCTGCACAAATAAATTAGCGCTGAAAGCCCTCGCGTAGTACTGAGTTTTCATTAAAAGATTCACTATCTATGGAACATAGTGATAAACGTGGTTAACATACACTACAGACTCAGACAAAACATAGCGGGAGTAGGCAATTTAACGACACTGTTAACTGGTGACTCGTAACCGGTATCAAATATTAGCTGAGGAAAAAAATGCAGTAATTTGAAAAAACAGAGAAAATGGCCGCAAAAGTTATGAAAACTTTAATAAAGTCGTTGAAATTGAAGAAAACGTCTTGGTTTAATATAACAAGATATGGTGAACAATATCTTTAAATTAACGTGATTTTATTCAGTGATAAAAATATAACAATTAATAAGAGATACTAGACAAGGATGTTAGAACAAAACAAAGTTATTACTGTGAACGTTAATTAAATAGTATGTATATTTTTGTATTTGAAAATGTGATTATTTGTACTAAGGTTATTTAATTTATTGTTTTCTTATAAACTAATTAGGTTTATCTTCATTTTCAAGTGGTGCAAACACGTATATGAATGTTGTCGATAACTGTATAATGTCAAAACAGGTTTTAATTAAACTCCTGTACAAAACATTCGTGATCATTTATAGAAAGTATTAAAATAAAAACATTAAACAAGTCACAAAGACCATTAACGGCGCATATACGATAAAACTGTAAATAGTATAGTCACATATAGCTGCGACGTATGGCAAATGAAGCAGAAGAACGAGAGGACATTGATAGCTACCGAGAAAAACTTTTAGAAGCAGTCAGCTGGATGGTCGAGACAGGAAAGAACTTACTAACGAGAGAATAAGACAGACAAATAAAGCGCCAAATACAATCATAACGAACATAAAAACAAAACAGCTAAAATGGTATAGACACATACAAAGGATGAAAGAAAGAATAACACCGAAGCTATTAATAAATCGGAGTCCTTATGGGAGGGAAAAGAGAGGACGACCTAGATGAAGTTGTCGAGGAGGCATCTTTAAAAAAATACAAGAAAGGGAGTTCATCCCTGAAAACGTATGGATGAACAGAAGGGAATGGAAACTGGGGAAAGACGGGGTAGAACGTTATGAATCGAAATATATATATATATATATATATATATATATATATATATATATATATATATATATATATATTATATATATATATAAGCAGGCCACAGATGAAGAAATCAGGTTTTTAAAAATATATCTTTATATTTGTATTTAAACAAATGTCATTCATTTCCGATATCCCCGAACCCAAACACTGCGCATGAGCGATGCGCGTTAGCAACACCACCATTATAGA